>OX463771.1:202242-565242 GCA_949825005.1 Gasteruption jaculator
TGGCCGATAAAAAAAAATACGTGTCTCTTAGATTTTAAAGCACTACAACATATCCAAATTTCATCCAAATAGGAGGGGGACACCTCGCAAGGTTCCCTTGTGAGTACCACGATTCCGGGGATCTAAAATGCTCCGGCTGAGCCAGTATATGGAAAAGGGGAGGGTTCGACACGGTCAAGCAAAAAGAAAAACGCGAAATAAATAAAAAAAAGAAGCAGCTATATTCAGTTCGAACAGAGACAAAAGAAAAATAATAAATAAAAGAACATTGCCGACCAGGGCACGCTGAGCCCGCTCAAAATCGATTTTGGGCTCCCCGTTGGCATACGGGAAGCGCCGAGCCCACTCGGTCGTCTTTATATGGAAGATGGTGGCCCTTACCGTACACCGGTCGTCTTCGGAAACTCGGTCGTCCGGGCTTCGATATCTCCCGGTTCCTCCTCCGGGTCTATCCGGGTAACCTCCGAACCTCTTGGGCACACGGGAGTTTCACGTAACGTCCCTTTTCTGCTGACGTCTCCGAGAAATCGGCAAAATTTATCGCGGAGTGCGATCGGGCGTGCAGCTAGTCTCTGATCCGACGTGGAAGTCGCCGTTTCCGGTTTCTTCCCCGATTTGGCGAGAACCTCTCGAGTCGTTGAGAGCCTCGCCAGATACGAGAGGGGTCGTAACTCTCCCATGGGAACCGGAAGCGGCTGTCGGGGACTCCGCCGAATATTCGGCCTCCTGTCCCGCGTGAATCTTGTGGCAGCGAGTATTTCCCTCGGGATTTCGGGACTCTCAATCGTGGAGTTGAACTACGAAGTTTTTCTCCCCGGAAGTGTCGTGCTCCATGGCTCTCTTCATTCGTCGTCGCTTTTGAGGGGTCAGCGTGTCGTACATAACATTTCGGGTTTCGGCCGACCGATGTCGCCATCGGTCCGATTTGTGACGTGGATCCCACAATCCCTTCGTTGGGGGGTGTCGACACACCCCACACGTCACAATCGCCCTGAAATCCTCAAATCGAAATAACGGGAAAAGGGCTCGATCGTGGGCGCCAGGTGCTATGCACCGCGATCTAACTCAGGAAACGAAAATGGTAGAGGGGAGGGTTCGTATAAACGACACGTTCGACAAACAAAATAAAATGAAAATAAATATATTTGCCGATAACAAAATAGTCGAAATAAAACAAAAGAAAATCCTACAAAATGAATGCTATGAAATAACAAAAAAACAAAGAAACGGGGCGAGGTGTCGCGAACGGCGCGACGAGCTCACTCAAGATGGCCACCTGTCGAATCAGGTGGCTCGACCTCCTGAGCTCGCTCGTTTCCTTTTCGGCGATAACGAATACGGGACTCACGCTTTCTCCGTTCTGGGTCCCGGGTGGCGTCCTCTGCTCCGTCGACGACGTCGTAAAAATAGGATATTTATCCCTCGATCGGGTCGTCTTCCTCCTTCGCGTTTTTCTCTTTCTTTCTCTCTCTCTCTCTCTCTTTATCCGCGTGGGCACGTGCTTACAGGTTTACGTCCAGCGTAGAAGTGAAGAAGTCGGCTTCACTTCCGGCGTCTTCTTCTCGATCTCGGGGCTACGAGCCTCCTCATTGGCTGCGAGTGACGACTCGTACCCCTCGAGTCATCTACGAGCCTTCTGGTGGACGGAACTCCGCGTTGGCCTCGACTTTGCGGTAGAGACGATCCCCATTGCTTCGGAGAAAACGTCTCTCGATTTTTCCCCGCTGGGACGACGTCGAAAATCCTTCCTGGAGTGTTCCGGGGTCGACTTTGCTCCTTCCACCAACGGCTGCTTCGTCTGACGTGGTTCTGATGACGTCAGTGCCGGTTCGTCTCCGCGACGAATCTCCACGTGGTCGAAAGTCTGGTCCCGTCGTCTTCGACAGATGGCGCCTCGTGTTCGGTTATCGCGACTCGCCTCGGCCCGTTCCGAACCTACTCCTATCGACGCTACGATCTCTAATGCGAATCTAATCTATATTTCGGCCGCCTTAATTCTAACAATATATTGTGTCGCTCTTACACCGCGGAATAACTTAACCTAAGTGTTTGTTGACTTCCACGGTGGACGTATATGCGATCGATCCATGCCGATCGATCGTATCGATTGAATTTCGCGGCGCGAATAGTCGTGGGGAAAGTGCGTGGGAGGTTCGAGATCTTTGTACCAGGGAATCGATATTCCCTGTTACAGGTTATACAATATCGATCTTAACATTCTAAATCATACGCCGTTTCGAATCTGGCGTCGGTTCTAATACATGTTACCGACTGAGTCGGGACGCAATAGATTATCTTACAAGCTATTACCTTACAGACTAGAGGGACTTCCAGGTCGGATCGATAATTGTCAATCTACCGCGGTTTCTAACCTCAATTATCGATCCGAGTTTCCGCGTGTCACGGGTTACGGGACTTTTTGGGGCAGAGAATCGTTCTCTGTCACAACATGTAATTGCTGTTACATCAATATCTACTAAACTATTGTAATTCATATTTTTATACAAAGCATCGATCGAAACAAATTGTAATCAGAAGGAGCAAGGTCTGGAGAGTACGGGGGGTGATCAAGCCGATCCCATCCGAGCTGCTCTATCTTGTTTCTAGTGATGTTTGCACGATGCGGCCGTGCATTGTTGTCGTGGAACAAAACTCGATGATGTTTTCTCGCTATTAATGGCCGTTTTTCACCTTTGGCACGTAAATTGAACGAAAAACGGCCATTTATAGCGAGAAAACATCATCGAGTTTTGTTTCACGACAACAATGCACGGCCGCATTGTTCAAACATCACTAAAAACAAGATAGAGCAGCTCGGATGGGCTCCTTCTGACTACCATTTGTTTCAATCGATGCAAATGGGCCTGTACGAGATATCCTTTCGAAATGCTGAAGGAGTGGGAAAATGGATCGATGATTGTATTGCATCAAAAGATGAAAACTTCTTTCGACGCGGAATCAACAAGTTACCAGAAAGATGGCGCAAAGTCATCGCTAACGATTATTTCATTATTGAAATTGTATTCTTATTGCAACCATTTAATATTAGATACACTCGTGGATATGGTAATTTATAAAATGAAACCTTCCATATAGGAACAATTGTTCTATGGTGAAAAAAACTTTAGCCTCTTCAAATAGTACCCTTCGGATAAAATAATTTGGGGACCTTCCTTAAATTATCAAAATGTTCTCGAATTAGGCCATTCATTTCTATATATGTCCCCGAATTGGTCAATTAATATATTTACGGGTGTATATTTGTGGCCATATAATGATTTTGGTATATTTATTGTACATCAACTGGTTAATTCGACTAGACATGTTCACATTAATATTAATTAAGTTAATATATAACATATATTATATAGGTCAATAATCTAAGAGACTCAAGGGATGGTTGTACTAGAAGTAAATACTGTAATACGTCTCATTAAAAGGGATGACAAAACGAGATATATTACGAAGAAAAAATTGTCCTTCCATGTACCTGTATTTCATCTTATATACAACATTTTTCGACCGATTATATAAAAGCATGTGTAATTTAAATACATAAATGTAAATTAAGTAATGAGGCGTATTTTTTGTTTAATTTTGCATTTGAATAAAATCACAATTCAATATTTTCTCTTTCAAAGTAATTTCCTTGAAAAGCCACATAGCGCTGAACAAGGTTTTTCCTATTTCTCATATCTCTGCTAGAACTCTAATAATGGAATAGCCCTTAACTGATACCAAAACTGTCCCTTGCTACAATGCAACACACAGTTGTTCTTGATTTTTGGTCTCGAACGTATGACTCTTTTCCGAAGTTTTTCAATAACCTTTCGATAAAACGATTTTGGAGCCATTTTTGTGCAAATCTTTCTCCGATCATTTTGATTCTTCACCAACGATCTGAACGCACAAGGTCAGAATGCCGGCTTCTGTCGATATTTTCATCTGTTCTTGGAGATGAAGACCATCAGCTGCAAGGTTCATCTTTAATTGACTCTCTTCCGTCTGAAGATGCCTTAAACCACCGCAAAACCTGAGTCCTTTAAAAAAAAACTCTCTCTGTAGACCCGCTGAAGTTTTGTAAAAGCTTGCGCTGCACTGAACCCAATTCCAAAGCAAAACATGATTGCATACCATTACTTGAAATTGAAATCACTCATTTTCAGGAGGCGCTGGAAAAAACTGTAGCAAGAAAAATATCACTACAGGCAACCAAATGACTTTATCCAGCTCAAAACTTGTGCTGAAGTCGTATCACACGTTCGCCATTCGCTCTTGCAAATCCCGCGCTCCAAAGATTGCTCAATCGAGCGCTATGCTACCAGTTTCATTACTAGATTTATAGAGCTCTTTAAATAGAAATATTAAATTTTTCGGAGTCGGAGAATTCCCATTGGTAGATATATTTCGAAACAAACTGGACATTTGTATTGCAAATAAAGCGATTTGTCATAAGAAATGTGTTTTTGCTCAAAGAGGTAGTTTGTCCTCTCGAATGTACAGGAATGTACGTCTTTCGACATAGTTAGATGCTGGTGTTTCGAAGAGATCGAGGAAGAGTTGAGTATACACCTTAATGGCGGGAGAAATATTTCTTAGGCTCAAATAGCGAGTAACATCGTGTAATTAATGCCATTTTAATACATTTCTATTTTTAAATACTTCGTATAACATGTGCAATATTCGCATTTTGATTAATTGGTTCTCACTTCAGTGTTCCCAAATTAGTCCATGCGTATAAAGGCATCATTATACGTTTCGCATAATTTGAGGACATTGATTGATAAACTTCGATAGTTCCCAAATTAGCCCATAAAGAAAGAGGTGTTAATTCGGGGACGTCCTCGAATTGTACCAAAAAGATAAAATTGTTTAGGGACCGTCCTCAAATTACACAATTGTCCTCGAAAAAGACCATCCATACCTGAAAATGTCCCCAAATACGCCCATATCGATATATATACAGGGTGTTTGGCATAAGATCATGAAGCCGAAAGGTGGTGGTAGAGGGTGAAAATTGGAGACGAAAAGTCAAATACCACTTTTCGAAATTCGGAATAATTACCGAGTTATTAATTAAAACTTCTGACCAATCAGAACGTTCCATTAGAATTTGGTGGTCGTGATAAAAGTAGACTCGAACCTACTTGTCGTCGGAAAGAAGGTGGTAGTAGTAATAATAACAAAAGAAGTTAAACGGTGACACCAACACATTGAAGATCTTGCTTCTGTTGTTACCACTAACACACTACTACGATTATGATATTATATCGTTGGAAACAAAACATGTACAGGGTGTAATAGTAGTAGTAATAACGTACGAAATTAAATGACGAAAATCAAATTTTCAAATTCTTAATCCTTTTCGGCCCAAGTGAACTGATTTCTGGCGTTGGCTTTGACTGTTCACTACATTTGAAAAAGTAATAATTAGCTATTTAAATGGCCGTATTTTATGTTTTCGAGGTCGCTCTATTGATTGTCGCTAAGAAATTTTGAAAAAAAGTTTAACCTCTATTTTTCCAAGCAAGTTGAAAAAAATATTGATTTTTCATTCCTTCTTTTCTCTTTATTCATACACTACTCACCAAAATTAAGGGATATTAAAAAAATTTCAAATTTTTGGATGATTCTCAATAAAGGATAACTCAGAGAATCATGACCGTATAATAAATTTAAAAAAAAGGAAATTGTAGCCTTAAGTCTCTAGTTTTTTATTTTGAGCAGTAAATTTTTTAAATATAAGCGGTTCACGAGTGATCGTAAGAAAACCAACGGAAAAAAAATTGTATCACAAATTTTTTTCATCATCAAAACGATCTACGGTCTTCAAAAAATTTTTTTTGATTTCGCCAACATCAAGCTTCTTTGGAGAATCTAATTCTCCTTAATTTGACACCTTGTTGAGCTCCATACGATAATTTACGCGGAATTATCGTTGATCAAAACAAAAAGTCGTTTTTTACTTTGATGATCAATAACTCCGAAAATAATCATCGTGCAAAGAATAGACATAGGATTTTGAAAATCGCAAAACATCCTTTCTAATCGGTCATTAATGTTTTTTGATGAAAACATTTTTTTTATGTGATAACGTTATCTAAAAAAAAGGTAAAATATTAAAAATTAAAGGATATTTGGATATTTTAGTATAACTTTGAATATAATAGATAAACGACGGATATTGTTAGTAATTTTTTAACCTCAAAAGTGCTAAAAGAAAATCCTCAGAGTTTCAAAGCGCTACGATTCTTTTTTCTTACAATTATTGCCCCGAAAGTTTAAATTTATCGTTTTTGCCGAAAATCACCATACCGAATAAATTTTCAATTTTTATTCACTTTTTCAACTTTAAAATGATCTTTTCGGCAATAATGCGTATTTTCTGTATTTACAAACATCAATTATCGATACAAAATGAAAAAAAAATTTGTTTTAAAAATTTTTTTTCAAAAATTTGTTTAGGACGTAAAAAAAATCAATCAATTTCTTTCGACGAGGGAAAGATACTGTGAACACGATAAAAAAATTTTTAAATAAAGAAAATTTTGAAAAAATTTTTGAAAAAATGAAAAAAAACATGGAAACTTTTTTTTCATTTTTTCTCGATAATTGATGTCTTTGATTAAAGAAAATACGCATTATTGCCGAAAAGATCATTTTAAAGTTGAAAAAGTGAATAAACATTCAAAATTTGTTCGTTATGGTGATTTGCGACAAAAACGATAAATTTAACCTTTCGGGGCACTAAGAAACAAAAATCGTAGCGCTTTGAAACTCGGGGGTTTTCTTTGAGATTAAAAAATTACCGACAATACACTTCGTTTATCTATTATATCCAAAGTTATACTAAAATATCCAAACATCCTTTCATTTTTAATTTTTTACCTTTTTTTTCAGATAACGTTATCACATAAAAAAATGTTTTCATCAAAAAACATTAACGACGTCTTAGGATCTTTTGCAGTTTTTAGAATCCTACGTCTATTCTTTGCACAATGATTATTTTTGGAGTTATCAATCATCAAAGTAAAAAATGAATTTTTTGCTTTGATCAACGACAACTCCGCGAAAAATTATCGTATAGAGTTCAGCAAGGTGTCAAAATAAAGAAAATTAAATTCTCTGACAAATCTTGATGGTGGCGTAATCAAAAAACATTTTTTGAAGACCGTAGATCGTTTTGAAGATGACAAAACATTTAGAAAATTTTTTTTCTGTTGGTTTTTTTACCATAACTCGTGAATCGCTCATATTAAAAACATTTACTGCTCAGATTCAAAAACTAGAAACTTAAGGCTAACATTTTCCTTTTTTTAAATTTATTATACGGCCATTGTTTTTTGAGTTATCCCTTGTTGAAAATCACCCAAAAATTTGGAATTGTTTCAATATCTTTTAATTTTTGTGAGTAGTGTATTCTTCAGCTAGAAAGCAATTTTCTATCACTACAAAACTTATCAGAAAAGGGATCCCGATACCCTAGGGATAAAATCCAGCCTCGAACAATTATTTTTTCAACATAAAAGTTTCACAACGGCTGCAGAAAGAATCAATTTTTTGCGATTTATGATTTGTCTTGTTAAAATATCGTTTTTTAATGTTCTTTCAGATGATTTGATTGAAAATTTGAAAAAAAATTTAGTACTCTAAAATGGAGTTAAATGGTAAAAGACGTTGAAAAATTAAAAAAACTTTTTTAATTGAATTTTTCGGCAACTTGCCGTTACGGAATTATCTTGAAACCAGTGTAGATGGGGGACGCGATGTTTGAACTTTAAAAATATGTATTGACAAATGTTTTTCCCTCACCTGGATGATCCAAAATGGCGTCCAAAGTGAAAAATTTTACTCAATATCTGTAGAACGCTTTACCTAATAAACTATTAATTTTTCGGAAAAAAATGTTAAGAATAAAAAGTGCTTAGATATTGTCAAGTAGTACCCCAGATTTTTTTCAGATTTTTAGACGCATTTAAAAAATTTTAACACAAAATTTTTATAAATTTTAAAAAATGTATAGAAAATTCTACAAAATTTCTAGTGTATTTTCTCAAAGTTGGTACTTTTTGAGTAAAAAAATCTGCCGCATTCGATACGTGTAAATTTTTCTGCCTATTTAGATCTTTTTACTCAAAAACTATCAATTTTCAGGAAAAATTGACAAGTATAAAAAAAGCTTAGAATTGTCAAGGGAACACACTAGAATTTTTTTAGAATTTTCTGTGATTTTTTTTAAATTTATAAAAATTTTGTTACATTTTTTTAAATGCGTCTTAAAAATCTGAAAATATTCTGGGGTATTCTATGATAATATCTAAGCACTTTGAATTCTCAACATTTTATTCGAAAAATTAATAGTTTGTTAGTTAAAGCATCCGACAGATATTGAGTTAAAATTGTTCACTTTGGATGCCATTTTGGATCACCCAGGCGAGGAAAAAATTTTTCCCATGATTTATATGCGATGTATTACTTTAAGGGGTAGTTAACGGTATTTGGGGGCGGTTGCGTAAAAAATGTCTTCGTCAAAAAGGATAAATCTTCCCTTAAAAAATAATTTTTAATCAGTTCCATTAAAAAATATTAATAAATATTGAGTTATATTGAATAATTCACTTCTGGGAGTGAATTTTATCACCCCTTTTATATTACTATATTACAAAAAATTTTATAAAATAATTGTTTTTGATATAAATTACATTCTGTTTCCACGTGTAATAAATCTCAAAAAAAAAATTTTTGTATCATTTACATGCGATGTATTACTTTAAGGGATAGTTTACGGTATTTGGGAGGCGGTTGCGTAAAAAATCCTGAAACACGACAACTGAAATACTCGATAGAGTAAACGGAAATGCTTTTCTTTATCTTTCAGTTCATACCCTGGTTTTTATGAAGAAAAGATGCATAAAAAATCTAGTTATCTTCAAATATAAAATAAGGGTTGCAACCCCTTGGGTCATAAACACACCTAATATCTTTGACTTCTTATGACAAATATTTTTCACTTTGTTTTATTAAAAAATATTAATTATAAGCCGAGATATGATAAAAAAACGATTTTCGGATAAAACTTTAGGGATGGTTTTCCCCCCTTTAAAGTGGATGACCGTACATAAAAAAAACACGTGTCTCTTATTTTTTCGAGTATTACAACATATCCAAAAATGATTGAAATCGGTGAGGTCGGGTTGGAAACCCTTCCTCGTTAGTTTGGTTTTTAAGAGCCTTTTTTCCAACCCTTTAGTAAAATCGTCAAATTCGTCCGGTTATTCTCGCATAGGCACGCATTTGGTACTCGGCACTAAAAGGGTTAATAATAATAATAACAACAACAATAATCCTAATAATAATGATGCTAATGATAATAATGATAATAAAGGTAGCAGTATTGGTCGTAGTAATAATAGAAATAATAACACAATTAAGTATTTGAAAGTTTGATTTACGTCAGTTAATTTTTTACGTTATTATTATTACCATTACACCCTGTACATATTTTGTTTCCGACGATATAATATCATAATAGTAGGAGCGTGTTAGTGGTAACAACAGAAGCAAGATCTTCTATGTGTTGGTGTCACCGTTTTACTTCTTTTGTTATTATTAATACTACTACCTTCTTTCCGACGGCAAGTAGGTTCGAGTCTATTTTTATCACGACCACCAAATTCTAACGGAACATTCTAATTGGTCAGAAGTTTTAATTAATAACTCGGTAATTATTCCGAATTTCGAAAAGTGGTATTTGACTTTTCATCTCCAATTTTCACCCTCTACCACCACCTTTCGGCTTCATGATCTTATGCCAAACACCCTGTATATATATATATATATATATATATACAGGGTGTCCGACCTAAGGTGTCCAAGCCGAAAGGTGGTGGAAGAGGGTGAAAATTGGAGATGAAAAGTCCAATACCATTTTTCAAAATTCGGAATAATTACCGAGTTATTAAGTAATACTTCTGACCAATCAGAATGCCCCTTTAGATTCTCGTGTGCATGACAGAAGTTTAGACTCGAACCTACTCGTAGTCGGTAACAAAGCAGTAGTAGTAATAATAACAAAAGAAGTAAGACGGTGACACCAACACATTAAAGATCTCTCTTCTGATGTTACCACTAACACACTACTACGACTGTGATATGATATCGTCGGAAACAAAGTATGTACAAGGTGTAATAGTAGTAGTAATAAAATAAGAAATTAAATGACAAAAATCAGCTTTGAAATTCTTAATTGTGTTATTAATTCCGCTACTTCCACGACCAATGCTGCTATCATTATTATCACTATTATTTTTATTATTATTGTTGTTATTAATATTACTACCCCTACATCAATAACAACAACCACAATAATAATAATAATAATAGTAATAATAATAATAACAATAATAATAATAATAATAATAATAATAATAATAGTAATAATAATAGTAATAATAATAATGATAATAATGATAGCAGTATTGGTCGTGGGAATAGTAGATTTAATAACACAATAATTAAGAATTTGAAAGTTGATTTTCGTCATTTATTTTCTTATGTTATTACTACTGCTATTACACCCTATACATACTCTAGGCGCCAAAATTAAGTGATGAAAAAAAATCCTAAATTTTTAGGTGGTTTTTAAAGTCCTGTAACTTAACCCATTCGCGACCGACTGCACACCGTGTGTGCAAGAATAGAAAGGAAAACATAAAACTCCCCTCCTGGGGACCGTGTTCGAAAACAGTCGCCGTCTCGAATGGGTTAAGGAACAATAGTGGAAGAGCAATTTAAAAAAAAAGCAAATTAAGCTCCAAGTTCCTAGGTTTGAGATCCTGAACTCAAAATGTTTTAACATCAAAAGTTTTTTATTAATCGTAAGAAAACTATCGGGAAAAAAATGTCCAAATTTTCGATTGTTTTTCAAAAGGTCCATGGACTTCAATAAATTTTTTTCACTGATTTCATCATAAAGCTCTTTTACATAATTTAATACTCTTTAATTTGAGAGATTGAAATGCTTTGTACGATGATTTTTCGTTGAGTTATCGTCGATTAAAGCAAAAAAATCAGTTTTAACTTTGGCAATTGTGTAAAAAATTTTTTAATTAAAAAATAATTTTAACAAATGTTATTTCTTACAATAATTAACATTTATTGATTAAAAAAAGAAAAATGTTAATTATTGTAAGAAGTCACATTTTTTAAAATTATTTTTTAATTTAATAATTTTTTACCGAGTACATAATTACCAAAGTTAAAACTGATTCTTTTGCTTTGAGAACTCATGTCAGCGAAAAATCAGCGTACAAATTTTTCCGACCGCTTAAATTAAAGAGAATTAAATTATCAGAAAGAGCTTTATGATGAAATCAGTGAAAAACATTTATTGATGTCCATGACCCTTCTAAAAACAAGCGTAAATTTTGAATTTTTTTCCCGTTTGTTTTATTATGATTGCTCAAAAACTGCTGATGGTAAAACATTTTGAGTTCAAGATCTCAAGTCTAGAAACTTGGAGCTTCAATTTGCTTTTTTTTAATTGCTTTCCCACTGTTATTCTTTAAGTTACGGCACTTTGAAAATCACCTACTTTATATTTTTTTCCATCCCTTAATTTTTGCGCCCAGTGTATGTGGGACATTCCACGCCAAATCGGACGGTTTGGAAAACTTTTTTTTTAATTTTCTTAATTTTTTGGTATTTTTTAGTACCCCTCAAAAGAAGTTTCCTGGTAAATTTCGAGATTTTTTCGATCACTGGTTAAAAAAATATCGAATTTTCAAAAAACCGTTCTTTTTTTGGTTTTTTCCTCATAACTTTCCTTATAAAGGTCGAAATTCAATTATTTTTTTTTAATTTTCGTTTTTAGATGGCCTTTACAGAAAAAAATACAAAAAAAATATTTAAAGTGTTTTTAATCAATATTTTTGAATTTTAAGTTTTCAATCGTGTTTTTAAAACTGTGTGTATCCTCGACTTTCTTGAAGACTTTCTATTTTAAACTTCTATCCGTCCTGCAACTTTTAAGCCCGGTCCGGTAGTGGGCCTTCCAGAATTACTATTTTTTTCGATTTTTAAAAATTACAAAAATTTTTTTTTCGCTATTAATTATTATCAATACCTTTTAAAAATTAAAAATTTTTAAAACTTTAAAAAAATTTTTAAGACTAAAAATTAAAAATTTTTGGAAAAATATTTGAAAATTTTCAAATTAAAAATTTAAAATTTTAAAATCGATACTGATAATAATTTATAGCGAAAAAAGTTTTTTTAATTGTTAAAAATCGAAAAAAATAGTAATTATGGAAGGCCCACTACCGGACCGGCCTTAAAAGTTGCAGGACGGATAGATGTTTAAAACAGAAAATCTTCAAGAAAATCGAAGGCTACACACAGTTTTAAAAACACGATTGAAAACTTAAAGTTCAAAAATATCGATTAAAAACACTGTAAATATTTTTTTGTATTTATTATTTGTAAAAAATACCAAAAAATTAAGAAAATTTTTTTAAAAAATTTTTCAAACCGTCCCATTTGGCGTGGAATACCCCATGTCCAGGCCCTAATGGTAGTAGTAATAACATAAGAAAATAAATGACGAAAATCAACTTTCAAATTTATAATTATTGTGTAATTAAATCTACTATTCCCACGACCAATACTGCTATCATTATTATCATTATCATTGTCATTATTATTATTATTATTATTATTGTGGTTGTTGTTATTGATGTAGGGGTAGTAATATTAATAACAACAATAATAATAAAAATAATAGTGATAATAATGATAGCAGCATTGGTCGTGGAAGTAGCGGAATTAATAACACAATTAAGAATTTCAAAGCTGATTTTTGTCATTTAATTTCTTATTTTATTACTACTACTATTACACCTTGTACATACTTTGTTTCCGACGATATCATATCACAGTCGTAGTAGTGTGTTAGTGGTAACATCAGAAGAGAGATCTTTAATGTGTTGGTGTCACCGTCTTACTTCTTTTGTTATTATTACTACTTCTGCTTTGTTACCGACTACGAGTAGGTTCGAGTCTAAACTTCTGTCATGCACACCAGAATCTAAAGGGGCATTCTGATTGGTCAGAAGTATTACTTAATAACTCGGTAATTATTCCGAATTTTGAAAAATGGTATTGGACTTTTCATCTCCAATTTTCACCCTCTACCACCACCTTTCGGCTTCATGATCTTATGCCAAACACCCTGTATATATATATATATATATATATACAGGGTGTCCGACCTAAGGTGTCCAAGCCGAAAGGTGGTGGAAGAGGGTGAAAATTGGAGATGAAAAGTCCAATACCATTTTTCAAAATTCGGAATAATTACCGAGTTATTAAGTAATACTTCTGACCAATCAGAATGCCCCTTTAGATTCTCGTGTGCATGACAGAAGTTTAGACTCGAACCTACTCGTAGTCGGTAACAAAGCAGTAGTAGTAATAATAACAAAAGAAGTAAGACGGTGACACCAACACATTAAAGATCTCTCTTCTGATGTTACCACTAACACACTAGTACGACTGTGATATGATATCGTCGGAAACAAAGTATGTACAGGGTGTAATAGTAGTAGTAATAACATAAGAAATTAAATGACAAAAATCAACTTTCAAATTCCTAATTGTGTTATTAATTCCGCTACTTCCGCGACCAATGCTGCTATCATTATTATCACTATTATTTTTATTATTATTGTTGTTATTAATATTACTACCACTACATCAATAACAACAACCACAGTAATAATAATAATAATAATAATAAAGATAATAATGATAGCAGTATTGGTCGTGAGAATAGTAGATTTAATAACACAATAATTAAGAATTTGAAAGTTGATTTTCGTCATTTATTTTCTTATGGTATTACTACTACTATTATGCCCTGTACATACACTGGGCGCAAAAATTAAGGGATGGAGAAAAATCTAAAGTAGGTGATTTTCAAAGTGCTGTAACTTAAAGAATAACAATGGGAAAGCAATTAAAAAAAAGCAAATTGAAGATCCAAGTTTCTAGACTTCAGATCTTGCACTCAAAATGTTTGACCATCAACAGTTTTTGAGTAATCATAATAAAACAAACGGGAAAAATATTCCGAATTTACGCTTGTTTTTCGAAGAGTCATGGACTTCAATAAATTTTTTTCACTGATTTCATCACAAAGCTCTTTCTGATAATTTAATTCTCTTTAATTTGAGCGGTCGGAAAATCTTGTACGCTGATTTTTCGCTGAAATGACTTCTCAAAGCAAAAAAATCAGTTTTAACTTTGGTAATTATGTACTCGGTAACAAATTATTAAATTCAAAAATAATTTTAAAAAAATGTAACTTCTTACAATAATTAACATTTTTCTTTTTTTAATCAAAAAATGTTAATTATTGTAAGAAATAACATTTGTTAAAATTATTTTTTAATTAAAAAATTTTTTACACAATTGCCAAAGTTAAAACTGATTTTTTTGCTTTAATCGACGATAACTCAACGAAAAATCATCGTACAAAGCATTTCAATCTCTCAAATTAAAGAGTATTAAATTATGTAAAAGTGCTTTATGATGAAATCAGTGAAAAAAATTTATTGAAGTCCATGGACCTTTTGAAAAACAATCGAAAATTTGGACATTTTTTTCCCGATAGTTTTCTTACGATTAATCAAAAACTGCTGATGTTAAAACATTTTGAGTTCAGGATCTCAAACCTAGGAACTTGGAGCTTGAATTTGCTTTTTTTTTAAATTGCTCTTCTATTGTTCCTTAACCCATTCGAGACGACGACTGTTTTCGAACACGGTCCCCAGGAGGGGAGTTTTATGTTTTCCTTTTTATTTTTGCACACACGGTGTGCAACCGGTCTCGAATGGGTTAAGTTACAGGACTTTAAAAACCACCTAAAAATTTAGGATTTTTTTCTATCCCTCAATTTTGGCGCCTAGAGTATGTATAGGGTGTAATAGCAGTAGTAATAACATAAGAAAATCTTAATTATTGTGTTATTAAATCTAGTATTCCCACGACCAATACTGCTATCACTATTATCCTTGTTGTTATTATTATTATTATTATTATTATTATTATTATTATTATTATTATTATTATTATTATTGTCGTTGTTGTTGTTGGTGTTGTTGTTATTGATGTAGTGGTAGTAATATTAATAACAACAATGATAATCAAAATAATAGTAATAATAATGATAGCAGCATTGGTCGTCGTAGTAGTAGAATTAATAACACAATAATTAAGAATTTAAAAGTTGATTTTCACTACTGTGACGTGGATCTCGCTATCCTTCGACAGGGGATCGGAACCCCTGTCGCGTCACCGTTGATCACCTGAAAATCTCACAAAAAAAAAGGGATTCAGGTCGCGGGCGCCAGGTGCAATGCACCGCGTCGACCAGCTCAGGTCGCGAGGTTGGTAGAGGGGAGGTTTCGCTAGAAAACGACGCGCGAAAAAAATAATAAAAAAAATAAATATATTCAAATACGAATAGAGAAAAAAATAATAAAAAAATAAGAATTGACGACTGGCTAAACTAATAATAATAACAATAAAAAAAAATGATACGAGGAAGGGGGCGAAGCCTCTTCGGCCCCTTCAAAACGTCCGGAGTCGAGCACGTAGGAGAGCTCGCTCAGAGAAGGCCACCCCTGTCATACAGGTGGCTCAAACTCAGAGCTCGCTCGGTTCCTTACTTTCCAAAGAAAAAAGCGATTGCGTGGAGGGACTCACTGTCTACCCCCGGAGTGTCGGAAACGTCCTGTATCGGGTCCTTTCCTCGGCTTCCTTCCTTTCTTTCCTTTCCTTTCTTTCGTCCTTCCTTCCTTCCTTTCCTTTTTCCGATGCTTTCGGCACGAGGTATACTAGTCGGCGTCCAACACAGTAGTGAAGACTCCGGCGTCGTCTCCGTCGTCTTCCGTCTGGAGGGGAGGCTTCGCGCCTCCCGATTGGTCGTGAGGGGTCACGTGTGCCCCTCGAGTCGATCGACCATCTTGATCGAATGGGATTCGTCGTCCCATTCGAATTCGAATCGAGGACGTTCCCCGTTATTTCTGGGGAATCGTCCCTCGACTTTTTCGTCTCCGACCGGGGTCTGGACGTCTCCAGGGATCGATCCCCGGTCGATGCTGCTCCTCGTTGCAGCGTCGTCGTCGTCTGGCGTCGTTTTCCTCGCTCGATGACGCTGCTCCGTTCCCGCTCGATTTCCGGCGCTCCCACGTGCTCAGAACGGTAGTTCTCCTCGTTCCCGTCGGATGTCGCGACCTTCATCGTCGTCGCAATGGCTTCGCCCCTTCGAATGATCGCTCTGATCGATCGCACGATCCCTAACCTGACCCTATCTCCTACCAGATGTCGCCAAGTACATAATTCGTAATTTACATAATTCGTATGCGCTCTTACACCGCGAGTCACTTAACCTATGAGTTTGTTGACTGCTGTGTTGGACGACAATTCGATCGATCCATACCGATCGATCGATATGTAAATTTATTAATTTCGCGTCGCGACCGTGGAAAGAAAACGATTTTCCGGAGTGCGGGATCTTTGTGACAGAGAAACCGTGTTCTCTATCACACTACTTAAGGGGACATTGACCGTTTTGGCGGCAACCACGACCAAAAACGGCTGAGTTCCTTCTCACCGTAATTTATAAAAAATATTTTATTTTTAAAGTCTAAAACTTCTTTTTTGCTCATATCTCTTTCTTTCTTAGCAATTTCTCTTACTTTCCTGTGTACCTCTCTTTCCTCACTCTCTAAATCCTCATCAATGGAAATTTTACTTTCTTTTAGTTTCTTTCTGATTCTTAATACTTGTAGCTTGTCTGTCAAAGAATTCAATTTTACCAACACCGTTCTGTATTTACTTCGAAAGTTTCCAATCTATTTTTTCAGATAATGTGGCTTGCACTGACAATTTTTACAAAAAGATGATCTACCTTTTCCTTGTATTTCCTTGTTTACCATTTGACTTTTTAACAATAATAATCGGTTTTTTTTCTTTCCTTTCCTGAATCAGAGCGGTCACTTTTTACATCTATTCGCAGTCATGTAAAAACTAAAGTAATTTAAAAACCAAATTAAAATAAAATAAAACGAAATTTTAACTTGAAATTTATTCAATTGAGATTGATTATACATTTTTAATGAAAGTCTAATAAGTTTTAATATCTACCACATTAACTATCTGACTTGAATAAGAAAAACCAATGTTAGTCACTTTCCATAGTCGTTGGAATAAATATTTGTATTTAAGACCATGTGAAATCTATTTCACCTTAAATTGTAATTACACCTAACTTTTTTTATACGCTTTAGTTCTACACCAGATTGAAGTTACATATTTAAAAAAAATCTTTGTTTTTAGGAATAATTAATCTAATGTAACACGATTTCAAAGTCAATGTCTCATAATTAAGCGTCTAAATATTGTTCTTTGTTTCATTATACACGGTTTTTGCATAACATGAAATGCATCTTCAATTTTATTATAGAAAAACTATGTTTTTTTTATGCAAATTTCTCAGTAACGTCTTCACCGTGTGAAGAAAGTTGGGCGTGTATGAATTGTCTAATTTAGAATCTTATGTAAGTTCTATTTCATTTCGTGTATGATTTTCATTGCATGCTCTAAAATTAAAATTATCAAATTTAGAATTAACAATTATTTGACATCGAAGCATCAGAACGGATCAATCTTATTGGTTTTTGTAGTGGCTCCAGCGATTTGAGATATTTCATGATACGTTATTTAACTATAGGAGATTATCTTGTTTTAATAATCTTATTCATCTTACACCATAGTAGCTGCTAAACTATTTTAGTTTTATTTATTTTCCTTTTTTCTGTTTTTGTCTTATTCATTCTCTATTGCTGTTATATATTTTTTGTCCCACTTTCTTTTACCATTTAGTTTCAACACCTGCCAAATTTTGCTTACTTTTATATAATACTTTCTAATTTTATATAATATTATTTAATTTTATTTCATTTTCTTCCTAACTTTCTTTTACTACAAACTGCAAACATTACTTTCCTCAAAGTAATTTCTTGCTATTATTAATTATTTAAGTACCTATCAATTGCTTCTGTTAACTATAATATTATTCATTTCCAATTCAATCCAATATATTTCTAACTACCTAATTCCTACCTACCTCATACCAGATTCATATCAGTTGGTGTCCAATTTATATTTATAGTGAACTAGACATGTCTGATTCTTATCAGGCATGTCTAGTTATGGTCATTTATGGTCACTTATCAAATGATAAGTGACCATATTTGACTAGTGACATGATTTTTACTCTGGGTGCCATCTATGCACTATCATACATGGAATTATTACTATATAGATGATTTTATAGATGAAGTAATAATTTGATTACCGATATGATTACCATCCTGTTAATTCGTACAAACACACTTTTGCAAGCCCTTATATAAATATCATTTAACCTCCTAAATTTCGTACATAATAAAGTTCACCCCTGAGGCCCCCACATAAAGAAAATTGCATAGTAATATTATTTATTATGTACTAAAAAAAGGACAAGGGGTGTTTAGCTCACCCTTGAGGTCCCAACATAAAGAAAATTGCATAGTAATAATATTTATTATGTACAAAAAATGTACAAGGGGTGTCTAGCACTTCGACGTCTGAAAAACCTGGGTCTCAGGAGGTTAAGAAAAGTTTTAACAATCAATTCAACCACATACGTTCCAATACTCTCACGTGATCGTATATGGTCGGATAAGGTTTAGATCAGGTCATGTCTGGCCTGGCCTAGCCATTTTACCTAAATATGTGATCGTAAGTGATTACAAATGTCATTCATAAAATTATGTATGATTATTTTTTCATGGGTATCACTCGTTTATCAGCAATAATGAACCCCACCAAAAACAGCACCTCCGGTGCAAAAAAAGCGAGGCAAGTTCATTATATGAAAAATGATACCTGGTTACAAAAAAAAGGACAGATCTAAAAAAGTAAAGTATCCATTAGTATTTAAAAACTTGTCTGATATTTTAGGGTTTTTTTACTTTTTTAAATTTATCCTTTCTTGTGACGCGGTATCAAATTTCATATAATGAACTTGTCTCGGCTTTTTTGCACCAGAGGTGCTGTTTTTAGTGGGAATTTGTCTATTTTTTGCAAAGGCCCTGCAAATTATCAGATTTTCAGTAACTACCAATTAGGATTAGAAAGAGTATTATACGCATTTTTATAATTTTCTATTTTTCGCGCAATATACATATAAATAAGTCAAACAGTGTGAACATCATAAGGTAATAATATACAATAATCGATTATGATATTAATTAGACACATGTAAAGCAATCAATGTTTTTATTCTATAATTTTTGTGTAATGGTCAGATATGACTGAAGGGGCCCAGTCCCCTTAGGACAGCCGGCCCTGTCAGGCACGCGGTTGCCCAGCAACCGTCGTCGAGCGGAAGTTCGGCAGTCAGTCGCAGTCGAGCACTCGGAGTTGGTGTCGGTTCCGGGAGTTTTCTCATCTTATTAGTTTTCTCATCTTATTCATTCTTTTATTTTTTCGCTGTTATGCCTTGTGGGCAATAGACGCCTTTTTCCGTTTTTCTTAGGAGCTTTTTGGGTTTTTCTTACCACCGTTACCCGACCCTTTCCCACATGACTAACTAATATTTATTCAGTGAGTTTTAAATACACTACGCAACCAAATTTTTCGTCAAGATTTTACCAGTTTTCTAATGGGCACAACTCCATCACTTTTCATTGTATCGAGACAATGTTTTTTGGATTTTACAGATAGTTTTCTGTACTTTAAGAAAAAAATTGATGCCAATTGGATGAGAGCCGATGTGCATCTCCATGTCTTGAGAACGATCAAGCACTTTTTTATCATTAAAAATTTGATTGTTTGAATGCGCTACTTGGATTGCACTGATTCTTTTTGGGAATGATACACATTCTAACAAGCATTCTTTTTGATCGAGTTATGCCATTTTGAAGTTATTTATGCATTTTTCAACGAATACCGCCAGCATCAGAATTATCCAATGCGTACCACGAAGACCCAGTGAATGCAAAATGTAAATTTTACAGGAATCACAAGTTACCCTCTTTTCGTGTCATTTGTTATATACAGGGTTGTGGCACCAAAATATAGCATCCTATCTAAAACAATACAGTTGACCTTCAAATCTCCGAAGCGACCCCACCTAGCAACAAAAAACTAACGTCATATAATGGCTCTCGTTGTCCCATGCAACTTTTGTTTCAAACAATTTTCTACTACTATCATACTTTCGGAGTTATTCTAGGCGGCAATAACTGGTGACTCACCCTGTATAATAATGGCATAACAATTTACTTGTGATGTTGCATAACAATTATTTACCTTCTCGTTACATATGAGTTATATGTATATAAATGTTAGCTTTATGAGGTAAACGCTGTTACTTATATCTATATATATAAAAAAGAGTTGTTAATCTTTGTCTCCAATGGACTCGAAAACCGCTCGGGCGATTGAGTTCAAATTTATGGACGATGTTCGAGGCATCAGTGGGAATGTTTATAGAGCAGTTTGAGCAATGGTGCGTGGGTGTAAATATGAGTTGTTAATTTATGTCGCCAGTAAACTCGAATATCGTTCGAGCGATTCAGCTCCACTGTTTGAGGCAAATTACCTTAAGGATCGAATATTTTCTGTTAAGTTTGAACATATTTGTTGTCTAATATATGATATCCAAAGTTCCAGAGTGGAATCATGGTCGATGAAATTTTATAATTTAAAATATCTGCCTCGAGATTCCCGGCGCAACTTCCGGAGGAAGTTGATCAATTACAAGCAATTCTGGTCCTTTTGGCGTAGATTGCATTAAACAAGCTTTAGCAGTTTTCGAGAACGATTGTCCGTAAGAAATAAAAAAAAATTCAATATCTCCAGAACGGCCTGGCCGATATCAATGAAATTTTTACCACGCACGCGGCACAACAAGACTTACCAAACGTATAAATTTCATCGAAATCGGATTAGCCGTTTTGGAGTTACAAGCTTTCAAATATCGATGAATATATTTTTTATTTGTTCAATTTTAATAAATTTGTTATTTAACATAATATCTACACTTTGAGAGTGGGGCTACGATCGATAAAAATATTGTAAGTGAAAAAATAAATTGGTACCCATTAATGATTTTAAAAAAATCATCGTATTCCATAATGAATGTATAAAAATATCGAAGTTCTAGATACGATTTGTGTGTGAATTCTCTTATTTATCTTCTATTGTTTCAATCAAGTCTCAACAGTACATAAATAAATGATGTTTTACTTCAATAATCTCGCGCGAGAATCAATGAATATCAAAATTTTAACAGTAGTTACATTGTGTACAAAAAGGATTAATAACTTATTTTTATATATATGGATACATTACGAAGTGTTATAGGCTAATATCAATATGCAAAATTTTTCATTGAACCATGTAGATAAACAGATTACATATGGATAAAATTTAAATTATTTACACTCTTAGCACGGGCGAAGCCGTGCCGGGGAAAAGCTAGTATTATATATCCGTTACATATTTATGTAACCTTAATTGGATGCAACATTCGATATTTCTATGTTATGTGTTGATTACGTATAAGCATTACTCGAATAGAATTTAAACTTGTTATTTTTACGTTATGCAGCAGCTATCTATAAGATTTGACTTGGTATATGTGACAATAACAACAATAACAATGTATTCGTTAGATTTGTTCAAGAAATTTTGTCGTTGGTTCAGTGACAAAATTAGATAGAATAACCATCATGTGTTTGTGGCAGCCCATGACAATTTTTTTCTTGAACAAATAGTATTTTTTTCTGTGTGGTCGAACTTTATGCATCATTTTGGCCCTTAAAAGGGCCGATTATGTAAACCATTTGTCAAAATGTAACCTCGCGACTCACCACTTCCACAGTATTTTGTAACCCTATTTGCCTTATCTCACAGTACATGGTAAATGTAAAAAGCCTTTTATTTCGCGTATCGCCACGACGACGTCGGATAATGTCTTCTAAACGTTTTTGCATATAAATACAAGCTCTGATTGAAGCTTGACGTATCCCGTGCCGGATTTCATTTAGAGCTCACTCTAGCTCCTAGAAGTTGGCAGAAGGTCACTCCAAGTTACGTAACTGGCTACCCATCATATCCCGTATATACTCAATAGGATTGAGGTCTGGACTGATAGATTGATGTAATTTTACATTTTACTCTATTGATATTTGCGGGCATAGGAGCGTGCCCTGTTATCCTGTATCAAAATGAAGCCACGGCCTATTGATGCTTTGAAATTACGCAAGGACTGAAAATTTCGTTAATATGTATAACAAAAAAAGCTGTTAATCCTGGGTGTAGGAGAATCACTAGATGATGCCTTGAAACTTCACTCTATATCATGAAGGATCCTCCCCGGGAAGCTCGTGCTGGATGGACATGACTTTCTTCAAAACGCTCTCGTCTACGATGCTAAATTACGATTTTAGCATCATTCCCATACAGATAAAATCGAGATTCGTCCGTAAACAACATATGTGTCTCCACTGCCTGGCCGTACAGTCTCGATGACTACTGGCGTAGCACAGATAAGATCGCCGTTGTCGTGCTGTCAGCATGGACACCCTAGTCCGAATTTGTAACCCTCAACCTGTCTCGTGAAGCCTCCTTCTTTCCGTTTGAACGCTAATTTGTCTGTCTGGTGGAGCTTCGTTTCCAATTTTCCGCGCAACCTTTGTTGGAAAACGCAGGGCTTTATTAACAAGGTTGCGATCCTCCCGATTCGTTGTTATTCTACTACCATTTTGACCAGACCTCTAACGATAAGAGCCCGTTCTTTGGTACTGATGAAAAAACCGCGATACCATCTCGAGAATCCCCATTCTTCTTGATACGGCGCTTAAACTGAATCCCGCCCCTAGCAGAGCAGCAATTAAAGCAGCTTTAAACTGAATAAGCCGAGGCATTTTGAGTAAGAAAATAAAATGACTTCTGTATTTTTCGACTAATGTGCGCTCTGCATAATGAAATTATTGGTCAATACGGATCCTTCCCTATAATGAGATTTCAACATTTTACTCTATTGATATTCGCTAAGAAACGTACGAATAACTTCAAAATGGCATAACTCGGTCAATAAAAATTAGCATAATCTTATTCTTTTCTCGATTACTTGTCACAACGTATACATTACTATGGTTTGTGTACCATTTCCGAAAAAAAAATCAGTGCAATCCAAGTAGCACGTGAAACAGTCAAATTTTTAATGATGAGACTGTGCTTGAACGTTATCAGGACATGAGGTTGCGCATCGAATTGCATCCATTTGACATTAATTTTTATCTTAAAGTACGAAGAATTACCCACAAAATTAAAAAAATTGTCTCGATACAACGAAAATTGACGGGGATATGCCCATTTGAAAAATGGTAAAATTTTGTTGCGTAGTGTATTTTAAAACTGACCGAATAAAAATTAATTAGTCATACTTCACCTTTCCACAAAAATTATAGAATTTTCTAATTTAAAGAAGTTTGAAATTGAAGAGGTGAAATGAGATTGTAATTATTAAATTTTAAGTGTTATTATTTCTTCTGGCTTAACGACTTATTGGTAAATACTTACAATGAAGTAAATAAGGAGAGTCTATCCTGATGGAATGTAGTCTGGGACGAAATTGAGATTGGAAACTTCATCTAAATCAACTGAAACTATTTTTATTCACAAATCTTGTAATACCAAGACAATGCAATTATTTGTACCTTTTTCTCGCATTTTTTCGGCGAAAAGTGATACAAAGAAAAGTAACCCTGATTAAATAAGTAAAATCCCCAGTAGGTAATTGATCAAAAATCTAAATTAAAACATAGATGGCTTAAATATAAAATTAAGCTTTTCGCTAGTTAAGGGTATCGTATGAATAAGCATATAAGTGACGCATGTAAGAGTAAACCGTGGCCGCGATAGCTCAATTGTAACAGAGTTTTACTATGGAGAAGTAAAGGTTCCTGGTTCAAACCCAGGTCGCGGGTTATTTTTTCATGTATCACTTTTCGCTTAAAAAATGGGAGATAAAGGTACAGATAATTGCTTTGTCTTGGTATTACAAGGTTTGCAATAAAAATTACATAAGTAGCTTTGTCTTGCTACTACAAGATTTGCGAATAAAAATAATTTCAGTTGATTTAGATGAAGTTTTCAATCTAAATCCCGTCCCAGACTACATTCTATCGGGATAGTCTCTCCTTATTTGCTTCATGGTAAATATTTACCAATACGTCGTTAAGCTAGAAAAAATAACACCTAAAATTTAATATTTATAATATCGCGACTAAGGAAACAATCCAAATCATGTATGAGATTGTAATATCATTTTTTAGATTTAAAAAATTGTCCCTGTTGTAGAATAAAATATTTGCTTAAAACAATTATAAACAAAATATACACCAATTTTTGTTTAAAAGCTGAAACAATTATTATTTTTACACCAATGGCTTAATTGAACTTCTAGTTTTTTTGTTAGTTAAAGAGTTATCAATTTTCAACAACATAAACGTAGACTCTTTTATCAAGCACCTGTACAAACTACCATTTTCGGAATCTCGAAAGATCATTTGAGATACATATACTACTACAGACTATAATATATTGAAATTAGAACAAAATTGAAAAACCTCATAACAAAAATGGGCCGAAAATAAAATATTCTCCGAGAAAATGCTGTCAAGTCATACTAAAGATGTCAGAAATTTTTAGATGAATGCGAAGTTCTCTCATTCAAAGATACGAAGCGTGTGTCAAAATGAAAGAGAGATACGTGAAAATCTTTTGTAAACTTCACAAGAAGAAGGATACGTGACTTCTAAACCTTTTGCCAGCTTGAACCTTTTGACATTTTTCTTTTAAGATTTTTAACATTGGTAACGCCTAGTTTCGGCTGATATAATGACAGACTATTTTAAGAGATTTTTAAATGGCTTTTTTAAGAGATTTTCTGGCTTTTCAACTTTCTACTACATATTTACAAATAAAGAAACCAGGAGAGACTGGTCCCAGAATACATTCCGATGGAATGTATTCTGGGACGAGGTTTAGATTGGAAAGTTAAATTAAATCAACTGAAATTATTTTTTTAACCATTTTGTGAGCGAAACAGTGATACTCGGAGAAATAACCTGCAACCAGTATACTATAGTCACTCACATATTACAATCTATTTCGTAGAAGTAGGTTTAGAAGTCGAGTATAATAAGATAATTCATTCATTTTATGTCATGGCTGACTACGAGAAACGTATAAGAGCTGGGCTTTAACAGAAATTAAAAATTGCTTGTAACTACTAAAAAATTCATTTTCACCCCATCTTTATCAGAACTTTTTTCCTTCCATTTGGTGAGTCCTTTCAGCCTTAAAAATGTTGAACCCTTTTTCTTACCACGTTGTATATTCATCTTGTTAGTAGTTATAAACTGAAACTACCTTTATTTATTTGTTTTGTTTAGCGTTTTAAGGAGAGACGCCGTTCCGGTGAAAGCTATTGTAAAGTAAAGCTTTCAGATGGAATTAAACGTAGCCAATGGATTATGCTGGCACAAGAATTAGATTCTTCGATCGTCAGTAATTCCCTGTGCAAATACACGATTTGTCGAATCAACAAATATTCAATAAGTGTTGCTGATGATGATGACGATGAAGGACCACCAAAGTACGTATGCATAAAAAATAATATAGTCAATACTATTCCTATCAAAAGGTATCCAAAGAGAAATTTTATCATTTTAATTTAAAATGACTTTCTACGTATAATTTAAGGGGCTATACCGGTGTGACGGTCGAAAAATTACATGTTTTTTTGGGAATTTTGCTAACGCAAAGTATTTGATGGAATGTTATGAAACTTTATGGATGTATTTACCTATAAATAAACTGTGTAAAACAATATTTTATCATGAAGAAATCAAGACTTAAAAACTTTAAACGCGTTTTTCTCGAAACTATATTTTTCAAATTTGCTGACGTTGTAACTCAAAGACCACTTATCCGATTAACTGGAAATTTTAACCGATTATGAGTGTTTTGAACATGTTTTATTGTCCGATGACCGTCGATATTTTTGATCGGATGAAAACTGTAATTTTGGCAGCGAAAAAACGACGATTTTCTTTACGGAAAAATCGATAAATTTTTTAAAAACTCCGCCTTTTTTCAGATTTCAACATTTCTACGATGTCCTGGGTCATCGGATAGGGAATATCTTGTAGGTTGGGAGAGTCGTATTTTTTTATTTCAGGCATCCTAGCGACCTGTACGATATGACCAGTAGAAGCACTTTTTTTTTCGTCTTGCGAGATAGCGCGTAACTTGGACGCCTTTAATTATTTTTGTATGAAAAAAATATTTTACACAGTTTATTTATAGGCGAAAATATCCACAATGATTGAAAACATTCCATGGAATACTTTTCTTTAAAAAAATTCCTAAAAAACACGTAAATTTTCGGCCGTCACACTGGTATATTTATTTAGGCCCTTAATCATTTTTTGACGCCCACAAACGGAAAGTGCTTACAATTAGTAAAGCAACTATGCATTTGTAAAAAATTTGGTATTGAATAAGAAAGTCTAATTTATTTACAAATGCTATATTTTTGATTCATGATTATTAATTACGTATAAGTAGCGGTAGAAATAGTATTAATACAAATAATTAATTATAATTCCATCGATCTCTAGAATTAACTCGTATTATAAGAATGTTTTTGTGTTGTAACACACGAGCCATAGAAAAACCACTGGGTTTATTAAAACAATAGTACAAATAAATATTCCTTTTTAATCTTTGTGCTAAACCCGTTAACGTCAGGATTTCACGATCTCGCACTTCCAAGTTTAACTGTATCTCACCTGATAAATACAATCGTAATTTTTATGAAAAGTGCATGTTCAAGTATTTTCGAATATGCCCTTTCAGAATCTCGCATTAAATTATTCATGAAATATGATTATCAACCTAATTTTGAAGGTTCAAAAAAACTTGATTTTTAATTCCATCCGGTTTTTTTCACAAATTTGTAATTTTCAAAATGATTCACTCTTGCTACACCTACAAAATTTGTTAGGATCCGGCGATAAATATTTAAACTTCAAATCTGTGCAGTAGAAAAGTTTTGTTTTCATATAGCAAACTAAATAGCAACTCAAAAATTGTTGAATACACCATAATTTGACCTGCTGTCTAATTTAAATTAGTTTTTGAGTTGGAATAATTTGTTTTACCTAGTGAGAATTCTATTATAAACGAATGTTTACAAATAACAAAAATAACACGACGCAAAGTGGCGCTAGAACACTAAAATGATGATCGAAAATGTTACTTTGGATAAGGTAATGTCCCTATTTGTGACCATGTAAATGTCCCAATTTGTGACCATGTAAAACTTTCGTATAAGTTAACGAGAAAAAAAATATTCTAATTTAGTTAAAATCAGGAAACAATTGTGCCCATAATTATGAAAGTGGTCCCTAGTAGCCATCCATGAAGATACACGTCTTGCAATTTTCTTGCAAAAGTATCTTTCTAAAGAATTGCAAAAGACTTGCAAAGAACTTTGCAAAGATCTTGCAAGAGTGCTCCCTAGTAGCCATCTGTTGAAAGAATTATGCAATTCTTTTGCAAGTGTCTTGCAAGTCTCTTTCTAAAGACTTTTCTAAAGACAACTAGTAGTCTGCTCCCTCACGCATGTGTAGTCTTTGAGTAAGACGCTTACACAAGATGACTTCCGCAGATCTTGCAGAGAACTTGCATGCAAGGAACATTAATTTTTCAAACAGTAAAATATTCAAAACCACATTAGTATTTTATAACACATTTTTTACATCAATTACATTTTTTAAACAAATCGATAAAACTAATGAAATAACATTTATTTATTCTTATTTATATTTATGTGTCACAATATAGAATTAAACTAATCTTACAAGGAAACCACCTGAACCCGAACTCACTGATTTTAATAATTTTTGTATATGTTGTAGAGCATGAAAAAAAGGACACTTATATTTTTTTATCTGCTAAAAAATATACTCTTAAGGGGTTAAAACCACCCTCCAAGTTCACCCTAAAATACGTTTTTCTGATATATCTCAACTCCTAATGAATATTTTACGATGGAACAAAATGGAAAATGTTTCTTATGAAAAGGGGTGGGTGATGAATGTTTTCAGACTATAGGATGCAACCCCTATTTTTTATTTTGAAAAAACGTTATTTTTTATTGATATTATAAAAGGTAATTCACTTACTAATGAGATTACTTTACAGTGAAATAGCAGAATAACGAAAGTAATAATAATAACAACTATAAAAATGATCATTATTGTGTCCTTTATACCTGTTCTTTATTTTTTCATGCTCTACATCATATATAAAAACTATTAATATCGGTGAGTTTGGGTTTGGGTGGTTTCCTTATTAGTGAATGTGAATTTTTCTAATTGTGTATTTTCATAATTGTATAATAAAAATAGAAAAGTGATGTCCGTTTTAAAAAAAAGAAAGAGATCCTATAGTTCCTTCTGGTCCTATCTATTCAGTAGGCCTGGATGAACTCTGAAAAAATATGAAAAGTGTTTTTCGTTAGTCTTCAAATGATTTATTATAATAAAAGATACAGTGAAACAGGAATGTTTACAGATATTTATCAATAACAGTATTTTAGATGTTAATATCTTATTTCAATGAAATTGTTATTCTTTATACTAAAACTAAAAATTGAAAAGTACGAGCACCTATCATTTCCACACCACCATGAGGTAGATAGAGCGGTATGTTTTTTTAAGTGGCATCCCCAGTGAACCTAATCCCCTCTTACCAATAATAATTTTAAATTTGTGTAATTATTAAATTTAACAAAAAAGATTAATAGGTAAGATTAATTTCAGCAAAACTCTGTTAAATTTTAACAATAATATTTAACAATGGTGAATCTTATAGTTTCTAATTTTAATTCACAAGACTGAATTAAAATATAAAATATTTTTATTTTCTACAATGAATACAAATATTTTATATTTTGCATTATACAGTAGAAAAGAGCATTAGCATACACAGTATTAAAAAATTAGAAATTACTGTGCTACAGTTGTAAGTAGAAAAATTTTAAGGGACAAAATGAAACAGTGATTAATCGAACAAGAATTAGTCGTACTACGGGAGAGAAGAAAAGTTAAGTAACAGAAAATATTAGTAATTCGTTTCTTACTGAAAAGTTGTTTACTTAATGATTTGTTTCTTACTTAAAAATTTCAAGTAAAAGACAACTTTGAAAGGACAACTTTTAAATAAGAAGCATGTTTCTTATTTAAATTTGTAAGTAAACAACTTTTTAGCAAAGAACGTATTACTAATCTTTTCTGTTACTTATCTTTTTTTTCTCTATGGTAGTACGATTAATTATTGTTCGATCAATCACTGTTTCATTTCGCCCCTTACTGTATAATGCAAAAAATATTTTGATTCATTCTAGTGAATGAAAATATTTTATATTATATAATTCAGTCTAGCGAATAAAAATTAGAAACTAAGATTCACTATTGTTAAATATTTTTGTTAAAGTTTAACTGAGTTTTGATGAAATTAATCTTTACTATTAATCTTCTTTGTTAAATTTACTAATTACATAAATATTAAATTATTTTCGATAAAAGTGGATTAGGCCCACTGAGGATGCAACTTAAAAAAACGCACCGCTCTATCTATCTCATGGTGATGTGGAAATGAGAAGTGTTCGTACTTTTCAATTTTTAGTTTTTGTATTAAGAATAACAATTTCATTGAAATAAGATATTGATATCTAAAATACTGTTAATGATAAATATCTGTAAACATTCCTGTTTCATTATATCTTTCATTACAATAAATCATTTGAAAACTAATGAAAAACACTTTTTACATTTTTTCACAGTTCATCTAGGCTTACTGAAAAGATAGGACCAGAAGGAACTATAAAATCTCTCTTTTTTTTCTTAAACGGACATCACTTTCGTATTTTTATTATATAATTATTAAAATACACAATTAGAAAAATACACGTTCACTAAGATTGGTTTAATTGTATATATTTTTTGACTCACAAATATAAATAGGAGTAACTAAATGCTATTTCACTAATTTTATCGATTTATTTAAAAAAGTACGAATTTCATAAATATTACTTTTTAAACTCCAACTCATATTATCCTTTTTCATAATTTTGCATGCAACAGAGTATTAGGAACGTTAAGTCATTTGTTAAAGGATCGTGAAAAGACAAAAAACATATCGGGATTGGTCTAGTGGATAGAGCGTTGATTTCACACTCCGTAGGTCCTGGGACGGAATCTCCGCTAGCTATACTGCAATCATTATTGCGCGAAAAGACGAAAAAATTCTCGAATATCTATAGAATTGGTGGAAGGAGGATTATAATAAAAAAGGGTGCGAACTGGATCAGAAATTTTAATAAAACTTAAAAAATGTTAAAGATTTAAATATCTAATAGGTTAATATTAAAAGAAACTACCAAGCATAGTAAAGTTATGAAATAGTTATATATTTATGCATCGTTCTCTTCTAATTTTTTGATATATTCCCTTTTCTATTACACTACCCGCAAAAATTAAGGGATATTAAAAAAATTCCAAATTTTTTGGTGATTTTTAACAAGGGATAACTCAGAGAATAATGGCCTTATAATAAATTTTAAAAAAGGCAATTGTAGCCTTAAGTCTCTAGTTTTTCAATCCGAGCAGTACATTTTTTAGTATTGAGCGGTTCACGAGTGATCGTAAGAAAACCAACAGAAAAAAAATTTTCCAAATTTTTTTGTCATCTTCAAAACGGTCTACGGTCTTTAAAAAATGTTTTTTGATTACGCCACCATCAAGCTTTTTTAGAGAATTTAATTCTCTTTAATTTAACACCTTATTGAGCTTCATACGATAATTTGCCGTGGAGCTATCGTTGATCAAAGCAAAAAATTTTCAATTTTGATGATCGATAACTCCGAAAATAATGATCGTACAAAGAATCGACAAAAAGTTTTGGAAACTGCAAAACATCCTTTCTAAGACGTCATTAATTTTGTTTGATGGAAAAATTGTTTTCGATGTGATAATGTTATCTGAAAAAAAGATAAAAAATTTAAAATATAAAGGATATTTGGATATTTTAGTATAACTTCGGATATAATGAATAAACGAAGGATATTGTCGGTAATTTTTTAACCTCAAAGTACCAAAAGAAAACCCTCAGAGTTTCAAAGCGCTACGATTTTTCTTTCTTAGTGCCCCCAAAGCTTTAATTTATCGTTTTTGCCGAAAATCACCATAACGAAAAAAATTTCCAATTTTCATTCATTTTTTCAACTTTAAAATGATGTTTTCGGCAATAATGCGTATTTTATTTATTCAAAGACTTCAATTATCGAAAAAAAATTTCGAAAACAAAATTTTTTTTCAAAATAAAAAAAATTTCTTTTTATTTAAAAAAAAAATTTTTGTTTCATTTTTCTTCAATAATTGATGTCTTTGAATAAAGAAAATGCGCATTATTGCCGAAAAGATCATTTTAAAGTTGAAAAAATGAATAAAAATTGAAAATTTGTTCGTTATGATGATTTTCGGCAAAAACGATAAATTAAAACTTTGGGGGCACTAAGAAAGAAAAATCGTAGCGCTTTGAAACTCTGAGGATTTTCTTTTGGTACTTTGAGGTTAAAAAATTATCGACAATATCCTTCGTTTATCCATTATATCCAAAATTATACTAAAATATCCAAATATCCTTTAATTTTAAATTTTTTACCTTTCTTTCAGATAAGATTATCACAACGAAAACAATTTTTTCATGAAACAAAATTAATGACGTCTTAGAAAGGATGTTTTGCAGTTTTCAAAACTTTTTGTCGATTCTTTGTACGATCATTATTTTCAGAGTTATCGATCATTAAAGTTGAAAATGACTTTTTTGCTTTGATCAAAGATAGCTCCGCGGCAAATTATCGTATGAAGCTCAACGAGATGTCAAATTAAAGAGAATTAAATTCTCTAAAAAAACTTGGGGGTGGCGTAATCAAAACAAATTTTTTGAAGACTGTAGACCGTTTTGAAGATGACAAAAAATTTGGAAAATTTGTTTCCGTTGGTTTTCTTACGATCACTCGTGAACCGCTCATTCTAAAAAAATTTACTGCTCGGATTCAAAAACTAGAGACTTAAGGCTACAATTTCCTTTTTTTTTAAATTTATTATACGGCCATTATTCTCTCTTGTTGAAAATCACCAAAAAATTTGGAATTTTTTTAATATCCCTTAATTTTTGTGAGTAGTGTATATCTTATGTTAAATTATATAATTATACTTTACAAATAATTTGTAATAGTATTATATTTCAATTCAATAGTTAAATATTTTATGTCACTACAATACACGCGTGTAGCCCCAAAAGTACGTATATAATCTCAAAATCTTGCACAGTCATTTGCAAGTCTTCACAAAAGATGCTTGCAAGATCTGCAGAAGTCATCTTTCGTAAGTGTCTTACTCAAAGACTACACATGCGTGAGGAAGCAGACTACTAGTTGTCTTTCAACAGATGGCTACTAGGGGTCTAAGTCACATTTTTTTGTGTTGATAAATTTAAAAGATTTGTTTTAAATAAAATAAAAAATGTTTTTACATTCTGCAACATTGAAAATTGGAGTTTTATTTGTCTTGATTAATGAAGAAAAAAAATGTATTGCGAGATAAAATGATGCGAGGTAACTGAAATCTCATCTTTTTCCAATCTTTACTTACAATTAGACTTACAATTTGACTTACAATTGGATGGAAATAACCATATTTGAAATTTTTATTGTGACAAGGATTTACCTGAGGATACGAATTCCGAGTTGAAAGGACTAGGCGTAATACTAGAAGTCTTTTATGCGATTTGAGAATCCTTTAGTATAACTGTAGCAACCAAGAAGGACGAGTCTTTTGCTTTGTTGCCAAGGATTTATTAATAACAAATCCTTATGTTTCAATTTGGTCTAACGAGTTGTCCTATAAAGAGATTTATAGTAGAAGTGTCTCTTAGTCTTTCTTTCAAAGGCAACAATAATTTTCAGAAGTGGGATAGATATCCAATTGAGTACGCGGTGATTGCGTTAACGAATTGAAGAAAATTGCTAATTTGTGAACAACGGGTAGGACCACAATAGTCCTGTTGTGTAAAATATCATCATCGTGGAAGTGAAGAAGGACGGAGATGAGGCAAAAGGGGAAAAGAAGCCCCGTGGAAGGCCAAGGAAAAATCCAATTCCGCCAGCAAAACCCTATTGGGTTATTTATTAGATTTTTACACGTGTTGCAATTTTGAATTAATTTAAAGTAATTGCGGTAACAAAAAGTATCTACTTTTAAAAATCTGTAAATAGAAATTAATTCTCTACGCAATTTGCGTAGAGAATTAATAGTTGTTTCATTATTATAAATCAATTTATTCAAATGTAACTTGAAACTTGCGTAAACTCAATAATTCGGTCATTGACTGTTTCTTTTACCCTACAGTCTTTTAAAGCATGAAAAGGGGTTTTATTTGGAAAAAACAAAACGAATTAACTTATTTATACCTACTCAGTATACAAGCCAGAGAAGTATGGTGCGGTGGTTGAAAAACACGTGGGGTAACCGAGTGCAAAGTAATTTCCAGTCTACAGGATAATAATTTTTCGTCATTTTTATTAAGTAAAAATGGCGTAGAAAAAACCTTTATTCTTATTGCTCCTTTCATTCTATATGGATTATTCCATGCTAAATCGGATGTCGTTTGGAATAGCACCTCGGTTCTTAAATATGTGGTAGTCTTTAATGATATGATTTCAAAGGACTTTTCACAATTTATAAAATTACGAATTTTAGCGCTATTTGAAAAAAAGTACTACATTTTTTCAAAAAATGATACCTCTTGTAATTGCAAGTGGACCAGCATGAGTTTCGGTTGCTTATGCTACGACATTGGGGTATGAAATAAAATTTATTGCACCTCGAAAACAAATTTTGATTAACATTTTTTTGATCAATATTTTAACATGCCATTTTTCATGGCGCTTAACCGTTTGAGTCCCAAGCAGCGCAATCGCGCTGTTTAATTTTATGTCGAGAAAACCCAGTACACTTCAAATGTAAGGAGAATGAAGCGCGGTCGCGCTGTTCGCGATAGTGTTTTTTCAATACCCCTTGGGACTCAAATGGTTAAAATGATTTAACCCTTTGACTGCTAAAGGCGTATATATACGTTTTGACAAGTTCATCAATATATACGAAAGGCGCATATATGCGCCCTTAATGACTGAGATCTGAATATTGCCGCATATATTGATAGTTTCATGCAAGAGTAAGCCGCAGTCAAAGGGTTAATTTTTAATTTGAGCAATTTCATAATAGTAAAGATTTTTGCAAATTGGCCATTAAAGAAGACAATTGAATCTACAATCTCAAATTTTTTTAGTTTATTAAATTAATTACTACTATCGTCTTGGAATATCTGATTTTTCATTCGACTTAATGTAAAAATTTACATTGGAAAGAGAGAAAGAAAGAGAGAGAGAGGGAGAGATTATGACGATAGAAAGTAGTCTCGGGAGAGAATTTAGATTAGAAACTTAATCTAAATTCAACCGAATTTTTAATTGCAAGTCTTAATGGTTTAAAGACAAAACAATTTTTTAAAACATAAAATGTGCATAGAAAATTAATCCGCAACCTGAATTTGAACCAAGGACCTTCACTCCTCCACAATTAAAAATTTAGTTGAATTTAGATTGAGTTTCCACTATAAATTCTCGTTCCAGACTAGGTTCGATCAGGGTAATCTCTCGTCGTCTACTTCAATGTATATATTTACATAAAGTCGAATAAAAAATTAAATATTCCAAAATGATACAATTATAATTTACTACAACTAAAGGAGACAACCCAATCAGATTAATCCCTATTATTAAAAAATAGTTGTTTGGTAGACATTAACTTTAAATATTTTTCATTCAGTCAATGTTAAAATAGTAAAGTTTCAACAAAGGGATTACATTGTCAATTGTCAGATTTTTAAAATAGACTCTGTTACAAAAAACTGTGTTTCTTTAAGCAATTATAAAACTAATGTTTAACCTAATTTTGTTTTAGGCTCAAATAAATCTCATTTCGTATCCCACTCTTCAATATAAGCGCCCGAAAGCTTAACACTAGAACTACCGACAGTTGAGACGTAGCTATCTTTACTTTAAAAAAAATTACTTTTATTTTAAATGAATAAAACAAAATTAAAGTTCATTATATCAGTCCTTTAGCTATCTCTCCAAAAATCATTACATCATTGCGAAGAAAAAATGTAACATGAAGTAGGAATAATAAAGTAAAATTGTCAAACCAGTCAAAATTACTGGTGTGGTAGTTCTAGTGTTAATCCGGTACGTTCGCTAATGCAAGAGCTATAATTTTGCGAAATTAGTGCACTTTTTTGAACAGCTGTGTAATTCATAGTTTTCGAAAATTTGAAAAATTCTTTGAGATATGTTCACATACCGTTAAAGATTATAAAGTATTCAAAATTGGACGAAACGTGAAATGCCACTCTAAGAGGTGTACGATTATGAGTGGAATGATTCCTATATATTTCGAATTTTTAATATCAATGCAGTTTTTTAGCATATGACTTTTTATGTTGAAAATTCGATGTTGGTATAGGGTATGTTGAGCATTTGATGGAAATTTCATTAACATTATTCCTACCGCGCTAATTATACGTAATCAAAAATACAAAACTAAAAATACTGAACTGTAATTAAAATAGATTTTCTTAATTAATACCAAATTTTTTACAGACGCATAATTGCTGTAAATAACCTTTCGTTTGTGGATTTCAAAAAACGATTAAACGAAGCCTCGAAAATAATCCTAAATTAAAATTCTAATAGCTGTCTTTTTGTAGACATAGTGAGGCATTAATCAAGTTTTGCTTATTGTTACAGAAATGTTATTAAATTGATTAATTTTACTGTATTGAAACACGGGAGTGAAGTTGGGAGATCAATAAAATATCCTCAAGACTTAGACACTGTCACTGAAGAAGATCCAGATGTTAGTACACCGACCTTGAGTTTCACTGCAAGTGCTTCATTAACTCAAAGTAAGTATTTTATTTTACTAGCAGTATTATACAATAAGTTTCCATTCGTATTCTCATTTCAAATTCGTTCGTTTATAAAATCCTTATAGCGATTGATTTTTATAGAAACAGAAAAACCTATGGTCAAATGGACGGAATTACCAGATCGAGATTAAATTGTTAAAGCAAATTTAAAAAAGTATTGCTTGTTATGTATATCTCTTGAAACATTCTCCTGGAGTTATCGGTGTAAAATTTGTAACGGCCATATGAATAATATTATCATCAACTTGACACGGTTTTACACCCCAACTGTTCATATATGGTTTGAGTTTTTTCCTTAAGTGGCCTATATTAATTATGAGATTTTTAGATGTTATTATTTAGGTTACTATCCAGGTCGCGGGTTATTTTTCCATGTATCATTTTTTCGCTTAAAATTGCTGAAAAATATAAATAATTGCATTATCTTGGTATCATGAAATTTGCGAATAAAAATAATTGCAATTGATTTAGATTAACAATAAGTTTCCAATCTAACAATAAATCTCGTCCCAGACTGTATCCATCGGGATATGTTCTCCTTGATTACTTAATTGAAAATATTTACTAGAAAGTCGAAAAGCCAGAAGGAATAATAACATCTAATAATCTCATTCCGAATTTTTTGTTAAGCTTATTTTAAACTGGTTATTTAATCTTGTTTGCTGCGTTCAGAAATGCAATATACTTTACTAACTTAAGAACAATTTTTTGATGGATTCGAATGTAATTTGCATACGGAAAATGAAAATATTCATAGAGAATGTAAATGCTTCATAGAAAATAGCAAAACTTGACCCACAAGCAAACTATGACTGCTCTCTCAATGGCTAACTTAAATCTTGACAATAATAGGTATGCCTTTTGAGTTTAACGAATTTTTAACGGTAGTTTGGTTCAGAGAAGTAAGGGATTTAACGCCGTAAGACAAGTTAAATATGGTTTGCAGCACATGTATTTACAGCTTTCGTTATTTACAAGAATGTACACAAATATTTACATGTGACTTTTCAAATTCGAATTCTGAGCCTGCCGTTCGTCCATAAACACGCTCTTCTGGTGGTTTTATCCGGCTCTTCCCTTTTCCCCCTTTAACTTACGGGGTCGTAAATCCTGTCTACTAGCGGGAAATTGAAATGCAGCAATCTTTCGTTCCTCTTGACAATCTTCCGGGGTCTGGATACCCCAGCACGGCCGGTTCTGCCCAGCGGAGCTTTTTCCCTAACTGGACCCTTCCTGGGTTGCCGGTTGTACCCAGCTCCCCGGTGTTGGTTTTAACCCAACACCATCCCGAACCTCCTAGTTTGAGGATCGTCGGTATGAGCTAACGACCGAATCCGTCAGTTTTATCCAACGAAGGATCTACAAGTATTTTCCTGACCCTGATCTTTTACTTTCTAAGCTCTCTGTTCCGGTGTTACTCATTGCCAGTTCGTAGAGCACTTGGCAGAGGAACGACTTTCTTGGCGCTCTGCGACTCTATTTATACCTCAATCTATCGGTGGTATATGCGCCGCCGGCGGAATTCTCGCGAACTAATGTGGCGGACCTCGTCACGAAGTTCGCCAAGCACACACGCGCGACGCGACCAGCGCGGCGCAGTCTGGACAAGTCCACGAGGTTCGACACCTACCCGCCGCAGCGTGGCAGTCGAGTTCCGCTGGAGTTACTAGAGCGTATCGGAACGCGCTCTTTCTCCTTCTAAATATTCTCATACTTAGAAACGGAGCGTTACTACGCCGAATATTTAGTCGTTTATTTTTATCAAAATAAAGAGCCTTTCGTCACCCTTTTCTTCTTACGGTGTCAGGTTGATTCTTCCCGGATCTTATCCTCCTGAAGAAGCGACACGCTACATTATTGGTGACCCCGACGTGATCCGGGAAATAAAATCTTTTCGACAAAAGAGTAACGATACCGTAAAACACGATGCCGCTCGATCACTCGCCGCAACGCAACGTTCACGAAAACCTCGGCGAGACCTCGCACGATGATCAACAATCACTACCCCGCGAGGAAAGTCATACCGAGAACCGTTCTCTCGGTCACGACAACAACGAAGCCGGTCCCGCCGTTAGTGTAGTTAGGTCAGTCAAGGTCGCAGCTTTCTGGCCCTCGGAACCGGAACTCTGGTTCATACAAGCCGAAGCATACTTCCACGCATACAGAACGACTTCGGACGTATCAAAGTACTACGCTGTGATCGCCGCATTGGATGTAACGACGCTTAAGCAAGTCTCGGACCTAGTGCAAGCCCCACCAGCGAATGGGAAGTACGAAGCACTGAAAAAACAGCTTATTTCGAGGTTAACGGATTCCCACGACAAGCGATTACATCGACTGCTGACAGAGATCCAGCTAGAAGATAAAAAACCATCCCAGTTACTGCGAGAGATGAAGACACTGGCTGGCACGAGCGTATCTGACGATGTCCTGCGAGCGCTCTGGTTAAGACGCATGCCCGTCAACGTTCGGTGAATACTTTCCGCCAACGACGGCGCCGAACTCGACGAAATAGTCGAGAGCGCAGATAGGATCCTCGAAGCTACTACATCATCGCACGCAATGGCAATCGGTACCTCGCGGTCGCAACATCGTAGCGAGCCCGACGACAGACTGAAGACCCTCGAGCAACAGGTGACCGAGCTGACAACATTGGTCAAGGAGGGGCTACGCACAGCCAACGACGTAGAGGAGCGTCCTCGTCGTCCGAGATCACAATCGCGCTCTCGAGGAAGAGCTCAAGATGCAGACATCTGCTACTTCCATCGGAAGTTCGGCCCAGCAGCCAGGACCTGCAACTCACCGTGCGTGTTCAATAAGCAAACGAACCCGGAAAATTAGAGACGTCGCCGGCACTCCAGCCGGTCAACGGTGACGTATCCCTACAAAACCGGCTACACATCAACGAGAGAACCATCGGGACACGTTTCCTGGTAGATTCAGGTGCGAACGTTTCGGTTGTACCTCGCCAATTTTGTCGAGGCCCATCTGAAATGGCCCCGGTTAAATTGTTTGCAGCAAATAGTACGCCGATCAACACCTACGGAATCAAACTCATCGTTGTTGACCTAGGACTTCGACGATCCTTTCCATGGAAATTTGTCATCGCAGACGTTGCGACAGCAATTCTCGGGGCGGATTTCCTATCTCACTTCGACCTGCTCATCGATCTGAAGCGATGGAGGCTCATCGACAACATGACAGGTCTCACATCTCGGGGAGAGGTTCTAAAGACTGCGGAGTACGGGATTTCCACACTGGAAGATAGCCGCGACTACGGGGGAATCCTAAGAGACTATCTTGATGTCACCTCTACCGCTCGCCCACGCAAGATCGCCGCACACGGGACCGTCCATCACATCGTGACGAAAGGACCACCAGTCGTCGCACGACCTCGACGTCTGACCGGCGAAAAGCTCAAAGCGGCGGAAACAGAATTCCGATACATGGTGGAACAGGCAATCTGCCGCCCCTCCAGCAGCCAATGGGCGAGTCCTCTCCACCTTGTGGCAAAAAAGTCCGGCGAATGGCGACCGTGTGGTGACTATCGACAGTTGAACGCGATTACGATCCCCGACCGTTATCCCATCGCCCACATCGAAGATTTCAGCAACAAGCTCCAAGGTAACTCCGTGTTTTCGACCCTGGATTTGGTAAGGGCCTACCACCAGATCCTGGTCGCCGAAGAAGACATCCCGAAAACAGCCGTAACAACACCATTCGGGGCATTTGAATTCCTCGCAATGCCTTTCGGACTGTGTAACGCGGCGCAGACGTTTCAAAGATTTATCGACACAGTCCTGCGAGGTCTGGATTTTGTCTACTGCTACCTCGACGATATACTGATCGCCTCACCGACGGAAGAGGAACATCGACGGCACCTTCGTCTCGTTTTCGACCGACTGTCGAAGTACGGGGTGTCCGTCAACCCAGCGAAATGTGTACTGGGCGCAGCGGAGGTCAATTACCTCGGGTACACGATTTCCAAAGAAGGCACGAAGCCACCTGCAGAACGAGTCCAAGCCATCCTCGAATACAAGCGGCCAGATACCGTCGTCGAGCTCCGCAGATTCCTAGGAGTAGTCAACTTTTACAGACATTTCATCCGACAAGCAGCCAGATCTCAAGCTCCGCTCAACGCTTTCTTGAAAGATTCCAAGAAAAACGACAAGAGGAAGATCCCGTGGACCGAGGAATCAATATGCGCCTTCGAGCAGTGCAAGCAGAGTCTAGCCGACGCAACGTCACTCGTGCATCCCACCGAGAACGCGCCATTAATGCTTACCACAGACGCATCGGACACAGCTATCGGTGCGGTCTTAGAACAACAACAAGACGACGACGCCTGGAGGCCCCTCGGTTTCTTTTCACGTAAATTGAGCCCGACAGAACAACGGTACAGTACGTACGACCGAGAACTCCTGGCAATATACTCAGCGATAAAATTCTTTAGACATGTCCTGGAAGGCAGACGTTTTGTGGTAAGGACGGACCATAAACCGCTCACGTATGCCTTCGCGCAAAAACCGGACAAAGCATCGCCGCGTCAATTACGCCATTTGGATTTCATTGCACAGTTCTCGACGGAGATCGTACATCTCGCCGGGACGGACAATGTAGTTGCGGACGCGCTGTCGCGACTGGAGCAAATAGACATGCCCGTGATTGTGTCCACCCAACAATTACAAGAAGCACAGGAAGAAGACGAAGAGCTTCAGGAGCTATTGCGAACAAATACCTCGACGAAGCTTCAACGACTAGCCCTCGACACGAGCGGATCACTGTACTGCGACGTATCGACAGGAGCGATACGACCGTATGTCTCAGCAGGCCTACGTCGACGAATTTTCGACGCAGTCCATGGCCTCTCGCACCCGAGCGGCAGAGCCACGTGCCGCGCTATTCGACACAAATTCGTTTGGCCAGGAATGAAGAAGGAGATCCTACAATGGACGAGGACTTGCATTCCGTGCCAACGATCGAAGATCCAACGTCATACAAAGAATATCCCTGGAAAATTCACGGAACCAGACGAACGGTTCGAGCACGTGCACCTCAATTTGGTCGGACCACTGCCTCCATCACAAGAATTCCGTTACATATTGACCATGATTGATCGTTTTTCACGCTGGCCGGAAGCGGTGCCGCTAAAAGACATCACGGCAGACTCTGTCGCATCAGCATTCTACGCAAATTGGATCGCCCGGTTCGGTTCCCCTCGCACAGTCACCACGGATCAAGGAGCTCAATTCGAAGCAGCTCTTTTCTCAGCGTTGACGCACCTCGTCGGCACACAGCGAACGAGGAGCACACCGTATCACCCGGCAGCAAACGGAATGATTGAACGATGGCATCGTTCACTAAAAACCGCACTAACGTGCCACAGCGCGCAGTCATGGGTCGACTTGCTACCTACCGTTCTTCTGGGGTTGCGGACTTGTTTCAAGGAAGATCTGAACGCCTCTACAGCCGAATTCGTATACGGAACAACGCTACGAGTACCCGGCGAATATTTTACCAACGAAGAGATGAAAGCGGACCCGCAGATCTTCATAGAGAAGTTCCGGGAACACATGCGCCTCTTACGAGCGGCGCCTGCGGCTCACCACATCAAACGGAAGATGTTCGTGCATAAGGACCTGTACACTTGTTCGCACGTCTTCCTAAGAGACGACGCAGTTCGGAAACCACTGGAACCACCATACCTGGGTCCATACCCAGTGACCAATCGGATCAACGACCGCCTGTTCACCATCAAGGTCAACGGGAAAGAAACAAACATATCTACAGAAAGACTTAAGCCAGCGTACGTCATCAACGACGAGTGTTCAAACGACCCTGGACCGGCACCCCCAGGAATTAAAACGTATTCTCGCGCCAACAAAGTGACATTCGCGACTACGTCACTGGGGGGGGAGTAGTGTGGCGGACCTCGTCACGAAGTTCGCCAAGCACACACGCGCGACGCGACCAGCGCGGCGCAGTCTGGACAAGTCCACGAGGTTCGACACCTACCCGCCGCAGCGTGGCAGTCGAGTTCCGCTGGAGTTACTAGAGCGTATCGGAACGCGCTCTTTCTCCTTCTAAATATTCTCATACTTGGAAACGGAGCGTTACTACGCCGAATATTTGTCGTTTATTTTTATCAAAATAAAGAGCCTTTCGTCACCCTTTTCTTCTTACGGTGTCAGGTTGATTCTTCCCGGATCTTATCCTCCTGAAGAAGCGACACGCTACACTAATTCCGCTTATTGCGTGCTCTGCCGGGATTTGCGCGGATTGTTCTGTACTATTCTTTTATTTCCGCAAAGTTTGAAATTCGCTTCATTATATCTCTTCCTTATTTTACAAAAAAGGAGATTATATTTTACATTTTCTTTTTACATTTTATACAGGTTTGTTTTCATACATATACATATATATATTTTCCTATTGTATAGTGCACGTAACATGGATTTAAAAACCATGTTAAAAAACGGATAACTTGCGTGGATCTGTCTTCCATGACCACCTTTTTCCCTCAAGGGTTGTTCTTCCTTGTCTTCTTCTTCTTTGGGAGCTGGTTCTCCTTTCCAGAGTCCCTCAGTATCTCAGTAATGGCCCTCATCTCGCCCTCGAAGTCGAGCTCCGGAGAGAGGACCACTGGTGTTCTCGTCTTTCCACAAGTTCGCCAACCTCCAGCCGCCATTCCCGTCGTTCCCGGTTATAGTGTTTGTTTGTTTGGTAAAGGCTTTCGCCAAGAGTATCCTTACTAATTCAAAGGTTTTTTGCAACCTTTTTAGACCTTCAAGGTGAGGCATGCCCAGAGTTGATGCTTATTATTCCAAATGTTTCTTTAGTGAATTTGGAGGAAGTATTTCTCTTCCGCAGTTTATAAACGCTGGAATGAACTTTGTGGATTCATGCCCGGTGTTCATGGCGAACATCAACTCAGGTAGTTTTTGATCCCAGGATTTTCGTGATCCTTGGATAAATTTAGCAATAAGGATTTAGCAATTTTTATTTCCTTATTCGCTCTCTCGGTGGGGTTGCAATGTGGAGAATATGGTATTCTAATATGTTCCATTCCATATTCGATCAGGGTTCCTACGAATTCCCCCCTAGTGTATTGCGTCCCATTGTCTATAATAATTTGTCTTTGACAACAAAAACGAAAAATGACTCCTTCTTTCTGGCATTTAACTATAGGAGCCGCCTTTTAGTGCCCTAAGAGATGCATCTCAACCCATTTACTAAATTTGTCTCGGAAAAGCACTAGATAGATATTGCCATTATATGAATGGATAACACTTGCAAAAATTTCGCTTGATACTACTTCCCAGGGATGGGAAGCAATCATGGCGCCGGCTGGTTTGATACTAGGTGACTAAGTTCCTGATACTTTTCGCATCGGCGAACAAAATCAGCGATTTCGGCGTGCATCCCTGGCCAATAATAATGTTGAGCAATTCGGGCTATGGTTTTGGCTATACCCATATGTCCTGCGGTGACTTTGTCGTGGCTTTCTCTCAGAACTCTTTTTCTTAAAGGTTACGCGACGCAAATTTTCCATGCTTCACCCTTTTGACTATTTGTACAGTCGAGGGTTGCGTGTATGCGGCGGTAAAGCATTTGGTTTATGATGCAATAGTCCGGAAATCTCTCCGATCTTCATAGACCATTTGTATTGTGGACTTGTAGCATTCGCACTGTAATGCTGGTTCTATTGCTAGAAGTGGAACTTCTTCATTCGATTCTTCTGCGTGTTCTTCTGCATTTGGACTTCTTGACAATGCGTCCGTAACTTTATTCTAGATTACCTCTCTGTATTTGATTTCGAAGTCGTATTGCTATACGAACAAGTTCCATCGAGCAATGCATCCTGAAGGGTTTTCGATTTTAACCAACCATTTTCAGGATTGAATGGTTCGTAATGACCATAAAATACTAGCCTTCCTACTAGCACCTCATCTTTTGATGCCACAAACTACGGCTAGACATTCCTTCTCCGTTGTGAAATAGCTTTCCGATGGTCCCGTTAGCGCGCGACTTGCATATTCGATAACTCGTTCTTGGTTATCATTATTTTGGGTCAGGACTACGCCGATGTCTTCGTTGCTCGGATCTATCTGCAGTATAAATGTAAGCTCGAAGTTCTGTGCTGCAATTGTATGTGCTTTGGTCAGTCTTTCCTTTAGCTCTTCAAAGGTTTCCTGTTCCTGAGTGTTCCATTTCTATCTCTTCTTTTTCTCTAGTAACTTGGTGAGGGGTCGTGCTATCATGTAGAAGTTGGGTATGAATCACCGATACCAGGACATTATTCCCAAGAACCATCGGACTTCTTTTAGGTTGTTTGGCTCTGATAGGTCTCTGATTGCTTTTAGTTTATTTGGATCGGTATGAATCCCCATTTGGCTAATCATGTATCTTAGATTTACTATGTCTTGCCGTAGGAAGCTGCATTTTTCCTGGTTGTTCCGAAATTTCGCTTTTCGTAGGCTTTTGAATACGAAGATAAGATTCATTAGATGTTCTCTTAGAATCTTTTCGACTACAATAATGTCATCCATATAGGAAGCGTTTCGCGTCAACTCTTCCAGCGCGGCGCGAAAGCACCAAATCATGCTGTTTCTAACTGGTTTTCGCACTGCTAAAATGTACCTAAAAAATTGTCAAAAGACCGTTTCCGATGTATTTTTTCCTAAGATTTCCCATAGTATACGCAGTTTTCCAAAAATTTACCATTTTCACCTTCAAAAATATAAAACATTTTATATCTCGAAAAGTATATTTTTTATGATTCAGATCGAAAGCTGAACATTATTTACAAAGAACAACACATTTTTTCAAAGAGTGCTGTTACGTTCTAGGACGACACAAGCGCTCTGTGGGAATTACTTATAAAAACGGGTTCTCCCGTATCTCTGAAAAGTTCGAAATAAGAATAAATCTCTTTTCTAGGATCTCCTCTTGGAATTGTTTTAGAGCTAGGCCTCTCAATATAATCAACTGATTTGAACCTCCGAGGGGTTCTCCAAGGGGTTCTAAATATAATTTTTACTGGCTCTATTTTATTAATTCGGAGTTTAAGGGGTGTTGTCGGGTGTTGTTGTGGTCGCTGTTGTTGTTATTGTTGTCGTTGTTTAAATTGATCCTCTATAATCTCCTCAATTGTTCTAGTGGGGTCTTGATAGATGGGCACGTGGAGAGCCTTTAAAAATTCCCTCCTACGCACATTTTTTCCTCCACGGGTCGTTTTTCGCCGGCGTTTATAGCCAGTACAAATTGAAATATTTAATTAATTATTGAAAATTAGAAATAAACGGTTTCTAAAGAAAGGGTTCATTTGGAAGTCTTCCACAGGGATGCATTAAGAATGCTAACCGACTGTGGAAGCGGAATATGAAGGGATCTTTTCACAGAGATGCATTAAGGATGCTAACAGTTTGCGAAAGAAGAACAAGAGGAATCTTTATACAGAGATGCATTAATGATGCTAGCTTCCGTATAAAGATTGAGGGAAATGCCAAAAATTTAAAAAACCAAGGGCTTACTTACTTTTGAAAACGATTTAAAAACGAAGGCTTGGTTTTATTGAAGGAATGGAAAAATACAGTATTAAATGTTCGCTCTACGAAGGTTAGAGGACAAGTAAGCGATGTACAGTGATTTTTGACCACTTATACAGGTCGAAAATTGTTTTCTGTTCCTTAGGACCAAATACATTTTGAATTTTGTTGTTCTTTCTCTAATATTGCTCTCCTTGTTTCAAATGACTTTCCTGTAGTTTCTTTCCTTGTCATTGTTAGCATCCTCTTTTAAAAAGAAAATATCTCATTCTATTTAACATACACAATTTTGACTTTTATTACTTTGGTGACGCTGACATGTTATAGGATAGATCTACTGTCCTTCTTTAACCTATTGGAAAATTCCCTTGTTTTGTGTATGTGTCTTATATTTGGACGCAAATAAGCAATAACAAGTCAACCTAATAGGATTTCCGTATAGGTTGACTTGTTATTGCTTATTTGCGTCCATTTCATAGTGCATGGGTCAATCGCCTATGCACTGCAGTATACGGGATCAACTCTATGAAAAAAAAGGCTCTTGGGAGCGTATATAGTAACCATTCGATGGAGAGAGAAGGTTCTTCTATATGAAAGAAGACTACTCTGACTTCCTATTTATAATTCTGGTTAAAGTTACTATGCTCGTTTTAATATTTGTAGTAATTAATCGCTGGACGTAACAGTGCTCATCTTGCTTTCTTTGAGAAATACAACGCCCAAACAGTAGACCCACTACCGTTTCGGGGCAAAATACGTCTCCGTAATTTTAAGAAACATCTGTTAGAAACAGCATAATATGGTACTTCCGCCCCGCGCTGGGAGCGCATGTGGGTCCATTTCCGGTCCTATGGCCCTGCCTAGTAGCCTCTGAAATGTAGCTGTTGCGGAGTGTAATCCAAAAAGCATTACTCTAAATTGGAACAAACTTCGTCTAGGTACGGTAAATGCTGTTATCATCCGACTATTTTCTGTCATGGGTACTTGCCAGTATTCATATTTCAGATCTAACTCTGAAATGGAGACAGCCCCCTTTAATTTGTCCAAAATGGCATTCACCTTTGGGAGTGGATACGCATCCTTCTCTGTCACCTCGTTGACCTTCCTATAGTCAACACAAAACCGATATTGGTTACTCCGTTGCTTCACCAGAACTACTGGTGAACTTCCAGGACTTGCTGAGGGTTTAATCACCCCTTTTGCCAGCATGTCATCCAATTTTTGGCTCATGATGGCTTGGACAGCCGGATTTCGCGGAGAGTAACGTGTCTTGATGGGTCGGACGGTCTTCAATTTCAAGCGATGTTCAATCAGGTCTGTTGGACCTGCTACGATCTTGAAACTTTCTAGTTCTTCTTTCAATACTTCCTAGGCTTTCGCCCAGCCAATGGCACCTATCGTGAGTGGTCCTTCCATTTCTTCGTCGGCTTCTTCTGAGAACTTAAGTCCTAACTTTATCTTCTTCAAAATGTGAACTACAAGAATTATTCCCGGTTTCAAATTTATCATTACGTAAAAGGTAATAGGTTAAAAAGGTAAAGGTAAAAGGTTTAATAGGAACCGATGGTTGCAATGATATGTTTTATTTGGGGTCAAGCTTTCCCATACCTCCTTTCCGATGTAGGATTGGATGGCCTCTGTGGGACTGTCCTTCTATGCTGAGATCCAGATATACCCGGTTATTCGAAATGACCATAACGCCATTTTGTTGGTTTGTGGTCTCTTATTCTGGCTCCTGAGTGCTACTAGGGCTTACTTTTGTTTCTTCCCTTTTTTGGTTTATTTGAATTCGGGCTTTGGACATTTGCAAAGGACCCCGCACCAATCATATAGAAAATGGATCCCGGTCAAATTCGCTGTAACTTCAGTAAGTTATTCCTCTTGAGGCTCTGATCAAAAGCTCTCATGGGCACAAAGTCCAAAAACTTATAGTTAGCGAGATGAAATAGGGTCAAAGTCATGGTTTGTGGCTAGCCCCTGTATATCAGTTAATATGTGGCTCTTTTAAGCTTTCCCTGTTCAATGGCCCTTAGATGGACGCCCTGTTTGTTCCTAATCTCATCTTAATGAAACCAACCTTAAAGTTGATTAACCTCCCGAAGGTTGGTATGGGGTTACTTAAGGGCAGTTGTACTCTTATGAGTTAGAAGAGGCCTCGAACATATAGAAACTTAATTCTTTTTCACGCTTTATCTGTCTGTTTGTCTTGAAAGTCACCTAAGTTTTGTTTCAACCTTTGTGAGTTTAACACACCCCTTTGGACAATAACCCTTAGTTTATATAAAATTCTTTGGCTTGTAGGATTGTGCCCCTTTCGTAGAAAAATGGATGAATAACCCAATAGACCAACTAACCATATACATCCCTAGTCCTCCCGATGTATAAACCCTCACCTACAGATAGGGCCAACCCTTATGAGTTTAAGACACCATTGCAGGGTTAATGGGACTTAACCCCCGAGTTTCACTATATCGCTTTATGGAATATGATTGTGCCCCTTGAGTAGAAGGGGATGAAGTAGTTTCTGTCAGGGTGCAAACAGCTTTTAGCAAAGCGGCGTGAACCAAAAGGGTATATGAATCGCCACTTATGTTGTCGTCTCTATAGTTTTGCTGACGTAATCATAAGTATCTTAATGTTTTTTATTGTTTCAAAGGTGGTGCTTTCAAGGTCATATTAGGAACAAACGACACCTAAATTAGCCATAGGGGTGAACCTATATATATATATATATAGGGGTAGCTAATTTGGGTGTCGTTTGTTCCTAATATGACCTTGAAAGCACCAACTACGGAGACGACAACATAAGTGGCGATTCATATACCGTTTATAGTCCGGTTGCCAGAGCACCAAAATGTACACTTCAACCCACCGGCAATTTTTTTTCATAAATCGTTAGTTAATAGCGCCCTGAAAGTAACCTGAAAGTCTTATCTAAAAAAAAGTTCGGCTTCTGTCTTTTTTATTGCAAAATAAGTTAAAAAAAGCGTTTCTCTTTAGTTTTTCCAAAATATCTCTGTTGTTATTGATCTTACGCAAAAAAGTATAGAGAGGAAAGTTGTTCAGAATTAAATTTCTTACAAGATAGGATCGGTAGTATATGTTGAATTTGGTTTTTTATACTGCAAAATTGTTATAGAAATAAAAAAATGTGAAAAAGTTTGTAAGCAGGAAACAGTTGCAAAAAATAGTTAAATGTGGCTGTAATTACTCTGAAAGATGTATTTCAGTTAGTAGAACATGTAGCCCGAACCCCAATGCCGTGTTTCAAAATGACGGCCTGTTGCAAAAATATGAAGTTTGAACTTCGAGTAGCTATAAAAATTGGGCAACTATAGTTATACGGATGAAATCAATTGCAATCGGTAGCTTATAACGTACTTAATAAATGCTCCGAAGGAATTTTTGAAAATCTGAATTTAACAACATTTTTAAGAATAAAAACCCGTTGCTAGGACCGGATTTTAGCGAATTATTAAGTTTTAAGGAAGGAGACCAAATGTATTTTAATGTAGGTAGAAAAACATGAATTTAAAAAAAAAATTCAGTATGATCGGCCCTGTAGGAGCTGAGATCCGCAACTTTTGGTTTAGGAACGATTGCGTCGAAAGTATTTAATATTTTTACTTAAAATTTGGCACAGTTATTGCTGAAATAATACTTTAATATGTCCATTTTTCCCAATAGTTACAGATAGCTTAGTTCGTCTGCAATGAGCACTAAACGAACATAAAAAATACGCGTACGGCGCCGCGGCTCCCCGCACCGAACGACGCGCTGGTGGGGGAACCGATCGGGACGGAGTAAAAGCCTGGCGGAGAAACATTTCCGAATCTTAGTTGCAAACTGATTTACTCGGCTATGGAATGTGCTAAGGCAATAATTTTTTTTTTCATTTAACTTGTTTTTTTCCCATCTTCTCAACCGTTTCAATAAAAATTGCATGACTACACTACAAACGTTAGAAATATTCATTTTTCATAGCATTTTTCGCCTTAATAAACTTTTTTTTTATAAATGAAGTATATTACCCTACAAGGAAGTAAAATGTTCTATTCTTTTAGTTTCTTGCTGAGTAAACAATAAGGACAATTCGACAAAATTGAATTCAGATAGATGTAAGTGATGAGAATGAACTTTAACTTTCTTTTTTACTTTCTTGTAGAGTAATTTACTTCATTTATAGAAAAAAAGTTTATTAAGACGAAAAATGCTTTGAAAAATGAACATTTCTGACGTTTGTAGTGTACTCATGCAATTTTTATTGAAATGGTTGAAAAGGTGGGAAAAAAACAAGTTAAATGACAAAAAAATTATTGCCGTAGCATATTCCATAGCCGAGTAAATCAATTTTCAACTAATATTCGGAAATGTTTCTCCGGTAGGCTTACTCCGTCCCGATCGGTTCCCCCACCAGCGCGTCGTTCGGTGCGGGGAGCCGCGGCGCCGTACCCGTATTTTTTATGTTCGTTTAGTGCTCATTGCAGACGAACTAAGCTATCTACAACTATCGGAAAAAATGGACATATTAAAGTATTATTTCAGCAATAACTGTGCCAAATTTCAAGTAAAAATATTAAATACTTTCGACGAAATCGTTCGTAAACCAAAAGTTGCGGATCTCAGCTCCTACAGGGCCGATGATACTGAATTTTTTTTTTAAATTCATGTTTTTCTACCTACGTTAAAATGCATTTGGTCTCCTTCCTTAAAACTTAATAATTCGCTAAAATCCGATCCTAGTAACGGGTTTTTATTCTTAAAAATGTTGTTAAATTCAGATTTTCAAAAATCCCTTCGGAGCATTTATTAAGTACGTTATAAGCTACCGATTGCAATTGATTTCATCCGTATAACTATAGTTTCCCAATTTTTATAGCTACTCGAAGTTCAAACTTCATATTTTTGCAACAGGCCGTCATTTTTAAGTACGGCATTGGGATTCGGGCTACATGTTCTACTAACTGAAATACATCTTTCAGAGTAATTACAGCCACATTTAACTATTTTTTGCAACTGTTTCCTGGTTACAAACTTTTTCACATTTTTTTATTTCTATAACAATTTTGCAGTATAAAAAACCAAATTCAACATATACTACCGATCCTATCTTGTAGGCAATTTAATTCTGAACAACTTTCCTCTCTATACTTTTTTGCGTAAGATCAATAACAATAGAGATATTTTGGAAAAACTAAAGAGAAACGCTTTTTTTAACTTATTTTGCAATAAAAAAGACAGAAGCCGAACTTTTTTTTAGATAAGACTTTCAGGTTACTTTCAGGGCGCTATTAACTAACGATTTATGAAAAAAATTGCCGATGGGTTGAAGTGTACATTTTGGTGCTCTGGCAACCGGACTATTAGGTTCACGTCGCTTCTCGCTTTGCTAACAGCTGTTTGCACCCTGACAGAAACTACTTCATCCCCTTCTACTCAAGGGGCACAATCATATTCCATAAAAAGATATAGTGAAACTCGGGGGTTAAGTCCCATTAACCCTGCAAGGGTGTCTTAAGCTCATAAGGGTTGGCCCTATCTGTAGATGAGGGTTTATACATCGGGAGGACTAGGGATGTATATGGTTAGTTGGTCTATTGGGTTGTTCATCCTTTTTTCTACGAAAGGGGCACAATCCTACAAGCCAAAGAATTTTATATAAACTAAGGGTTATTGCCCAAAGGTGTGTGTTAAACTCACAAGGGTTGAAACAACCCTTAGGTGACCTTCAAGACAGATCGACAGAGAAAGCGCGAGAAAGAATTAACTTTTTATATGTTCGAGGCCTCTTCTAACTCATAAGGGTACAACTGCCCTTAAGTGACCCCAATCCACCCTCTGGAGGGTAATCACCCAACTTTAAGATTGGTTTCATTAAGATGAGATTAGGAACAAACAGGGCGTCCATCTAAGGGCCATCGAACATGGAAAGCTTAAAAGAGACACATATTAACTGATATAGGGGGGCTAGCCACAAACCATGACTTTGACCATATTTTATCTCGCTAACTATAAGTTTTTGAACTTTGTGCCCATGAGAGCTTTTGATCAGAGCCTCAAGAGGAATAACTTACTGAAGTTACAGCGAATTTGACCGGGATCCATTTTCCATATGATTGGTGCGGGGTCCTTTTACTGAGCGTATTCTTCTTGCCACATCAGGAATAGAATAGTTTCCTTTCGTTCTTGTTGAGAAAGTTCATCGTGGGTTCGTTCTCAACTCTATATGACCAGCGGAAAGGGATCGAGGGCGCTCGTGTCGACGTGCCTCGATCTTTTCGGTTGCATCTACTGTGCGAAACAGTTGAGTTGAAGAAAACGAACTAAGAACTAAGAACTAACCACGCTCTGCTACCATACTTTCTTTTCTTTATTTCTATTAGTAAAGATAAATCGTGTCTTTCTTTATCGAGGACGAGTGGGTCGGAGCATTCGGCCAGAATAAAAGATACTAGCGTAAGAATAACTCAAAAGAATCATTTCATTCGCACCCGATTCCCGCAATCCTATATCGTTGTGAGAGACAACACGAGTTTTCTCAATAGTTCTTAAAGTCTCTCATTCGGCGTCCCCGCTGTCCACAACACCAACAGCATTCTTTTCTCGTGTAAGGAATTTTACCCTGAAGATTTCGGTGCTTATTTTTATTCTTCGGTACTTCTCCTTTCTGTTCTTAGATTCCTAAATAGTCTGCCTACCTGGGTTTAAAGACTCAATACATGTTACGGTATTTTCTCATTAAAGTCTGTAGATCGGTAACATAGATTCGCGCTGATTCATTTAGTTCCTGTTTCTAGTTACGAATCTACTTCACGAGTTACCATTACAGGTTTCTTGGAGCGAAGAAGCCAATTTGATCTTCCTTGAACTCTTGCCAGTTGTTCCAGTGCCTTCGGTTGTTTTGAAGTCAAGCCAGAGCCTTATCCTTCAGTAATATCGGGATGCATTCTGAGTGGTTGTTCAGGCTCATGATACGACTGTTGCTCATTTCTTCTACCGTTTCCAAGAATGTGTGGACATCAGTTTTTCCATTATATACGCAGTTCCATTTGCAAATCTGATTTCTAAATATCAGCTCTTCCGGCCAAGCAACTATGTTCTCTGTTTTTGGGCTATGACTAACCCTTGAATCATTACTCCTAGCTCCGTGGTAACCTCGACCAATTCTGGGTGGAGTTTCTATTATCCTCGGTTCTCCTTCTTCGAAGTTGAGGCTTCGTCGGATGCGGTCACTCCTTTTTGGTGCTTCTGGGGTTTTGAGAGTGGTAACGCTAGTCGTGCTGCTTGCCCTGTGAGAGCCTCGTCTATAGAACGTCGTAAAAGCATAGTGGCATCCATTGATCCGTGTGCAGGTGGATTTTCGGCGTGGATAGCTGGATCTTCGCCGGATTTATTTCTTAGACCTAACGGTCCTTACATCTCTCGGGGATGTGGTGCTCCCATGTAGAGTACTGAATTCTGCTTTTGTAGTATCTACTGGCGCAGAGGTTTATTGGGTTATTCTTTCCCGTAGTGTGGACAACAATTTTTCCCTTGATTCTTCTTCATTAGGATTCACTCCTCGCTTTTTTAGTTCTTCGATAGTACAAGTTTTTGTTCATTTGAATATCCACGAAATTCCTTTCTTCGAATCATGATTCATCTTGACTCTTTTTTCGAATCCCTGTTCGGGCGCCAAAATTACTTGTCAAGCTTTACGTTGTAACAAATAAATTTATCATGTGACCGACATTTTATATATACCTATTTCTACTAATGGCGGTCGCATGACCGCTTTTCAAATAAACTTTATATTCTTTTCTATTTGATTATAAAGAATACATAATTTAGCATATGCAATAAGACAAAATAATGATGATGTAATAATTAAAAAACATTTATTTTTTCTGGCTTCGGGAATATACATTTTTAGAAGGAAGATTCGAAACTGAAAAATTATATGTTACTTCAGTGCTCGAATTTAAATGATCGTTATTTTGCCTCGTGGATTACCAGCAGTCGGCGCTTTGTACCTAGTATAAAACAAGCTGTACATAAGTACATGGCGTGTTCCTAAAACACAAAAAGTTCGGAAATAATATCGTCTCAAGGTGATGAGAATACTGTTTCCGTGGCTACTACCAATTTTACATCGATATCTTCAGGGTTATAAAGAGAGTCAATTAATTAGTAATACTTTTTTAAATATGCTTTAACGCTCTATTCTCGATCTAGCTTTCCTATTTCTGCTTTTCCAATCTTTCTCAAAATTTGTTTCGCTATTTTTCCGCTATCTCCTCTGCCAGAATGACATTATACCATGTATTTTGTCTGAATTCGCTATTTTCTTGCTCACTTTTTCTATCTACATCATTTTTCTTTATATAATTTACTTTCCCGTTTTTTATTAGAAACGTATATTATGTAATTATTCGTAGTTTTCTCTACTTTAAAGTGCATTATTACAATATCTAGAATAATAATAAATTGCAACATTATAATTAATAAATAAGTTACAATACTTATAATAAAAATAAATTTTTAATAAAAATATTTGAAAATGATGATATTGTCGTTGACGTAGGACCTTGTTAGAAAAAGGTGCTCGGTGGTACAAGATATTGTTCACACAGGATTTATCTGACACAAACCGGATTCAAATTTCCTTAAATTGTATGGAATTATAGAATCTTCTTCGCAACCGATTTTTGAATATTGGTTTTCAAAAGAATAGCAATTGTGAAATGGAAAAGTTTTAGACTCCTAATAGACATGATTTAATTATATAATTTTATAAAAATTTGTACACGAAGGCTGTTTTCTAATTGTAAGTGCAATAAATAAGTTCCAATTTTCTCTTGCAACCTAGGTAACGGCGGTTTCGTAAATTTTATTAGAATAAACGAACAGATTAGGCATAATAGAATCAGTCTTAATTTTTGTACTGGTTACTTTGTCGCAATAAGGGAAACTATTAAAGACAGAACTATTACATACACATAGGGTAACCGAACCAATAAGTGAATAGTTTCGTCAAAGAGCATTTTAAAATTAATAATAATAATTACATGATATCTTGAATGATTTCTGCCTAGTACCATTGGGTCCTTTATAATTCATTTCATTAATGTAAAAATTATTTATGTGTTCAAAATTAGGCATTATTTTAAAAAAATTTAAATATATAACACTATTGGCCAGTAAGTGAATGGTATGAACCAGTGAGTGAATGCGCGTGACCCAATGAGTGAATGAAATATTACTTTTGTTCAGTATCATCAGTTTTTTAATATTATTTATAAAAATATATACCTATTTAATTAATGATTTGATAATTAATCAATATTTATTACAATAAAATCCAAATTTTGTTATTTTGATTGCAAATAACATTAATTCAACACTTAATAGCAAGAATACTTAAATATTGCTTGAGTTTATATTATTAATATTATTGTTTGCCTTCGATACATTTTCCTCAAATTTTTTCGTACTTTTCGTTAGTTTTGCCATTACACAGAAATAATTATTAATTAAATAAGTACTATTACTAACTAACTCTAATTACTATTAATTTGATATTATTTATTTTACACCTTACATCTTAAGAGCTACGACTAGTCGCTGCATCTAACCTCAAAATTCACTTGCGCATAAACATGCGTATTCACTCACTGGTACCCAACGATATCAAGCTCTACTTTACTAATAGTTGAATACATTCATTCACTGGTCACTATTATAATTTATGGTACCAATGAATGAATGGTACAAAAATTAATAATTTGAAAGTTATAATAAGTATTAAGGTCAGAAATCCATCTTAAACATTAGAATAATCAATTATTTTTAATGCAGATTCATTAGCAAGTCCTGAACGTGTCATGTTATTTAATAATAGGTTTTCCAAAAATTGTTTCATTCGTGCCGTTGTGCATAAAATTCCCCATTTTCGCGAATATGACTATCAGCACATACTTTATGAGAATTTATTAAAAGAAACCCATAATATTTAGTAATAAAAACTAGTGCAATGTCAAGTTTAGGCGCACAATTAAATGTGAATGTTCATCAATTACCAATCTAACAAGTTCTACCTTAATAATATAAACTTTCACGGCCATTCACTCACTGGTAGGCATTCAGATATTGGTTCGGTTACCCTATGTCGTCGCTGATCCTTTTCTTTTTTTCAAACATCATTAATTTGCTATTTAATACATTCGATCATATGGTTCACCCTGTCATGTTCTGCTTCTTTCCTTTCTTTTATTTTTTGCCAAAAAAATGTGGGTCCATAAGGCGGGATTTTAGTTCTAAAAATGGTTAAAAATTCGAATATGATGGATTTTTGAAATAACAATCTGAATAATAATTTAAATGTTTTGTACTTTGAAGTTTAAGCAATATCTTTTTCTTTTTAATGAGATCAAATCTGAGTCTCTCTATTATTTTCTAAAAAATACGCTTTTTTTATATTCAACCGCGTTTTTTACGAACGCAATTAAAGCATATGTTTCTATTTAAAGTATGTTGTAGAAGACATCAAGGCAGATCGTATATATGAAAATCAAGATTTTGGGGGTCTGAGCTTCCCTTAAGGCCTTATAGATCCTCATCCTTTCCTTTATTTTATTTTTAATTTCTTTTTGTTCATCTTTATTCCTTGCTTTCTTGAATATTTTATTTTCTTTCTTCCATTGACACCCATTTCCCCTTGTTCTCTCCTTCCGTATTTTCTTTCTCACCTATCAACGTTACCAGGCGTAGGGTAATTTCTACGGTGCGGTGTAGGCTACCAACTACAGCATTGTAGAAAATAGCATCTACCGTACTATATAAATTAATCTACGTCTGACAACGCTGTCACATACACCATGTTAATCTCCATCTTAACTTATTTATCAACCAATAACTGTCAAACTATTCATCCACTTATATAAGAATTGCTCCCTCTCTTTCTCTCCCACTCTCTCTTTGAGAGAATCATCTATAAGCAAATTGATGAATTTGTCTCTTCTAATAACTCGCTAGATCCCAGACAATCAGGTTTTCGTTGTGGCTACAGCACACAGTCAGCATTGCTAATGTTAACAGATGACATCAGAGAGGCTGAAGATAAAAGATTAGTAACAATCATAGTGTTTTTTGATTTCTTTAAAGCGTTTGATAGAGTCCCCTACTCTCTTCTACTATCTAAACTTGCCAGTGTGGGGTTTGATGACAGTGCAGTAAGGTGGTTCCACAGTTATTTTACAGGCAGACATGTTGCTGTCAGGGATTCTGTGGATGGCTGCTCTTCATGGCTCTCAGTTACTTCTGGTGTCCCTCAAGGTTAGGTTTTGGGTCCATTGCTATTCTCCATATTCACATTGGAAGCTGTTTGAAGCATTTCAATCACATGATCTTTGCAGATGATCTTTAGATTTACCTCTCCTGTAACCTTCATAATTTAATCCAAGGTCTCCCAAGGATAGCTGACGATGTGCACTCTATTGCCTAGTAGGCAAGATCAAATGGTCTCCAACTAAACCTCGACAAAACGAAGGCAATCGTATATGGTAACATCTACCTCGCCTTCTCTAACTGTTACTGTTGAAGGAGGGGGTTGACAACATTCGTTGCCTTGGTGTAATATTGTCTCAGGATTTATCGTAAGATAAGCATGTCTCCCTTATTTCCAACAGGGTCTATGCAACTCTTTCCCAGCTCAAATTTCGTAGAATTTGCCGCTCTCATGAATTACGAATTAAGCTAGTGAAATCCCTAGTTCTTCCACACACTGATTACTGTTGTCTTGTTTACAATGATGCCTCCCAAGACCTCAATCTTAAATTGCAGGGGCTGGTAATTTCATGTGTAAGATTCATTTTTGAGTTTAACCCTTAAAGACCTAGAGTATCAAATTCATCAAGTGTGCAATTCCATTTAAAAGTCCGGTTTAAAATTTGATAATCCAGGCCTTTAAGGGTTAAGAGTGATGTTACCCCCTTTCGTCTTGGTAAGCTCCATTGGCTTTCTGTATCCAACCGTCGCCTATACTATCAAGGATCTTATACTTATCAATTAATCCATTCCGGCTGTCTTAGTTACCCCCGAGAATTATTTATCCAACCATCGCCCAGTTTGTGTCAATCTCAACGTTTGATTGATAATCAATCCTCCTTTTTTATTCCCCTGCATCGTACGACCTTCTATCGCAATTCTTTTAGACTTTCGTCAATTTATTTTTGGGACTCCCTTCCCCAACACATACGGGCCTCTGAATCGTTGGAAACTTTTAAGGAAAATCTGTTTGATTTCTTCGAAACAATTAACTGTGTATATTTAATGAGTGATCGTCGATATTTTCGATTGGTATGCTATTTCTGATTTATGTATTTTTTATATCTTGTTTCTCTCCTTGTAATCTTACTTTGATATTATCTTTATTTAGTTTTATGTATTTTGCTATTTATCATACAATTACTCCTCTGTCTGTACTATCTTAAACATTTTTTTGGGTATTTCTTTCACTCTCTCTTTCTCTCTCTGTTGCTCACGCCCCCGCTTAACTCGAGAGGTCAAATTTTGCTGCTTTAAGCATCGGAGATCGGCACTTGCCACCGAGGTTCGTGCGCTATTAAACACCCCTCGCATCCTTTCTCTCTTTGATTACTGTTGTCTAGTCTACGCAGATCTTTTCGGAATCCTACGGCTGAAACTTCAGCGAATTTTTAATGTCTGTATTCGCTTCATTTTCGATTTGTCTCGTGATGAACATGTCTTTTCCTACGGAATGGATAGGCTTGGCTGGCTTTCGCTTGAGAATAGGAGGCGTTACTTTATGGGTGCCCTCTATGTCAAAATCACTACTACGGGTAATCCGTCTTATCTTAGTGAGCGCTTCGTGTTCCTTGATGCTGAGGTTCGCAGATCAGAACGTTTAACCATGACTCAACTGCCCTTTAACCTTCCTCCTTTCAGGACTGAGGCCCTCCGTAACTCCTTTATTTCCGCGATCTATCAGTGGCACTCTCTGATTGGGGAGTCGTTCAAAAGCCGTTTACACAATTACCTACATAATTGTGAACTGGATGACCTGGAACGTGCTGGACTGCGCCTCGCACATCCTTGACTCGTCCTGTACATTTTGTTCTCTACAAACTATGTATATAATGCTTATATCTTGTATCTTTATCTTAAGCCTTTTAACTTTTCAACCTTATATCGCTCTTATATCTGTAACTTGTGCTCGGTATATAACTATTTACAATGTAATTTGACTCATCTGTACACTTTTCTTGACCTATAGCTCGCTAGGTCATGAATATATCAATCAATCAATTAATCTCTCTATATCTTTTTCGTTTTTTATCCTTTGTTATATAAACAATTTCTCTAGTGTTCTGATGTTAAAGTTATTTGTTTATGAAATCATAGCCGGAAGTACCACGAATAATGGACCATCTCTGGGAGAAAGTGTGGATATCACCCCAAATGATGCTCGAAGTTTTGATAATAACCATAACGGGTATGTCTTATGAAACCATTTTCTATCAAACTTTGCACACTTCAAAGATATTTTACTATTCTAATTAAACTTCTTATTGTTAACGTACAGTTAAAATGTAAAGTAACACTATTTCTACAAATGATGTCAAAGGACACCTTTTATTATTTTTATTACAAAGTATTTTAGAGATTTAAATTAATCATTTTTTTATATTTACAAACGGAAGATACTTACAAGGGAATCTCACGAGGTGTCTCATTCCGATTTTGATGAAATTTGGATATGTTGTAGAGCTTCAAAATCTAAGAGACACGTATTTCTTTTATCGGCCAAAAAACCGTTCGAAGGAGTGAAATCACTCTCCAGAGTTGGGTACCGTAAAGAGTCATAATGCAGTTTCGCATAGAAGGGGCTGTTCGATTTTAGTGCCACAAAAACGAAAATACTCCTTGTGAAAAGCAATGAAAAGTGCATGTTGAATTTAAGAAGAAAATGTCTCCGTAAGGGGTGAACCACCCCCGCTTTTTTTATTTTTCACCTACATTACATTTCAATAATTAATTAATTCCGGATAGATATGGTTAAATTGCGAATTTTCCAAGAAGAAAGCATTTTCAATTCGATTTTCACGAATGGCGAAAAAAATAGGTTCCATGTGAAAGATGGCATATAAGTGCTGAAGAGGGTAGCTTACCCCATCAATGTTACTACCCTATCAATGAGCAAAAACAGGTTAACTGTATTTTGACTCCTACTTTTGAATGGTACGCATCGTATCCAAATACTGTTGGTTTTTGGGTGTAAGAATAACGATTACAGTGGATTAAGGATATTTAAACAACGGATATATTGATAATAATATAAATGGACGGAGCTGTACGGCAGCGTGAGCGAAGAAGAACGAGATGCGCGCGCAAGCCGGAAAACAGAGACATACCTAGGAAAAGGCATTTACAAAGAGGCGCAAACTCGTCTGCTTTGAGTCGCTAGATGCGCGCTCTGCCGGTATGTCTACTCAATCAAGGGGCTTGAGACCCATTTACAACACTCCCACTTTGGGTTGACATCTCATTCGCTTCATCCACGCTTAAAATGTTTAATTTATTTCGCAGATATTCAAAACTTAATTTACTCAGCGGTTTTGTGAACATATCTGCTTTTTGTTCGCGTGTACATATATATTGAAGCTCAAAATCCTTTTTCTCAAAATGTTGCCTTATGAAATGATACCTTACATCTATATGTTTCGTACGCTTGTGGAACTCTGGATTTTTAATGAGTCGAATTGCACTTTGGTTGTCGACATGCATAACTGGAGTATCCAGCTCGTGTTTCACTAAGTCTTTCATTAATCTCGTTATCCAAATGAGTTCTTTTGCAGTTTGACTAGCCGCGATATACTCGGATTCTGTTGTCGACAATGCGACGGATTTTTGTTTTTGCGACCCCCAAATGACAGGGGCGTTTGAAATCTGGATTACATAACCAGTCGTAGATTTTCTCGAGATTTTATCCCCAGCGAAATCCGCGTCGCTATACGCATTCAAACTCGATACACCGTTTTGGTTATGAAAGAAAATACCATGGGTAATTGTACCCTTAACATACTTTAAATTTCGTTTAATCGCATTCCAGTGAATACTCTTCGGTGACTCTGCGTACTGACACACTGCGTTGACTGCATAGGCGATGTCTGGTCTTGTGACCGTGGCCAGGTACAAAAGGCTGCCGATAGCCTCCTTGTAGGGCGCGTTTACTTCCTTAGCCATGTCCTCTGAAGTTCTCAAACTCAGATCTGTGTGTTGATCTGCTGGTACGGTAACTGGATTCGCTCCATCCATCCGGTAACGATCAAGTGCTCGTTGAGCATACGCAGCCTGGTTTGCGAAAATTGATCCATCTGAAAATTGCTTTATCTCCATTCCTAAAAACAGATTCAATGGAGATACAGTTAATTCGATCACGGCCTCCAAATACCTCAAGAACATGTCGATTTTCTTCTTGCTCGTGGAAGCAATGAGGCCGTCATCAATGTATATTGCTAGGATCAGTGTTTCACCATTCTCGTGGGATGTGAAAACACATAAATCTGCCGATGCTGGCTTCAAGTCAAATTTTAACAAACAGTCCGTGAATTTTTGATTCCAGCATCGGGCAGCCTGCTTTAAACCATACGGAGGCTTTTTCAGTTTGCAGACTCTATTACTTTTATCTTCATATCCTTTTGGTTGAGCCATGTAAATTTCACTATCTACTTGTCCATGTAAAAAGGCTGTCTTGACGTCGAACTGTATTAACTGCATTTTTGATGATGCAGCCACTGCCAGAATCGATCTAATCGATCCATATTGTACGACTGGGCTGAACGTCTCTTTGAAGTCCAAACCCGGCCTTTGGGAGTAACCCTTCACAACTAGCCTGGCTTTATACAGTGCTTCACGATCACCTACCGCTGGCTTCGTTTTTGTTCAACGAATCCATTTCCTTGGACATTGCATCCAACCAGGCGTCGTGATCTTCACAACTTGTGGCTTATTCGAAAGTGCTCGGTTCCTGGCCTTCTGCGAGGAACGATTCCTCACTTTCGAGTTCGTAATCGCTAAATCTTCTTAAATTTTCCCTGGGCCGAAGTCGACTAGTTCCCGGAGGCTGCATGACGTTGTCATCTTCAAGGTTGATCTGATCAGGTACCTCAGGCTGTGCCCCCCTTAAACGCGCCCTATAATCTTCTTGAAGGTACTCTTGCAGTTCTTCTTGAGGTTCATCTCGTTTCAGTGCCTCTTGTAAAACCTTTTCGTCGTTGATCTCAATTTTTGATACAGTTTGATCCTCCAAACTGTCCTCTTCAGCACCGTCGGCAATTGCTTCCTCTTGCGAAATTTTTTCTTTTACCGAGACATCCTCTGGTAGAAAAACAACATCTCGATAAATGTCGACCTTTGCTTCTGGCTGAAACCAGATTCTGTAGCCCTTTGTGTTGTCGTCGTATCCAACGAAAATGCCCTTTTTGGCTTTTGGGCTCCATTTCGTTCTCTTTTGTTTCGGAATGTAAGTATATACTTCCGTACCGAAAACTCAGAGATTGAGATTTTTCGGAGTCTCACCAAACCTTAATTCGTACGGCGTTTTCCCTTTCACACTACTGGTGCCAGTCCTGTTGAGTATGTAGCAAGCCATGTGAACTGCCTCTGCCCACAGTTCGAGTTTTATTTGCTTTGCATGCAGCATACTTCGCGCTGCTTCAACGATCGTGCGGTTTTCGCGTTCGATGGCCCCATTTTCTTCCGGTGTGTAGGGAGCACTCGTTTCGTGCTTTATTCCGTTCTTGGTCATAATACTTCGCATTTCCTCATTGATGAATTCCAGTCCATTATCCGTCCTTAAAACTTTGATTTTTCTTCCGAGCTGATTTTCCGATGCACTCAGAAAGTCTTGAAAACGACTTTTAACTTCAGATTTTTTGCTTAGAAAATACACTAATTTATGGTGCGAAAAATCATCCTTCAGAAGAAAAAAGTACCTGGACTTTCCTAAGGAAATGGGCTGCATGGGTCCACATAAATCTGCATGAACCAGATCCCCTGGCTTCTTCGACGAAGTTTGGCTATTTGGGAATGGTTGTCGAATCATCTTTCCTAGCGAGCACCCATCACAGCGCCAATCTACCACTGGTTCTGTTTTGATGTTCCAATTTTTCAAAGTTTTCTGAACACGTTGAATGTTTTGGTGAGCGAAATGTTCGTGCCAAATTTTCAGCGAGGAATTTTTCTTTTCACTCTGACCAACATGGGCTTCCACCGGCTCCGTATCTTCCTTGTGATCTTGCTGGTAGAACTTGAAGCGTATCTTGTAGAGGTCTTGACACCTGTCTCCCACTGCAACGATTTTTCCTTTCTTTAGTAATTTGCATTTTAGTTTGCCAGATGAGAGCTCGAGACCTTTATCGAGGGCTGACGACATAGAAAACAGATTGTATTTCAATTTAGCACATACAGTACAGGAACGAGGTGATTTCTTTGCCAATTGGAGCCACTTGAAGTGAGAATGTCAATTTCTCCCATTCCTACACCTTGAAGTATTTCACCATTACCAACTTTTACGGGTATTGGATAAGGTAATTCTCGGTACTTTACGAGAGCACTGTGCACTGGAGACATGTGTTGACTGGCACCAGAATCGAGGTACCAATTCTCCGGAGCCTGTTCGGAACTCAGCGCCTGTGCTGAAATTATTCCACTGACAAAAGCACTTCCTCTTGCTTCGAAAGGCCCATTAGTCCTTACTTGGCCCTTCGGGCGACACTCATTCTTCCAGTGTCCCGGTTTCCCACACTTGAAGCACTTTCCAGGTTTTTGATCCTTCTTCAGCCTCGCACCGTGATTCTTCTTTGCATTCATAGAGAAAGCACTACTGTTTTTGCCCTCATCCTGGTTCATGCGAAGTTCTTCCAGTGCAAGCCTCCAAATCAAATTGGCCAGGGTAAGCTGGTCCAAGGGCGCAGACTCCCACGCTGTGACAAAATGCTTATAAGAAACCGAAAGAGTCGTCAAAATTTTTGTCATCGTCATGCTGTCTGATACTGGCTCTCCAAGCACACTCATCTACACGCGAGATCTTTTATTTTTGCGATATGCAGAGAAATATCATCCTCAGCATCTTTGTCCATCGAATACCATTTTTGCTGCATAATATGCTTGGAGGTCTCGCTTTTATTTTCATAGATTGCGTGCAACCTTTCCCACATCTTTTGTGCTGATTGGCAGTTCATTATATGAACTAATGTTTGTTGACTCACCGTAGTCACAATTATTTTTTGTGCCAAGCCATCGAGCTTCTTCCAATCCTTTAATGCTTTTTGGAACGCTGCGACCGCTGCCGCGTCCTGGCTTTCTTCCACCGGTTTTTCTGACTCGCCGGTCATAACCTCCATTGCTCCATGTGCGGTGATGAGAACTTTTACCTGGAATCTCCATGTCCCCCAGTTCTCAATACCAGAGATTTTTCTATCCTTGAAAGCTCGTGATCCATCGCGATCCTTTTTGCACTATTGCACGTGGCGGGCTAGATAGAGGTTTTTCTTCACGAGTTTATTTTCCGAAGAAAAAGAGATAAAAAAACGCGTTAATGTTCAAAAATATCACTTCACTCGCACACCTGGGCCCATAACCTGTTGGGTTTTGGGTGTAAGAATAACGATTACAGTGGATTAAGGATATTTAAACAACGGATTTATTGATAATAATATAAATGAACGGAGCTGTACGGCAGCGTGAGCGAAGAAGAACGAGATGCGCGGGCAAGCCGGAAAGCAGAGACATACCTAGGAAAAGGCATTTACAAAGAGGCGCAAATTCGTCTGCTTTGAGTCGCTAGATGCGCGCTCTGCCGGTATGTCTACCCAATCAAGGGGCTTGAGACCCATTTACAACAAATACATTAGTAAAGCTTATGGAAGTGAGAAATAATAAAATCGGGGGGTGGTTCACACCTTAGGGAGTCATTTTTTTCTTAAATTCAACATGCACTTTTCATTGCTTTTCATAAGGAGTACTTTCGTTTTGGTTGCACTAAATTGCATTAAAATCGGACAACCCCTTCTATGCGAAAGTATATTATCACCCCTTAAGGTACCCAACTTCGGGTACACCCCATCAAACCGTTTTTGGTCGATAAAAAAACACGTATCTCTTAGATTTTAAAGCTCTACAAAATATCTAAATTTCATCAAAGTCGGAGGGGCCAGCTCGTCAGGTTCCCTTGTTAGCAGGGCAATAATGCATCTGTAAAAAATTTGGCATTAAATTAGAAAATATATTTCATTTAGAACACTATATTTTTGGGTTTGGATTATTGACTACGTATAATAAGCGTGGTAGAAATAGTGTTAAACAAAAAAATATACTTTTAGGTGGATTATCAAGGTACGCGTTACGTACAAATCAAGTACTGGATCATGGAGACAGGAGAAAGACAAGTTTTCTATGGAGTTCGTAGACGACAGTGATAAAAAAGGAAGCGCTTTTTTTAAAGATGAGGCCAAAAAATTGTTTCCCATAATTGAGGTTTCGATATTTTCCATAACTTACAATGAAAATTATATTTATGCTGTCTGTTTGAAAATGTCACGTTGATTTTTCAAAACTTATGTTCCTAGGTCGATAAGTTATATTATATTTCCGGATTCAGTCTGAACCAAACCAAAAAGAAGTTTTCAATTGCTACTAACAACTTGCAGATAATCTTAACTAAAGAGTCTGAAATAATACCGTGTGAAGATGATGACGATACGGCCTCTTTTAATCTTACTCAATTATCTGCACTAGAAGATCAGCTGACTGGTAATTCTTTTCTTTTTTATTTGCATGTATGTATGAATGGTACGGAAACGAACGAAATCTCTTTAAAAAAACCACGTAAAATACATCAGATATGGGTCTTACGAAAACCATCAAAGCTGTTTCAAAATATCGAATTTTTTGAAACCCATGGCCTTTCCTCTATAATCGGTAATAAATTAAATTTTCGAAACTTCAGCAGATATCCCTGTGGCAAGGACAATCTTTTTACAAATATATGTCTTGCAAAAAACCGAAAAACCTTCTCTTTGAATAAATCTCTCCAATGTATATGTATATCTTTGAGACACTAGTGATTCCCGGCCCTCCGCAGAAAGCTTACAAGGTTTCCGTACTGAAGGTTCTGCTATTCAGTCGTTTGTATCCCGTGAGATTTGGGCATTTTATAAGGAAGTGACCGAATGTTTCTTCCTTTTCCCCACATCATCTGTGTAGGTTACTAAGCCCCTGTGTCATATGCAGGTAGTAGCGTAAGTTGCAGCGCCCGGTTAAGACCCCTAGGATTCTGCTTGCTTTATCCTGTTCAGGTTGATGACCCTGTTTGCCCAGTTGCCGATGCTTTTCCCGAGAAGCTCCCAGGACCATCTGCATCCTTGGGACTGTTCCCATTTCCACCATTTTTCAACATTTAGTCTCCTCTTTATAACGTTGCATCGCTCCTGGTACGAGATCCCTGTCTCCTATCCTAGTGCTTTGTCTAAGTCTGCTCCTTTCTTGGCCAGTGCATGGCCTTTCTCGCTGCCCTCGTAACCTGAGTGACCAGGAACCCAGGTCGATATTACTTTGTTCTTTTCGGCCAGTAGGTTTAAGACTTGTTTAACCTCCCTGACCAGTTTTTGACTTGGTGACAGGGATCTTTAAAGCCTTTATGGAAGCCTGACTGCCCGTGCAGATATTTATTGCTTTACCCTCATCAGTCCCATTCTGTACCGTGTACTTGGCACAAGTGCCTATTGACGCAATTTCCGCTTGGAAAACTGTATTGTGTTTTCTTAGGCACAGTGCTCTGCTGTCTCTGTCTTTGATGCCATATATTCCGTATCCGGTCTCTCGTTGTGTTCTAGACCCATCCGTGATCCAGGCAAGTCCATGTCCAGGATTCTGGTTTTGTTTCCACTCTTCTCTTTTCGGAATTAGCGTTTGTACCGCCGTTCGAATTAGAGGTACTTGTTTATCCTATCCTAAGGCGTTACCCAAACGACTCCCCTCAGTGTTCTCTCGCGTATTCTCGCGTGTCCTGTTCTATCGCCCTTCCACTCTCCACTACCTCTTACAATTAGTCTCAATTCTGGTCTAGATGCAGCTCCCACTGCTTCGCGATCCAGTCCATCCAGCTCCAGCATCATCCTGATAGCATCCTATGGGCGAGCTTCTGCTGAGTCCTGACTGCCTGTGCGTGCTCTAGGGTCTTTAAAGAGGTATCCTTCTCAGTGATTTCCCACCATATTAACGCAGCATAAGTCAGCTTCGATATCGGTATGGCCCTATAAACAAACCCCATCCTGTGTCTATTGCTGCCCCAGACTGCATAAATATGCTGAGATCCTTCTCGGATTGCTTTTCCAAGTGTGTCTTCTAATTTAGTTGTCTATCCAGGTATACTCCTGGATATTTAACCCCCTCAGCATACGGTATTGATTTTCCGCAGAAGGTAAATTTCTTGTTCATGTTACACTTGTATTTCCTCGTGAACGCTCCTATCTCTGTTTTATCTGGGTTGGCCTCGAGTGATTTTGCCTTATCTCATTTTCTCACTTTTCGCAGTGTTCTTTGCATAAGATCAGGTAACACTTTCTCATATTTCCCCCTAACCATAAGAGAAATATCATCTGTATATCCTATTGCGAAGAAATTCTCCTTGCTGAGTATGCACAGCAACTCGTCAACGACCAGGCTCCACAGTAAAGGTAAGAAAACCCCTCCTTGTGGATATCCCTCGTAGATTTTTCCTTGAATTACCTTGTTGGCCTTAATGAAGTGGTCGTTCTTCAGTGTCGTGTTCCTGATGTATGCATCTACCAAACTTTCTAAGGTCTTTAACATAAAGGACTTCAGACTAATCGGTCTAAAGTCCTTTGTCGACTGATAACTTCTCCTGCCGGGTTTCGAGATGAAGGAGACCCGTATGGTTTTCCACCCTTTCTGTACATATCCTATGGCAATGCGTTCTCTAAAGATGCCTGTAATCTTCCCCAAGATGTTTTCGTATCTCACCTGCAGCATTTTAAGAAAGATGCCATCAGGTCCTGGAGTTTTATACGGTTCGAAGGATGCTATTGGTTAGTCCGACTGCTCTCCTCCTTCTTTGCAGAAATCAGGGAAGTTTGTCTTGAGAAGAAGTTCTAGGGTCTCTTCCTTCGCCTCTGTGAAAACACCCATCCTATTCTTCAAACTTTGGAGTTGGGAGTCGTTGTCTTCGGTGAGAAGCCTTGCCAGCTTGACTGTTTCTGTTGTGCCATCCAGGCTAGAGCAAAAGTTGCGCCAGCTCTCTTGCTTAGCTTTCTTAAAAAAATGCGAGAAAAATACAAATAATTGCCTTGTCTTGGTATTACAAAATTTGCAAATAAAAATAATTTCAGTTGATGTAGATGAAGTTTTCAGTCTAAATCTCGTCCCAGACTACCTTTCATCGAGATAATCTTTCCTTGTTTACTTCGTTACAAATATTTACAAGAAAGTCGAAAAGCTAGAAGAAATAATAACATCTAAAAATCTCATAAAAAAGAATTATGTTGTAAAATGGTGGACATTCGTTGAAAAGGAAGTATGGGATCTTATCCTCGGAGAATGCGGTAATAGAACCGTTTGGCATGCTGAAATCACGTTGGGCCCTAGTTGTAAAAGAGTTAGGGAGAGTTGAAAATATCTTAAAAACCTATTTCATGCAATCGCCGTTGGAGACGCGTAAAACTTGTTAAAGTCGCGTTGGGCGCTAGTTGTAATTCAACTGGAATTGTTGGAAAGGCATTGAGGACTCATCTCTCTGGGATTGCGATAGCAGAAATGTTGGAAATGGTGGAATCACGTTGAATGGTAGCTTTGAGTGAATGCGGAAGTACATAACAATCATGTATGACAGACACATGACGTCATTTCAATATTTCCTTCAACGTTGTTTTCAGGAACGAATTCTATGAACCCAATTTACAATCACTTTGTCCAATATAACGACTCTAATTTTCTTCTAATTAACAGTTATTAGTTCACCAAAAAGTCGATAGTAATACCAGAAGTATAATATAGGCACCGTCTTGTTGGAACCACGCATCATCCAAACCAATTTCATCTACTTTTCGCCACAAAAAATTTGTTAACATCCATCCATTCAGGATAGGAGAGACTGGTGTCAATTGAAACACGTGAACTAATTCCAAGACGGTTAGTGTATAGGTATTATACCCCGAGGGGGGAAAAGGGACCGACTTCCGTGTCCCAATATGTAGCCCATTGCTTGTTGCCGCTGAGAACACTTGAAACGTTTTTATTTTAGTATAGCGCTTTCTCGACACAAAAAGGAAGTTTTTTAACTGTTGTTACATTATGTATTAATTCAAATTATTCTCCTTTCTTCCGTGTAATTTAAATTATCTTATAATTATCATTACTTTTTATTTACATACGTTTCAACTAACCCCAAGCACTGTTTCTATTGACCAAGACTTGGGGTCATTTGAAACGTTTTTCGAAAATTTCTAAAACGCTTTTAACTATTTCGACAGTATTCATGAAGCAAAATCTGTAATGTTATTTTAAAGCTACATAAGCAGGCTACAATTGTAGCCTATAAACAGGGATGGTATAAAATAAAGTCATAATTAGTAATTTTGTCAAGAACGTTCAAGAATTGATCGCAGTCTCCCCTACCGCTCACCATTTACTAAACCTGCATCTCCTGCTTCATTCTAAAAAAATATGGTCCGATGATGTCACCATGACACAAACCTTTTACCGATATAAAATTCAATTTGACCCCAGTATCTCAGCTAGAAGAGATTCAACAGATTGGTAATTAATTACTTATTTAATATCATTTCTTTATGTATCATATATGTATATGGATTTGGATTTTTATCTATCTGTGAAATAGGTGACGCGAATATACTTAAACAAAGGATCATGGATTCCGACTTGTTCGAAGTTGATGTTTGTATTTTCCGAGAGTTAGAAGTGAACTGAACTTTTGTAGTACGAATAAATGTAAAACCTAGACTGAGGTTGAAAACAAAACATGAATTGCTATCGGTCGAAAAATGTTTGTGGTAGAAATTATTCTAATTTGGTAGCTCCTTAAACTGGCAAACAGTGAGAAAATGCCATCTGCGTTATTAGGTCAAAAAAAAAGGAAAAGGATTTTTCCTTTTTTTTTGAAGATTTTGAAAATAGGGAAACTCGCAGATGTGGGGAAAGTCCCAAGTGACCATTTTATGACGGACATATGGTCATTGAAGTATTTGCAAAGGACTACAAGAGTTATAGGAAAAAAAGGAAAAAATTTATACAGAAATTCTGCGACGGAATAACATACAACGACGTCTCTGAGACGCTAAGCTTGCACATAACTTCCGATTAGCCAAATTAAATAGTATTTTTCGGACGCATCGATTTCTGTTTTATTTTTATGTCAAAAGGTTAAATCTCGTTCTAGCCTATATTCCATCGAGATAGTCTCTCCTTCTTTACTTCATTGTAAATATTAAAAAAAAGTCGTTAAGCCAGAAGAAATAATAACACCTAAAAATCTCATAATCGATAAATAATCGTTAAAATTTTCGAATGGAAATTTAGCATATTTCTGCCTCTTCGTATTGAAGTTTGTTTGATAATTATGGAATAAGTTACGTCACTTTAAAGTATAATGTCTCAACAGATCGGATTGAATACATTCAGATATTATCACGATTGTCAAGAAAATGCTTAAATAGTTTAGACCTTATTAGACGTGGTCCGATAAGAATATTCTTTTCTAATCTTCTAATTCTTACTTTTCTGCGCTATTCGTGCACGATATCTTCTGTCTCTTCAAATGTATTTCCCTCTTTTCTTTTCTCTTCTTCAATTTCAATATACATTCTATCTTTCCGCTTCTGCACTCGATAATCTACCTCACAAATTTACGCCTCTCTCCTTCTATCTTTTATATTCTTTTGGCATTGCCTGTTCATAAGTCTTACTTTAAGTGATCATTTATGGTAATGTTAATATTTCAGTTCTTTACAAGTATTATTCGTAAACAGAGAGTTCTTATATTTGAAATGGATCCATTTAAAATTGAAATTCAAAATATCTACTTTTAATATTAAATTTAAGAATAAGTTTCTAATAGTATTTTATATTTTACATTTAAGTAGTTTTTTGTATATATCAATCTTTTATGTTTCGAAACATAAAATGCGACTTGGGACGACTATTCAGATCTTGGATTTTACTTGACCGCATGTAGGCGTTTTTTTATTGGTTCTCGTGAAATGAAAATCATACAAATTTTATTTTCATTGTTTTTCATGTTAAATATTTCATTCTTATCACCTCGCTGACTGCACATTTTCACAACTGAATTCGAAACGAAACATCTAATTTAATATAAATGGGTATACTTCAATTACTTATCATGCGTAAAATAAAGTTATTTCTCATAAAGACCAATATTGTGTTCAGATTTAAAAACTAGATAAATTGATGTAAGTACAAACAGGAATTAAATCGGAAACGAATAATAATATTCGAATAAGGAAATACGAGTATATTCGTGAGCGGTCAGTAAGGTGATAATTTTGATTCTATTGTTTTTGACGTCAAATAAATCGAATTAGGGAAAACCAACCAGTGCATGACCGAATAGTTGAGTTTACGTAGATTTGAAGTTATTTTTGAGTAAATTGATTTCTAATGAAACAAGTATTAAAATTGCACTGAGAATAAATTTTTGTTCACATATTCGTAAAAATAGTTACTTTTTGTTACCACGATTATTTTTAAATTAATTACAAAGTGCAACGTGTGTTAAAGCTCAATAGATGACAGAATACTTGTGGAATATTTTTAATAAGAATATTATTTCTTACTCTTTATTTATTGTTATTATGTACTTATAACTTACATGTGTTTACGCAAGTATCATTCGATGGCATGTGGTCAATTACTGGGTAGTTTACCCTACAAATTCTTTATTTACTTTAAACTACGATGTATAAAGAATTGTAGATATAATCTTTACACTCTAGTTATTAATTGTCACTTTTTGTTAACGAGGAAGGACAGACTTAACGGTTGCATTTCTTAATACATTTATTGCAAAACGTCTGCTTCAAATTAGAGAAAAACATTAGAGTATGCTAGAAACAATAAACAATAGGGATGTTAAAAGCGGAACCAAAAAGAAAAAATTTTAGTTTCACAGCTGCCTTAAAAATACTCATTTTCTATTTCAAATATTGGTTTAAGCGCCAAATTCCCGCGGTTTTGTCCTTATTAATTTTTCTTTATATCGGAAGCTTAAAACTTGTATTAATTCAAGGGGGAAAAATTGAAAACAACACGATTATAAGGTTAAAAAAAGAGGTTGGGATCGCGACAAATGAATTGTTATAAATGAAATGAAATGCGAACATCGTGGGAATTTTAAAAGGATGAGCGTCCTTAAGGCGAGTATTCAGCCCTAAAGGAGCACACAGCCGCAACATTCTTGTATATATGATATGCTTTGACGTCCTCTACACATATAAAAGAAGACGTTTGTGCGCAATTGCGCTCCTATTAAAAAAACGCCGTTGAATGTGTAAAAACAAAGGTACTTTTTTCGAAATAATGATAAAAGGTCTTAGGTTTGATCCCATAAAAAAAACACATTGCTTAAACCTTAAAGTACGAATTACTCAAATTGTTAAAAAGATTATGATTATATAAATCTGACATATCCCAATTTTTAATCATTATTAGGGCCAAAATTCCGCCTTATTGACCCGCATCCTTTATTTATTAACTTATTGCTCAAACTTATTACCTTCAAATGACCATTTTGTGCATCTCTGTACATTAAGCTTCTATTAGTGTTAAATTGCAAGTCTTCTATTTATGATAAAAACGTTATAGCCAATGATGGGGTGGACAGCAGAATTTCTATGGGAGAGATTACGCCAATTCGTGACCTTAGGCCTAGTGGTAATAGGTAAGCTCCCTCTAAACTAATTTTTACCATCATTTGTCGATTATTAATTCTACTATTTTTAAATACTAATTTTGCGTTAAGCTAATGCATATTTAACATATATGTATGTACTTACAGCTGGATTGTTAAAGTACGTGTGTGGTGTAAATCAGATTTGAATGCATGGAGTAACTCCCGAGGGTCGGGCGTATTTTTCTCAATGAATTTGGCTGACGCAAGTGACGCAATAAGATGTACAGCATTCAGAGACGAGGCTCAAAAATTTTTTCCGATATTTGAGGTTTCGAAATGTTCTATAACTTATAATAAGAAAAATAGTAGTGCTATAGTTTCTTTTTAATTTTATTTTAATTATTCAAAATATTTTTTCCAGGTCGGTAAATTGTATTATATTTCTGGATGGAATTTGCCACCAGCGAACAAGAAATTCTCCACTTTGGATAATGACTTTGAGATGATTTTAACCAGAGATTCTAAAATAATACCATGTCAAGACGATGATGATACTATTCCTATGATATGATTCAGATTCAGACTAATATCTGTGATAGAACGTTCAGAAGAAGATCGAACAATTGGTAATTTCCTGTTTTCTTCTATTTCAATTTATATAGAGTGGACCAATAAATCGTTCCACCTTGAATATCTCCGCTATTTATAGACCTATGAAAAAACTTATCAGGGCAAAGGTGCACTGTTTTGAGAGGCACTCGCAATGGTAGAGAGCAATTATTTTCCCAATTATTTTTTAATAAGATCTCAAGGACATTAGTGATTTTTTAATACTTTTTGCGGTTAATTTTTTTGTAAACTTAAACGTATCAATCAATAAATGTTGATTTTCGGCGATTTATTATGATTCCATTGTTTCTGTGATTCTACACTTTAGAATGACCTAAAATGACCGTGTATAATACTATTCTGAAATCGCTTCATTTCAGCGGCTATTTCATAATGTATACTATTCTTATTTTAAAAATGTAGCTTTTAATTCCAAACAACGCCTATGACCTTAAAATCTCATTAAAAACTGGCATTAGAAAAAATTAGATTCTACCACTCTATTCTATTACAAGTGCCCGACAAAACAATGCAACACTGTTCTGAGACATTCAAGGTGGAACTATTTATTCGTCCACCTTGTATGTTCTTTATTGTTATCCATTGGGTAAAAAGAGTTTTATCCTTCCACGTTTACAATATTCTTTAAAATTCCTTATTGTTAGAGGATACCTTGCCTCAAACCCCTTGCCATTCAGAATTCTCCGCTTAGCTCTTCTCCCGCCCCCACCTCACTTTTTATCACCCTGTATCTCTTCTGCTCTCTGCACCAGTCCTTCCCTTACCCCGTCCCTCTCATTGCGCTGTACAATTTTTCCCTGCCCACCATATCAAACCTTTTTTTCAGGTCTAAGAATTCATTTTGCCACTTCTTCAGCAGTTCTTTCTCCGTCACTTTCTCCTCTAGCCCCTTCGTCAGCATTGCGGAGTATACCCTCTTTAACACTTTGACTGCCGTGCCACCCGTCTTCTGAGCTTCTCTCCCTCGCCCCTCTCCTGTGTTCCGCCACCTCCCAATGTATCTTATGATTTCTGTGTAATGTGTAACATTTACATTTTGTGTTCATTGGGTTGTGTTCACAAATGGAAGTTTACACCGTAAGTTATAATTTATATAAATATTTTAATTGTTAGGTTCGACAAAAAAAAAATGTAATTTGCTCAGATCTGATAGGACCGAATTGAATTTGGTTAGATAAAATCAAATCTGATCATATTGGGTATCTCTTATCTGAACAAATGTGATCAAATCCGGTCAGGCATCATTTGATCTACTCGAAGATAAAATTAAATTTCTCGGGTAATAGTACTGATGTACAATTAGATAGAAATTAATTATGAGTAATATGTGATTATTTACAACCTCATCTCTTCATATTCGGCAACATATCTGAGCATCTACATTAATGTATTGTACAAGATCAGTTGTCGACCAGTGAACACAAGATGTAAATGTTACACAATTACATAGGAATCGCAAGTTACATTTTGTCACATTTGTTATACATAATAATGACATAACAATTTATTTATTATGTTACGTAACAATTATTTACCTTTTATGAAACGTATAAGACTGTTACTCATATGTCATACATGTATCAGTTTAATATTTATAATATTTATGTCACTCTAATTAGATGTAACATTGGATATTTCTATGTTATAGCATTAATTAAGCATTGCTCTAATAGAACTCAAATTTTCATATACATGGTATATATGAACCGTTCTTTTGAATTTGGGATAAGTCCCTTTCGTTATTTGTTTGGAATTGATTAAAAACATAAATTTTGTTTTTAATTGATTTTACGATTTAGCGTTAACTAACGTTTTTTGCACCTTATATGATCTGGGATAAGGTTTGTGAAAACACACGTCTATGTGTAGTATTAAATAGGATTACACATGACTTCATACAAAATTATAGCTAATTCGCACAAAGTTTGTAAACGTATAGCTGGCCATATATGATATTATACATAACTTAAATGTTTCACCTCACTTGAACACCAAAACCTCGGAAGAACTACTTAATATACCTCACCTAAATTGTTAAGATTAAAAAGTTTAACAAATTAGCAAAGTTTAGTTTTTATTACTAAGGTGTTTTCAAGATTATTTTAAGGACAACTTTGATTCGTAGATAGAAACCTCATTCTACGTTAAGGAGGTTATCCCGTGTGGCGGCCGTCTTTTTTGAGATCTTTTCGGAATTTTTCATGATGAAATGAAAAGACACAGAGCTTTCAAATTTTTACTACATATTTATTCATTCTTCAATTATGTCTCTGAATTTTGTTATACGAAAATATACTTATGATCGTGAGTTATACTGCTCAAATGGCACCCATGTGAAAAAACGGTGCCTATGATTCCGGCAGATTGGCTTATCTGAAATAAAAAAATAAAATTGCAAGTTGATCTATAAGTGGTTGGCTATCGCCGGAATGAGGATTTTTGAAAAACATTGAGCCGCCTTCTTTTTACAGAAAAAATAGTCCAAAAAAATCATTAAATTTTGGGTCTTAATGTTTAAAAGCATGTAAAAATCTAATTTTCAATATTTTCAAAAAATCTCCATTCCGACGATAGCCATCCACTTATAGATCAACTTGCAGTTTTATTTTTTTATTTCAGATAAGCCAATCTGCCGGAATCATGGGCACCGTTTTTTCACATGGGTGCCATTTGAGCAGTATAACTCACGATCATAAGTAAAAGAATTACGATTGCCGAGTAACAGTTCTTAATCATTGCAAGGAAGTTTTCAAATATTGTTGCTAAAGTATCGGAAACCTATTCTAATTGGTATACTCAAGAAATACATTTTCATATTTGAAAGTGTAACCATTCAATTTTCGTTCACGAACCTATTTACCTATGGAATTTTAGTTTACTACTTTCGAAGCAAGGGTGTCACTTTCGGTACAAAAAAGGCTTACTATGCTCAGGAGGAGAGAAATCTGTATATAAACATGTGTTTATTGAATTTGTAAATATAATTTTTTATTATGAATTAAAATAGCTTTCCAATACGTTAGTAATAATAATTGAAAACACCCTTCAATGATTACAAACCATTATTTTGCAATCATCAATTTTTGGTACACCGGTGATTGTTGTGAATATTGTTGTACATTATCATAATTGCAGAATAAAAGTTCTTCAATATCTCAGAGAATTGAAGTTCTTAAAATAAAAAAACGTTTAACCCTTTTAGTGCCGAACAACGATATATTGTCGTTTTCTAACCGATATATCAGTCTTCGGCACTAAAAGGGTTAAGACAAAAATTTTGATTGCTTGTCCGTAAAACGTGGTCCTGTGATAAGAAATAAAGGCTTATATCAATAAAAATAAGATTGACATCAATTTGACTTCCGCGACATCCAACAATTGCAAAATTAATGAAGAAAGTCCGTTAAGTTTTTGAACCTAACGACTTTTGACTGATTTGTTATCTACTGATTTGTTATATACTGTTTCGGATTTTGATTTAATCCATTCTGAGTATCGACTTATCCATAGTTGAATATGTAATTTCTTCAGTCTTTCGGTCTTAAAATTTTTTTATTGATAAATTTGTTGTGTTGACGTTTCGACAACTAATACGTTGTCATCTTCAGAACACTGGTTCTATTTATATTTTTAATTTCATAACATAATTTCTTAGATTTAAATTAATTTAATAATTGGAAAGTAAGTTATTATAGGTGTTTTCGACTACATCATTAAATTCGTAGTAATTCGTAGTCACTAATAAAAAAATTTTAAGACCGAAAGACTGAAGAAATTACATATTCATTTAATACTTACGGTCAAAGAAGGGATATTCCAAAATAATTATCCATAGTTACTTGGTAGAATGCTCCCTCACCGTGAAAGGCTCCGAGTCGGCCGTGCCGGGTGCGGTGCGTGCAACTTCGCTAATTTCACGCTACTGAGGCGTGTCCTCTGTCTCCCGGTCGTCGGGGATGTGCACATCCAGGACATGTCTAGCGGTCTCCTCCACGGTTTTCGTGGAGAATTCACCACTTCGCAGGGTGCTCAGAACCCTCTCCATCCGGAGCTTGGAGGCCTGTTGTTTATAAACATAACCGCAGGGCTCGGAGTTTCCCAGCTCCGTGACGAATTTACGCCAGCTTGCGATCTTGGCCCTCCTCATCTCTCTGCGGTATTTAGGCAAACAGAGACGATACTCCCGCATTTTAGCGAGGCGAGTGGGACAAACACGTTCTCTCTGAACCGCACGCCTTAGTCGGTACGAGGCCTTCTTGCACCTCGTAAGCTCCTTTGTCCACCACGGGTTGGACTTTTTAAAAGCACGTTTTCTGGGCATCGACGCTGTACAGGCGTCGGTGAGGATGCCCGCAAGGGTCTTTGCCATTTCTTCGACATTCTCCACCGACTGCAGGTCGAGAGCTTCGAGCCTTGATCGCAAGAGATATACCAGGCGCTCGGCGAACAGCTCCCAGTCGGTACGACGAGGATCGAACCTTCCGGGACCAGCCGCGTTGCCACCCGACCTGGCTTTCGGCACTCTTAGTGCGATGTCGATGGAGTTGTGATCGCTGGTGGTCCAGTCCGCCCTGACCCTCCAGTCACCGATGAGCTGGTGCAACGAGGGGGACGCCAGGGTCACGTCGATGTATGACGAGCCCACGGTCGTCCAATAGGTCGGCTGTTGACCAATGTCGTTAACTATGCTCATACCGAAAGCGTTGATGAGGTCTTCGACAAGACGCTTCTCGCGAACGAGCTGACACACCTCACCGGAAACCCTGGCTAAATTCTTCATATTCAGCTGCAGGACCCTAATTCCCGTGGACACGAATCGGCGAGATGCCGGGACCGGTTCCGGCCGCGGTGGCGTGATTATTCAAAGGGGTTGGGGATCGCGGACTAACGTTACCTACTACGGTGCATGCCGGCTGCACTTTTCCCTGATTTGGCCCAACCAGAATGGGCTTCCTATCATACCTATCAACAGCTACTGGAACAGCACGAAGGCTATGACCCGGGGAGGGACGAACCGCTGCCGACCTAGGCTCAGCTCGGCGAGGATTTCGCGAGGAGGCGTTAGCCACCACCGAGCGAGAGGAGCGAAGACTCGACAGCGGATACGACCACCCCAACACCCTCCGGCCCACGACGGAGGCCAGACGGGCACTTCTCCTCACCATACATTCCCCAGTCCCCGAAGAAGATTTGGAATTCATGAGATTCCCACGAGAATGGGACGCTTGAAAGTCGCCCGGGGCATACGCCCTTAGCCCCGGGAAGGCATCGATACAACTGGCTACTGCCTGGTGCCTAGAGGTTGGCCGCTCGTGACGGGTTACCCAACCCGCCATCCATCCCATCACCGCGCACCGCTGCTTGGGATTAAGGCTTTTTTGTATAGAGGTTTTCCTTCCTCTTGTTCCGGGCGGTTAAGCCAAGAACACCGTTCCCTCAAATGAGGGTTTACGGTTTGGTAAGCATGAGTGAGTGTGGGACTCTATCAAATGCTTTAGAGAAATCAAAAGAAACAAGAATGGTAACAAGTCTTTTATCTACGGCCTCTCTAATGTCATCAGTAACTTTCAATAAAGCAGATTGCGTGCTGTAACCATAGCGAAAACCGGACTGTCTGGGATCAAGAAGATTATTAGAGGAAAGATGTTCATATATCTGTTCATAAACAATTCTCTCAAAGATCTTAGACAATTCCGAAATATTAGCAATGGGTCTTGTATCAGTCGGAGAAGTAGGTCTATTTACTTTGCAAAGAGCTCGGATATGTGCTCTTTTCCATGCATCAGGAAAACACCCTTCGCAAATTGACTGATTGTAAATATTAGTTAACCTGCTGGCGGCCGGGATTTTTTTTCGTTGATACATGCCTACTTTGGTGGAACACTTCCATATAATCATCCCCCAATGGTCCTCGGATATGTTCGAATCATGGCAACACCACTATAGTGGTGTTGCCGGCCGCCAGCAGGTTAATTGTGGGGTCAAGATAGAGTGGAATTCGGGTAGAATGCGAAGGGATATGCCATCAGGTCCATGAGATGAGGATCCCGTATTACCTCGTTTAATTGCCGGTCAATATCAGAGCTGGAGATGGGCTCAAGAAAAGACAGGTGAAATTGTAGTCTTATTAGCAAGAATACAGCTGAGTTGTTGAACAGAACACTCAGGTGCACCACTTGCTACCGATGCAAAGTGGGAATTTAATTCATCTGCAGTGAAGAAATTTGAAGGAGAGCTAGATGTTGAGCGAACGAGATTGAGGGATCCTAATATGCGCCATAACGCCCTAGGTTGGCGAGCTTCGCGAAGCTTATCTCTAAAGAAGTTATCCTTAGCTCTTTTTACCTCATCCTTGACATAATTTCGAAAGATTTTATATATATTGAACTTTAGCTCAGATTGAGATCTTTTTGCAGATTTGTGTAGGGCATTCTCCATTCTAATGTATCCAAGGATAGTAGGCGATAGCCAGGGAAGTCTCTTTCCAACAGGACGTGCTTTCTTGAGGGGCGCAACCACATTAAGAGATGAACAAAGTGACTCAGTGAAATTCGCAACAGTCGCATTGATATCTGTATCATATAGACTATTAACTGCCGAATAGTGGGACAAAAATATAGTAGAAAATAGCACAGGATCAAGGCGAGAAAGATCACGACGTAGCCTAGGGGAGCCATATACAGGTAGAGATAGTCTATATTGAAACGATATTAAATCATGATTCGCAATAGATGGAGAATCAGATTTCTCATAAGAACAAACTTTGTTTTCTAAGTCAACTATTGCAACATCAAGTCATGAGTTGTAATTGTGTGGGAAGCACCAATGGGGATTAGGAATAAAGAATTACTATAAATGAATTCCTTAAGATATCTTGAATTAGAGTTTGCTGTAAGAAGGTTGCAGTTTAGATCGCCTGTTATAATAATATTTGAATACCTTACAGTGAAGGTGTGAAGGTCATCCAAAAAAGCTGACAACTTAGTGACAGCAACATCAGGAGGTCGGTAGACAACGGCTAATAAAAGTGGAGGATCACTACTTACACAAAGTTCAAATATTATATATTCCGGCATTGCTGAATATATAGAGGAAGAAGAAGATAAATAACGGATTTTTAATGATTTATGAAAATAGCAAGCTTCACCTCCCCCAATCACACTCTCCCTATCGTTGCGTATCAAGATGTAATCATCAATTTCAACTGAGGTATTGTCTACATTTGAGTGCAACCAGGTCTCAGTGACACAAATTATATGAGAAAAATGCATAGAGAAGTGAGCTCTTACATATTCAATATGACCTCTGAGTGAGTTAGAATTGAAGATAGAGAAGGACAGGCCAGGAGCATTATTATTATTATTACTGGGCATGTTAGTTGAGTTAGGCAGTTGCATAGGCAATTCAGACAGTAATAATTTTTGGATATCATTAGAATTGTTGATTTTAATTACATCACCACCTTCATTTTTACGAACAAAAATTGAGCCATTTCGCACCCACACATAACGGTAACCTCTTTATTTCGCTGCCACCTTCGTTTCAAGAAGTACTTTATAGATTGCAGAAGGCAGCATCTCGTTAATATGAATAACACCAGAACCAGTATTAGGAAAAATTATGGATATCTCCAACCTACCATGTTTCCTCTTTGATCTCAACAAAAAATCTCGCACCACACTAGTTTTAAAAGTTACAATTAAGGTCATTTTCCTGGTGCCACTCAAAGAACGATCCGCCGCTTCGTCATTACCTCCTCCAGATTCATTTGTCCTCCTCCAGTCATTTTGTAACGTTGCAGCATCCAAAGAGATAAAAACCTTTAACACATGTAACCGGGGAACCTCGGGATCGGCTTCCCGGCACAAAAGGGGCACCCTTACCGAGAGTTACCAAAGCCAGAAGGGCGCCAGGAACTTTTGACCGCTTGAAAGTCCCAAAGGACAATCCAAACCGACCCAAAGCTCCAAACCCAAATCCGACTCTCTCTTTTACCTCCGGGACGTAAAGGTTCCGCCACGACTCCACCGACTGCCGACCTAACCTGGAAAGGAAATGCTAACCCACGGGAAAATCCCCCAAATGAATAAAGCCAAAATTCGTGATAATAAAGACTTTAATAACAAAAAAAAAGAAACAAAGAATAATATTAAGAATAACGATAACGCTGAGGGCAGCCCTTGGGAGATAACCCTCCCTAAGCCCGACCCGATTCCGCCACGTGGTCCCCAACTGGACCCAACCAAGACGAGGTAGCGAAACCGAAAAGAGCCAATTCGAAGGCAAAAAAATAAAAGAAAATACCAAAAGGAAAAAAATAAAAGGGGTTCTGTGACCCAACCTTATGAGAAAAGAAAAGGGGGAAGCCAAATCTTTATGGGAAGAAAATCCCGAATCCCATCGCGATCTATCGGTCTCGGAAGGAGCCGAACCAAAATGGCCGCGGTGTTGGCTGACTGGAAGGACGGATACTTCCACCCAACCAATGACCCTACTCCGGAATAATCCAAGATAACGAAGCTTCAAATAAGTTGAAGCTCGCTCGAAATACTAAGGCCCGCGGGCACTCACCAATAAAGAAAACCAAAAATTCCAAGGGAAAATTCCCAAATCGCTCCTTATATTTCTGTTCGTCGTCTGCACGAGGCGCCGTCCACAGGAGAAGTGATCTCTCCTCGGTCTCCTTCTTCGGGGTGCGGCGACGCATGCGCGTTTCCGTTCCGAGTAGGTAGTGGCCGGACAGTGCTGCCACTTGGTGGGAATTGGTACTGGATAGTCCCCCTGATTCCGCAGCTCCCCGAAGATCCAACAGATGTCCGCGTTGGTCGATATCGGTCTTTTCCATGGTGAGTGCCCTAACGCTTGGTAAATACCTGACCCAGGCTTTTGTCCAATTTCGCTCTAGGCTTCCCCCAGTGCGCCAATCATAACTTTCTTATATCTAGACTTAACCTAAGCTTAGCCTAAGGGATCTAGCCCTTTACATAAGTATTTTTCCAACATACAAACCAATCCAACTAATTTGACATCTGTTCTGGACGGGTATGTTCCAAAAAATACTTTTGTAACGTGACGTGCAAAACGCCACGTTACACACAGCATTAATATATTGATCCGGAGAGATCATAATGGAAGCCCTGTTACAATTATCTCTCTGGATGATACACTATTTGAGGAAGCATATGCAGTGCTTGGGTGAGAATTATGGGTAGCTATTTGATGAGGGGCAGAAATATTCGATATCTGGTCAATGGAATCAGAGGAGACCAGGTTAGTGATGTTATCAATTTTCGACCTTAACAAATTAAGATCAGTCTCAACTTGAGATATTCTAGTATCATGTATCTGCACAGTTTGAGCTAGGTTATTCAAAGCTGTGAGCTGATTTTGAAAAGCAATATTGGTTTCAACCTGGTCCCTTCGAAATTCTTCAATCATAATTTCATTTTTTGAGACGCAAGACAAGTATTGATCTAATTTAGAATCAATAGAAGGGGAAGCAGAAACAGACGATGAAATGATAGATGGAATCGAAATAGCAGCTGAGAGAGCGGGAGCAGAAGATAGCGATGAGAGAGAGGGAGAAGCAGCCGAAACAGTGGAAAGACAAGGAGGACACGAAGAAATCGAGTAACTGGAAATCCGCGAGATTGTAGTAGAGGTGGTAAGTGTGGTAGTGGGGATCGTAGCAACAGTGGACTCTTTTGTTGGTATAAACATCATGGCAGAATTATCCAAGCTATCGAGTAGCACAGACAGGCTACTACGACAGCATGGAGATGCCGTGGTTCTATATGCAAAGAGTCTAGCACAACTTGGATGATAAATCGAGTTACAATCTTTACATGTTAGACCCGATCCAACCACTTTTCCACACTTTCCACATTTCACAGGTATTTTCACATTACTTGATGAACTCATTGCAGGTAGAGAAGAAGAATTCGTGAAACCAGTGGTAGATGACAGCGCGTGGCAAGACGTGTATGGTATGTAGTAGATTGTGGTAGAAGATAGCCAGTAGGTGTGAAATTATAGACAGATAGTGAAATCTGACAGCAGCAGCCAGGTACAAGGCTGTAGGAAGTCCCGCCAAAATGGTACCGATGATGTCCGAACCCACACGAAGTTAGGATTCCAGGTAACCGGAGAATGGCAGTTGAGACTTCAATCGAAAGTAAATGATTTTCACACCAAAAAAAAAAACAGCAGAACACGATGTTTTACAGGCAATCCAGTACAGTTGATGAAAAGAGTGTTAAAAAGCGCACACACAGACTGTAATCAGAAAGCAGCCCGAAGGCAGAAAGCGGCAGTAAAGATTCAAACAAGGAAGAGCTGATGAGAAGTACGTGCAGTGATACTCACAGCATTACAGAGAGATGGGGGTTAGGCGGGAAGAGAGAACCTGAAAAGGGTAATAAAAGGATAAAACCTGAAAAGGGTAATAAGAGGACAGAGGGAAGTAAGGGAGAGTGGAGAGGGTAACGAGAGTAAGGGAGAGAAAAGAAGATAAGAAAGGGGCAGAAAGAGAGAGAGAGAGGGGGAAAAAGAAGAGAGAGAAGGAGAGGGAAGATATTAGGAAAGAAAGAAAAGAAAAAAGAAGAAAAGAAGAGAAAAGAAGAGAAGAGAAGGTCACCTGAAAATAAAAAGTATTATTAGAACTCCGGTTCCGTCGCCCCTGATCCCTAAGGGTCACAGGAGCGCAGGGCCCGGAAGTTGTGTCGGCAGGCCCGATCCCCCCCGCCCCACCGCGGCGGGGAGGGGTGGCCCGGTGCCGCTCAAAAGGAGATAGGGGAGGGAAGAGAAGGGAAACCTAGTCTCGACCATCGGGGGAATCCCTCCTCCCGAGGATTTCCGCACACCAGAGGATAACTCCCACATGTCCGGCCCCACACACAACCCGAAGGAAGTCGACTTTCGCGGCCGGGGTTGGGATGTCACGATCTTAGCGGCATCAGGCCTCGGGAAAGCATCCCTGACGGCCGAGACCAGGCTTTCGTCACTTGCTCATTGGTCCTCCGTCAAAACAGAAAATACGGAGATGTCCAGTGGTACCAGCGGGGAGGTTGAGCGTGTGACGATGGATGACAGAGGCTCTCTGAGACGCATATCATCCGAGAACCACCCTCCTGAACAGGCTCCAGTTTTGGACGCGATTTCACCTTCCGCCAACGTCGAGATGTACTCGAGGATGGTTCTTCCGTTACTCTTGCCCTCACCTTCTGCGCCGGAACCAGGGAGGTGGCCCTCACCACCCTGATTCGCCAATATCCCATCTTGGTTTGGTCCTAAGTTGCGAAGCTCAAATTACTTTTCAATAGAAATATAGAACATTTAAAAGTTTTAGAATCCCGGCCCTCTAAGGGTTAAATAAATATATAAGTATTCTATCTAACAATTAGTCTTTCGGTTTTAAAATTATTTATTTCAATATTGTCTTAACCTTTCGACAACTAATACGTTGTCATCTTCAGAACACTAAATTTAATTATTATTATAACTTCAAATTTGTAATTTCTTAAAAAAACTGAAATAACTTCATTATATTAACGATACGTCGCAAAGATGTTTTCGACTATGTTGTTCTACAAGTAGTCGAAAGTTCTACATTACTAAAGAATATATATTTATTTAATTTGATGAATTAGTTAGCTTCAGTTCAACTAAATTCAGTTACTACTTGATAATTTGCTAAAATATTTAAGTTCAATTAAAAATTAAATTAATTTAATGTTTTTATTAGTTACTATCAAATAGTGTTCCTAACTAAGCTTACATGCACATAGCCATGTACAGGGTATACCGTTTGAAGTAAGATGCCGTTAAAAAAAAGAGATAGACTTCCATTTAAAATCAAAGTCGTTTTCGAAACAATCTTTTCTCCTTCAAATCAGATAAGTTTTACTGGCAATATTTCTTTTCGAGAATGCTTGGAAATAAAGTCATAAGAATAGATCATAAATAAGATCACATATGATTTGTGCTAACAATAAGTCATGTTTGATTCATATGAGATCACGTATAATTGGTATCTGATACATTCAAAACTCGATTTTTCGTTTTTTTTCGCCATATTTCATGGTTTTTCCGACTTTTATGCAGTCGAGAAAAGTTTTCAAGGTCATATGCACCCCAGAATTGGGTTCTGCCGAAAATTTTTCGTAAGTATGGACATTAGAACAATCACGATTTGCCCATTTTTCCGCGTTTTTCCTGCTCGAAAACCGTTTTGTCCTCAAAAAAGGTCTTATTTCGGCGGTGTTTCAAGATTACCTCGGTCTAAAATGCAATTTTTATTGTAAATTTTTTTTATTTACAGTTTTATTATACCTTTAGTTTCAATCTCCATCGCTATCTTCGTCGAAGACAGCATTATAATTATTTATACCAAACATTTTTGTTAAAAATTCTGCTGGTCTGAAGAGCTTAGACAAATAGCTGCCGTGGGATAAGTGGATTGGATTTGATCAATAGTTGATGATTGTTGCGAGTTTATTCTTTCAAGCTGTCCTTGTTTGTGATACATGTACAGGAAGGTGATGTCCAATGTAAAAAATGCTTTTCGGCACTCAGGCCACCCGAGTCTGAAAAATTATGCAAACAACCACATCTTGAAAGAATAAGCTGACAACAATCATCAACTATTGATCAAATCCAAGCCACTTATCCTACGGCAGCTATTTGTCTAAGCTCTTCAGACCACGAGAATTTTTAACAAAAATGTTTGGTATAAATAATTATAATGCTGTCTTCGACGAAGTTAGCGATGGTGATTGAAACTAAGGGTATAATAAAACTATAAATAAAACGAAATTTACAATAAAAATTGCATTTTAGACCAAGGTAATCTTGAAACACTGCGGAAATAAGACTTTTTTTGGACAAAAACGGTTTTTGAGCTGGAAAAACGCGGAAAAATGGGCAAATCGCGATTGTTCAGATGTCCAAACTTACGTAAAATGTTCGGTAGATTCCGATTCTGGGGTGCATTTGACCTTGAAAATTTTTCCCCGCAGCATAAAAGTCGGAAAACCCATGAAATATGGCGAAAAAAAGCGAAAAATCGATTTTTCGAAGTGAAGCCACTCTCGGAAAAATCGGAAGAAAATACTGGGCTGTTGAGTTCATCTGGAGCTACAATGTTCCGTGAAGAAAAGTTCAGCTGCCAGGGCACTTTCGGGGTTGATTTTCGATTTTTAGTTTTATTTATTCATTTTTAGGGCAGGTGATTGTGTGGGTGTTTCAAAAAATTTCCCTAAAAAGCCCTTATCATCAACTATACTCCTGATTTTTTTCTGAATTTTCATCAACCAGGTGGTTAAAAAAAAATAAAACCTGACAAAATTGTTTTTTGGCCACCCCCGCGGGGTGGGGGTCGATTCGACCGGCCGACCATGCCGATCCTATTCTTTTGACCCAAAGAACAAAAAAATTTGTCATCATTTACATGCGGTGTATCACTTTGAGGAGTAGTATACGGTATTTGGGGGTGGTTGCTTAAAAATTCCTGAAACACGGCAACTGAAATATTCGATAGAGTAAACGGAAATGCTTTTCTTTATTTTTTGAGTTCATACCCTCGTTTTTATGAAGAAATAAACAAGAAATCTAGTTTTCTTCAAATATAAAATGAGGGTCGCAACCCTTGGGGTCATAAACACACCTAATATCTTCGACCTCTTATGACAAATATTTTCCACTTTGTTTCATTAAGAAATATTAATTAGAAGCCGAGATATAATAAAATAATGATTTTCGGATAAAACTTTAGGGGTAGTTTTCACCCCTTTAGAGTGGATGTCGGCGCATAAAAAAAATACGTGTCTCTAATTTTTTCGAGTACTATAACACATTAGAAAATTATTGAAATGGGTAAGGTCGGGCTAGAAACCCTTCCTTGTAAGGTTTGGGGAAAAAAGCTCATTAAAACCAAACTAAAAATGACATTTATAAAATTCAAAATGAAGCGTATTACGGAGGAAAGGGAGAATAATGTAATACCAATTTTATTATATATCGTCACGGATGTGATGGCGCCTTATTCTTCGCATTACGAGAAAGCTTGATCAATAATACTAATAATAATGATAATAATGGTAGCAGTATTGGTCGTGGTAATAGTAGAATTAATAACACAATTAAGAATTTGAAAGTTTGATTTTCGTCATTTAATTTCTTACGTTATTACTACTACTATTACACCCTGTACATATTTTGTTTCCGATGATATCATACCATAATCGTAGTAGTGTCTTAGTGGTAACAACAGAAGCAAGATCTTGAATGTGTTGGTGTCACCGTTTTACTTATTTTGTTATTATTACTATTACTACCTTGTTTACCGATGACAAGTAGATTCGTCTACTTTTGTCACGTCCACCAAAATCTAATGGGACATTTTGATTGGCCAGAAATTTTAATCAATAACTCGGTAATTATTCCAAATTTCGAAAAATGGTGTTTGACTTTTCTGTCTCCAATTTTCGCCCTCTGTTACCATCTGTCGGCTTCGACATCGAATGTCGCACACCCTGTATAATTATTATAATTCACCTTTTTTTTGTGTTTTAGAATAAATCCAGGTTGAGGATTACCGTCGTTGAAGCAATTCTTGTAGATTACAAGGTTCATTGTGGAAACTTGCTCGATAATATCAAAAACTTGCTAACTGAGAGAGCTCTTAAACACAGATAAGCATCGTATTTCAATTGTTTTATTTTGAGTTAATGATCTTTTTCTGTTTTTACTAACTACAGAAAATATTACAACACGACTCCATAAGAAATAAAATTATCTTACAATTAGTTATTCTTTAGTTGTCAAAACTCTGAACAAAATTACGAGTTTCAAAACATTTTTTCAATATTATATAAAACTAGGCACAACATTGGCCTATGTTCTTTTTCAATATCTAAGCCTGTACCTTGGTGGCTAAATGTAGCAAGTTTATTAACAAGGTCACCTATACGTTAATTTAACTTTTTAGAGGTTAGTGATTATTTGTTTTTCTAAAAAATATTTACTTTTCAAGAAAAAGTCTGAGACTTATATGCGAACAATTAGCAATATCATTGTTCGAAAGAATTTTATATTCTCTCTATTCCTATGCACGTGGTTATTACTGTGGGATTACAAATGTTTATATCCTGTTATTTACGTTTGTATTACAGATTTGTCATTTATTTGTTCAACAGAATACTGTTTTGTATTCTTTTAATAAAGATACTTCTCGATAATTTGTTGTTTTATTTTTCTTTGATACTTTAATACATGTTGTTACCACTGTATCCTAGACGCCGTCTGTTTAAAGAATTACATAATTTTATTAAAAATGCAATACCTTCTATAGACAACTAGTAGTCTCCTGTTTCTTTTTGTATACCTAATCTTACTTAACACATTGTTGACCGGCAATTTTTCTGAAAAATTACCTCATGTCACTGGCTATTATTTCATGATAAAAGAAGCGCATCACGAGCTTATTCGTGGCCGGTAGGCAACGTTTGGCCACGAGAAAACGAGCTAACTCGTGACTGGTCAACAATATGTTAAGACACTTTGAAAAAGCTCTAACAAGTGATTTAAAAATTAAATTTTCAACTATTTATTACACAGATTTAGTATTTAAATATTTTGTTTTCATAACCTTCTAATAAAAACCACTAATATCCATAGCTGCACACACCGTGAAACTATTTTTTTCTTACTTCTTCAATCAACAATTTATTTCATATTCTTTTTTTACTTTTAATCTACACAAAATTGGTTAATATTATGCAAGTTAATGGACAAAATACGAAATGGAAATCTGATAAATGAAAATTCCTTTTATTAATTGATATATTAATTGGCAAAATGGGTAAAAACATGACAGACCCACGGATGTGTCAAATTAACACGTTCGCGACGGTATGGTGGTACATTTTTGACTATTAAATTCAGGCCCCGTCGTGAATGTGTTAAATATTGTGAGAAATATAAGCTTGATCAACAATCGATATTCTTGGGCCTTTCCCTAACCCTATATAATGTAAGCATTTATATAGAACATGTGCAGTATAATTTTCTTATTGAAAAAAATTCACAAATGTAGGAGATACAATGCATTTCCCGGACCGCTGTTCAAAAAAGGTCTTCTACGGTGACCACTGTGTCTTCCACCTCACTCGTCTAAAATCAAAAAGTCAAATAGATTATGTGTTTGCATCAATTATCTAGTCCTTAATCGAAGAATTTGAGAAAATATTAATTTTGTAAAAAATGGTCGACGATTGAACGTGAAAGTCCAAATTTTGATGAATAAATCACTTCATTTTCGTCGACCATTTTTTCAAAAATTAACATTTTCTCAAATCCTTCGATTAAGGACTAGATAATACGATGCAAAAACGTAATCTATTTGATTTTTTTTTATTTTAGACGAGTGAGGTGGAAGATACAGTGGTCACCGCAGAAGACCTAGAGGTCCGGGAATTGCATTGTATCTCCTACATTTGTGAGTTTTATTCAATTAAAAAATTATGAAACATAGTCGAAGGTATACCCTTTACTATGAAAAAAAACAATTCGAAACCTGCAATCATTTTCCCCTCAAAAAATTCACAAAATCACGCCTTTCTTTTGGCCGCCAACTAGATGTAACCCCTTAAGGGGGTCATCCCGTGTGGCGGCCATGATTTTTTCGGAATTTTTCAGGATGAAATGAAAAGACATAGAGCTTTCAAATTTTTACCTCATATTTATTCATTCTTCAATTGTGTCTCTGAATTTTGTTATACGAAAATATACTTATGATCGTGAGTTATACCGCTCGAATAGGACCCATGTGAAAAAAAAACGGTGTCCAAGATTCCGGCAGATTGGCTTATCTGAAATAAAAAAATAAAATTGCAAGTTGATCTATAAGTGGATGGCTATCGTCGGAATGAAGATTTTTTGAAAATATTGAAAATAGATTTTTACATGCTTTTAAACATTAAGACCCAAAATTTAATGATTTTTTTGGACTATTTTTTCTGTAAAAAGAAGGCGGCTCAATGTTTTTAAAAAATCTTCATTCCGGCGATAGCCAACCACTTAAAGATTAACTTGCAATTTAATTTTTTTATTTCAGATAAGCCAATCTGCCGGAATCATGGGCACCGTTTTTTCACATGGGTGCCATTTGAGCAGTATAACTCACGATCATAAGTATATTTTTGTATAACAAAATTCAGAGACATAATTGAAGAATGAATAAATATGTAGTAAAAATTTGAAAGCTCTGTGTCTTTTCATTTCATCATGAAAAATTCCGAAAAAATCTTTAAAAAAAACGGCCGCCACACGGGATGACCCCCTTAAAGGGACTTCAAACATGATCAAGATATACTTGCTTCGAATCCTAGATAATCTAATCCTTTGAAACCTCCCTGAAATCAAATTACTTATCGCAAATTTCGCCACCGATTATGCCCCGGGAAATGCATGACAACCAAAATTTTCCCGACTAACTCAACCGAGTGGAGATAGTTTCGGGGGTCCTCGCAGACAATAAATAACTTCATCAACACTGACTGACTTAAAATAAACGAAAAGAAATGAGTAATGTATTTTCAAGTAACGCTTATAACAATTCTCGCGATTTCTCATTTACTCTCCATCTAGATTCAGTCTCACACTCATTACATCAAACAAAATAATCCGCGACATGTCAAATTTGATTTCTCGTGTAATCTAATATTACATATGTCACGTCGCTAGTTATTGATTATAAAATTGTCGCTCGAAACAAACAATGCAAAATACTCATCCGCGTGGTCCGGTGACGACAAGCTGCCCGCTTCGGAAGTGATTATTCCGTCCCTTTGGCAGAAAAGGTCACCTTGGCAAAACAACCCGGAGAGCAGGACGATTCCATCGGTCTCAAAGGTGGAGAAGTAATTGCCTGATATCCTGTAATCGACTCCGGTTGTGAGTATCCTTGATGCGTATACGTTTGAGATGGAGGGCGACTGCGTGCCCTCCACCGTCGAAATTGCAAGGTCTTTCGGTGTAGATCCTATGCGATCGGTTTACCACTTCACTAACGTAAGTATTTAAATGAAATTTGTCACCGACTCGTATTAAGTTCTCACTGGGCTCTGATCGTCGTTGATAACAAACTTCCGAATCCGAACCAAGCCTAGCCAAAATCTCGAACAAAACGCAACCGTATTCGAATTTAATGCGAGTAACCGCCTCCACGAAATGTTCGAATCCCATTCCGAATCTGAGGCAATTCTAATTGCCTTGGCGAGTTACGAATCTCGATTCAAGCGGTCTGACGACCTTAACGAAATGTCCGAACCTGGCTTCACTCTTTCAACGAGAATTTTTGGTCTTTATGACTGTCTCTACGAAGTTTTCGAAGCTGAATAAAATCTCAACGAAGTCGGAGCGAAACCTTAAGTTATTCTCTCGACGAGAATTTCCAATCTGACCTCTCCCCGTGGTCTATGCAACTGTTCGGCTCTTGTCGCCCCTTGGGAGTAAGAAAACTCGTAAGAAATTTCGTAATTTTCGCGAGCTTTCACGAGCTCGTCACTAAGTATTATCGAAATCGTTTTTGGGAATTACCAATCCTTCGGTAACTCCTCCCTGGTAAAAGTAAACGACAGAAACTTATTCAGACTGAAAGATTTCATATAAGATCTTATAGTTTCTTATCGCCTCTATCGGTCCGCGTTTCGAGCAGTTGATTCAAGTTCAATCGTTAGTAATAGTTTTCTTTAGTTTTCGTTTCCTATAGGGTAGATGCGATAAATATCTTATTAATACGTATGGTGCGCCAACGGATTTATAATATTTTATAATAAATTCACGTTTCATTGCTAATAGATTTGTATCTGCCGAGGTTGTATCGTATTATATCGTAAATATACGATTCGTGAACAATCGTTCGCAATCGAAGAGACATTAATTGAATGATCCTATCATTTTCTATCGTCGCGCAATTATAGAAAGTTTATCGTAGCAAATCTTATGTATTACGACTAAAAGGATAATCATAATTTATCATAAAATTAGTATGCAAACGGAAAAGTTTTCTATACTTTACACGATTATTTCATACTGACTGTTTCGTTTCATTTTCTATCGTATCACAACTATAGGAAGTCTATTGTATAAATAGGGTAATAAATATTGTAATACTTAGGACATCGAGAAAATTCTCATAATGTATCGTAAAATCTCGATAAAAAAATAGAAGTTTTGTATTGTTTATCGAATGCGGTACAAAAACGATACACGTAGGCGGGGCTAAGGAATTGCAGACAGTGAACAACCAAGTATCAACGTATACAGAAGTTTCCAACAATTTTTTTCAAGAATATATTGACATGCGGTCAATGCGGTCAATGGATAAAATAATTCGTTTACTAATATATCGTTTTGCAACTAATCTATTCACAAAAGAAGTATTAGTATTAGAAGTAATAATTCAATTACGAATTACTGTAATCTTACTTGCATTCGGTAACCTTAAGAGTTGACGTGACATTGCTTTATGTTTTAGCATCATCACAAACTACGAACGAATTAACGTTATAATTTTTTCTTGTTGCATATAAAACAAATTACTGTCATTGGTTTTTTTGTTTCTGTCACGCCCGTTTCTGATTTTTTTTCTATTATAAACTCTTTTGACGCATCTTTAATTTTTTTGTTGCATACGAAACGTACGTAAATACGAATAAATGCATCACTGTTTTTAGGTTCTTGCACGCACCATAGACGAATTAACTTACCCAAAAGCAGAGGCGGACTTAGGATTTTTCCGCCCCTACGCCATCCAACTTGCCGCCCCCTATAAGGCGACGAAAATCGACCTTTTATTAAAAATTTCAAATTACCCATATTAGTTATTCGTCATATATATAAAGTAAATAAATTCTAACTATAAATAATGTATTGTTCTAATTTATTTATCATTAATTAATTACCTCAAAATATTACTATTTTTTTATTCAGAAAGCTCGTATTTTTTCTATTCTATGAAGAATAGGTTTCGTACATTGCACTTACCTTACCCTAATTTTATTCAGATATGTATTAATCGAGTATACTTGAGCCGGTACACTTGCTAAACAAAGTTTAATATTTATAAATATACGGACTATTTGAAAAGCACGGCTTTGATATATGAGTCAATAAATGCCTAGTATACTATTGCACATGCGCAGAAGCTATTAGTATAATAGCTGACAACTATAGGAAAACAAAAGAAACTCAAACATATCGTATCTCCGTATGGGTTGTACATACTTATATTTCGGATAATTTCTGTGACACTGGCAAACCTGAGAGAAAATTCTAAGTTTTAAGATCCAATTCTACTGTTTTGAAACGTCTTTATTTTTTAACACTTTAGTAAGCTAAATAATAATGAGTCGTCGTGAACGGTTAAGTGGTGCTCAGTATAGAAAACTTGCAAAAGAGAAGTCGAGTCGTGAGAAACAAGTGATTTCAAAGACACCTAAATTAGACAACTTTTTTTCTAAAGAAAATGATTCTACAACTCATCCTATAGATAATAGTAAGTATAAATAAGAAGACTTGAATAAAAATTTTCATAAAATAAAAAAGGTAGTAGGTAGTAGTAGAACAATTTTGTGATAAATAAGAGTTGAAAAGTTTGTTTTGTGGAAATTTTCATTACGACATCAAAATCTCTGTTTCGCGCAGCAAGAGAATCAATGTCATTGGAGTCCCCTCCAAAGCAAACGTTTAAGCTCGTCAACTAACTTAGACATGTTTATATCCAAGATGCTTTCTCGTTCTTATTATGTCAAATTAAAAAAAAATTTTTTAAATAACTGCTAGATAATTTTTTTTAATTTGCAATTATTAGAGTTTATCCTTCTTCTACTGCATTTTGTTTGTTTATTCCTACATTTAAACAATTTTTTAATATTCTTTACATTACTTTAGTGTAACATTTAAATTAATCCCGTTGTTATAACGGAATATTTTTTATTTGACGCAATGGTTATTTTGTTCAAGATGGAAGTAACGAAAGAAATTCTAGTCGCATCGATGAACTATATCAAGAGAATTCGACTTCAACTTCAGATAAACAAGTTTTGAATTTGAATGAAAATAAAGATGATAATCAACAAAGAAATACGATAAATATTGCGTCAGTGCAAAATTTAATTCCTCGAGAGCCTAATGCACTTATTAGTGATGATCCTGCTAATTGGACAGTTAATGAAGAAACTCTAACTGAAATTTGCCGTCGTGGTCTCAAACAAAACAAAAATATTGATTTTTTAAAAACTAAAAGATTAATTTACGATCGTAATCGGTATTTACAAAGTTCCATTTTCTCTCGTACTTTAATTAACGGCCAAGTATCAGAGCGTTCGTGGCTAATTTATTCAAATAGTTTGAATTCTGTTTTTTGTGGGCTCTGTAAGCTATTTGGCGAATCACAACCTTTAACTAAAGGTTATTATGACTGGAGTAACGTACATCAACGTGTCAAAGAGCATGAAGAATCTCGTGCACACAAAACAAACGTAATTCATTTTTTAAATAGGAGTAAAGTGACTGAGACAGTAGATGTTTATATGAAAAATCAAATTGAGACCGAAAGAAATTATTGGCGAAATGTTTTACGGCGTGTAGTTATTGTAATTAAATCATTAGCATCTAGAGGCTTAGCTTTTAGAGGAAAAGATGAAATGTTTGGATCTTTTCATAATGGAAATTACATGATGCTCTTAGAGCTTATAGGTGAGTTTGATCCTTTCCTTAAGAATCATATAGAAACACGAGGCAATCCAGGAACTGGAAAAGTTTCATATCTGTCTTCTACTATCTGCGAGGAATTAATAACTTTAATGGCAGATAATTTATTAATAAAAGTTGTCGAAGAAGTAAAAAGAGCAAAATATTTTTCAATTAGTGTCGATTCGACGCCTGATCTGTCACATACCGATCAGCTTACATTTATTTTACGTTACGTTAATTCTACAGGTATTCCAAAAGAGCGATTCATTAAGTTTATACCTAATTGTACGCATAAATCTGAAGGGTTTGGCAAACATTGTTTTAAATACTCTACATGAATTAAATTTAGACATACAAAATTGTAGAGGTCAGTCCTATGACAATGCAAGCAACATGTCAGGTTGTTATTCAGGATTACAAGCGCGCCTAAAAATTGTCAATCCCTTAGCAGAATATATACCATGTGCCGCGCACTCTTTGAATCTCGTTGGTTCATGTGCTGTTGAATCTTGCCCCACGATGGTCCAATTTTTCTCTGTCGTACAACAATTGTATAATTTTTTTTCCGCTTCTACTCATAGATGGCAAATATTAAAATCTAAAGTAAGATTGACAGTAAAAAATCTTTGTTTAACAAGATGGTCGGCAAGACATGATGCATGCAAAGCTTTAAATGATAGTTGGGTTGATATTTTAGAAATATTATTAGACTTATCCGAGAATGAAAACGAAAATGCTCTTACGCGATGCGAAGCATCAGGAATTTATGCTTCAGCAAAATCTTTAGAATTTTGTTTCCTTTGTATGGTTTGGAGTGACATTTTAAACCGCTTTAACGCTGTTAGTAAATCATTGCAATCTCCGAATTCAGAATTATCATCAGCGGTAACTTTATATCAATCTCTAATTGAATTTGTTTCAAAAATGCGCACAACTGAAACTTTTGATGCATATGAACGTAAAGCTATAGAAAAATGCGGAACGAATCAATATAAAACTGACGCAACAAGAATACGAAAGCGAAAAGTACCATTTGACGAACGAAAATCGGGCAATACTCTGTTTTGTGCGAGAGATCATATGCGCATTAATGTATATTTCGTTATTTTAGATGAATTGAGAAATAACTTAGCAAAACGATGTGACGCATACGCAAAAATAAATGATCGATTCTCGTTTCTTACACAACTACATATTTTAAACGCCGATGCAATAACAATGAAATCAAATGATCTCATTAATATTTATCCAAAAGATTTAGAAACATCATTAGGTGTAGAATGCATACATTTTAATTTACATTTAAAAAGTATTAATAGAGAAAACTCTTGTGATTTTGAATTATGCAAGATAATACATGATAATAATTTAATCGATGTTTATCCAAATGTATACATTGCACTGTCAATGTATTTATGTTTAATGATAAGTAATTGTACAGGCGAAAGAACATTTTCAGTACTTCGTAGAATAAAAAATTACTTGAGAACTGGTCAAAGTGACGAAAGACTGAATGCCCTAGCTTTATTATGTATCGAAGCTGAGTTTAATAAAGATGTAGATTATGAAAACCTAATCAACGATTTTGCTATAAAAAAAGCTAGAAAAGTTCTATTATAAATAAGTTTCAATAAAAAATATAAAATTTTCATTTAATTTTAACGTTAATATAATTGCAAACATAATTCATATTTAAGTTAGACCAAAGATACGATTAAAAAAAAAATAAAATCAACAAATAATATGTGTTGACCACTAGTCTTAATGAATGTAAAAGATGATTAAAGATATATTTTTTATGAAAACATGGTTTTATTTCACAGGATTACCTAAAAATTATTTTTACGTCAAAAAAAAATTGAAAAAATTGCCGCCCTTTTACAGCCTGCCGCCCCTACGCCATGGCGTTGTTGGCGTAGGCCATAGTCCGCCCCTGCCCAAAAGCCAATGTGCCAAACTAAAGAAAATTAATAAGACCTTACTTATGGATGAAATAAGAATGTAATTTCCTCGAAAAATGTATCGGTCGAATATGATCGTGGAGGCGAAATTCTTGCCGTGATACATAAACAACTTTTGAAAAACGTCATACTTCGTACAAAAAATCTTCACAGACGGCTCTGTAAATAATTCTGCATATTCTACAGATAACAAATATATTCGAAAGCTGCATCATTCAAAAAGATTTCTTTCAACAGGCAAAAAATTTAGAGTGTGGCAAAAAATGTAGAATGAATAGTTGACATTAGAGACAATACATACGTATACAGGGTGTCCCAAAATTACTTACCGACCCGAAACTGGGCGACTGCTGATCACGTTCTGAAACGAAATCCGTTTGCAGAAATGCGATAAGTACAACCGTTTTCGCGTAATATCACTTTTAAGTTAGCCAATCAGGATGCAGCGCCGCGACGTCGCTACTACTGGATTATACTTTGCAAGAGCAAACTATACGAAATGACGATCGCATGATGTTTTTCGAAAATCTTGCTTTGAATCACATTTATCGCGCTCATTCGAAACAAATGCTTGATGGAAAGGTCGATAAAAGCGAATTTTTCAATTTCAGATCATTCTTACACATGGTATTTTCAACAAGACAAATAAATTATAATATTTACTTTTTTCTTTATGTCTTTTAAATCTTTTTCAAATACATGTTTAAAAACTTTTATAAATCATTTCTTTTAATTGTTAAGGGGCTAAACACACTTGACCACGTAAAAACTAGGCCTTTTCTCAATTTTTTTTTGAAACGTAATGTATGTAATGTTTCCGAGGTTTCTTTTCTTTCAAGAACTTTGTAACATTACGTATTAAAGTAATTAAGTTAATCGGTCCAATACCTACATTGAAACTACATGTCAAACTTTAAACACGTTGTTGTAATAAACATGTTTCAAAACGCATAGCTGAAATATCTCTAAATTTTGTGATTTGGAGACCTTAACATAAATAAAGATAAATAAACTAAATAAACAAACATAAATATGCTACATAAATAAAGGCAGCTGAAAAAATCCAAAAGTTGTGCCATAAAAATTCACTATTTATAACGAAACGACTGCTATTTTGTCAAAAGTCAATATTTTTAAAATCAGCAATGATAAAAAATACATAATTTTATACAGTTTGAGAATATTTTAGTCTGTTTTGTGATAAAAATTTAAAAAAATTCGAGTTGAACATTTTTTGATAGTCATAGAAAACACTGAAAAAAATACTGAGGTATTACTTGTGTTACGTCTAAAGTTGGGATGTCGAATGGTCATTCGAGAACAACTCAAGACTGACTTTCCATTTTTGCATCGATACCGAAATATCGATCCAGGGATAGGAAATGGTTGGAATCAAACAAACCAGGTTTTTCCTTTTTTGAGTCACTAACGAGAGAAAACCAAAATTCTGGGTAAACGGGACGCGTTTTTAGCTATTTTTGAAAGAGAGTAACCGAAGAAAGATTTGTAGAGTTTCCAGAGCGGGTAGAAACAGGTGAGTTAGACGAGGGTGGGAGAAATGACCCTGAGGATAGAGGGTTACTCAGCCGTAGAATAGAAATAGTAACTAGAGTGAAAGGTAGGGAACAAAAGGGGTTACCTGATTTATTCGTTTGTGGAGGGTAAGTTGGAGGATCGAATAAAAAAAAAGGGGTGAGGGGTGAAAAGTAGAGCAATTAAATAATTTTGGTTGTTTGTCGGAAATGGGTATAGAAAAGATTTGGAAAACTAGTAACTTAGTTTTAATCCTGACTACTTACCTGGCAAAAAAAAATAAAAGGTAATAAAGAAAATAGAGGGTGAACAGGTTAACAAATCCTTGGTTGTTCACCGGAAATCAGAGTAGGAAAAGAATAGAAGGAGAACAACTTAGCAAGTTCTTTTTTATTCCCCGGAAGTCAGAGTAGGAAAAGAATAGGAGGAGAACAACTTAGCAAATTCTTGGTTGTTCCCTGGAAGTTAAGAGTAGGAAAGGAATAGAAGGAGAACAACTTAGTAAAATCTTGGTTGTTCCCCGGAAGTCAGGGTAGGAAAAGATGTGATAGAGAACACGGATTCTCTGTCACAAAAGTCCCGGACTCCGAAAAACCGTTTTCTTTCCTCGTTCGCGACGCGTGATTAATAAATACATTTACGTATCGATCGATCAGCATGGATCGATCGAATTATCGTCCAACACGGAAGTCAACAAACTCTTAGGTTAAGTTGATCCGCGGTGTAAGAGCGAAATCGAATCATGTATATTATTAATCAAATCATGTATATTGCGACGTCTACTAAGGAATAGGTTTAGGATAAGAATCGCGAGATCGATAAGAGCGATCGTTCGAAGGGGCGAAGTTCGGCGATTATGAGAAACGTCGCGACATCCGTTGCTACCGATACGAATTACCGTTTCGAGCACGTGGGAGCTCCGTAACCGAAGCGACTGAGGAATGACGTCATCAGCGAAGAGGGACCACGACGGTCATCTACGACGCTGAATCGAGCATCGATACCGGCCGGGGATCATTCCAGGGAGTCATCCAGGTCCCGGCTGAGAACCACAAATCGAGGGACGATTTCCTGCAGGTTACGGGAATCGCCCTCGATACGAATTCGAAAGGAACATGGAGTTCCCTTCGATCCAGAGATCGTCGATCGATTCGAGGGGTGCACGTGACCCCTCGCAGCCAATCAGGAGGCACGAAGCCTCCCCACTCGACGGAAGACGCCGGAGACGACACCGGAGTCTTCACTTCTGTGCTGGACGCCAACCGAGACGCTTCGCAATCCGAAACGGGCAAAAACGAGAGCCGAGGACGGCACCGAAAGAGAGAGAGAACGAGAGAGCCGTGTCCGAGCCGAGACCGAGAACTCGAGGAGGGAAAACGCAGGAGTTCCGGCGACCTGGGAGTCATCGTGAGTCCCCCCACGGCTATCTTTTGTTTATCAAACGAATTCGAGCGAGCTCAGGGATTGAGCCACCCAAGTCTTGCGGGTGGCCCTCTCCGAGCGAGCTCCCATTACGTGCTCGACCCCAGCTGTCTCGAAGGGGCCGACAGGACTTCGCCCCCTTCTAGTTCTTTTTTTTGCTTAGTTCTTTTTTTGCATTTTTATAGTATTTTTTTTATTATTATTATTATTCCTTTGGATGTCTTTTTTTTTCTTATTATTATTGAATATATTTATTTTTATTTATTTTTCTTCGTGTCGTTTTCTAACGAACCCTCCCCTCTACCATTTTCGCGACCTGAGCTGGTCGACGCGGTGCATTGCACCTGGCGCCCGCGACCTGGATTCCTTTCTTTTTTAGAAGATTTTCAGGTGATAAGAAGTGACGTGACAGGGGTTACGGTCCCCTGTCTTAGGATAGCGAGATCCACGTCACAAAGAATAGAAGGAGAACAACTTAGCGAATTCTTGCTTGTTCCCGGGAAATGAGAGTAGGAAAAGAATAGAAGGAGAACAACTTAGCAAGTTCTTGGTTGTTCCCCGGAAGTCAGAGTAAGGAAGGAATAGAAGGAGAACAACTTAGCAAATTCTTGGTTGTTCACCGAAAATGAGAGTAGGAAAAGAATAAAAGGAGAACAACTTAGCAAATTCTTGGTTGTTCCCCGGAAGTCAGAGTAGGAAAAAAATAGAAGGAGAACAACTTAGCAAATTCTTGGATGTTCCCCGGAAGTCAGAGTAGGACAAAGTAGAAGGAGAACAACTTAGCAAATTCTTGGTTGTTCCCCGGAAGTCAGAGTAGGAAAAGAATAGGAGGGAATTAGGATCAAGATTCGGATTGGAAATATAAGTTGAATTAGAAATAAGAATAGAGTCGGTGTTTAAAATTGAATTGGTATCAGAAATAAAAGTAGAAATGCTGCGTAAAGTAGAAATAACCGTTGAATTAATTAGAATTTGTAATTAGATATGAATTCGATTACCATTTAGAGGTCAGTTATTATTACAACCAACAACAAACTTTGGTTTTGATGGAACCAATCTTTGAAACGGGAATAAAATTTATAGCGACGTCGAAACTAGAAGTGAGAGTCGATTTATTATTTAAGGGTCGGTCAGTGTAGAATTAAAAGTAGAATTAGTATTAAGATAAAAGAGATAGAAATGGGAATTGAATTTGACGCAGTGAATTGAATAACAATTGGGTAAGCGGCTGAAAGGAATAGTAATCGAAGTACGAATTGGAATAGTAATTGAAATAGTAGTCGAATTAGTAATCGAAATAGAAGTTGAGATAGTAATTGAGATAGTTTGAAACGGTGATTGAGATTGAAATAGTAATTCAAATAGTAAACAGAGATGGAAATGGAATAGTAATTCGAAATGGTAATTGAATTAGTAATTGAAATAGAACTTGAGATAGTAATTGAGATAGTTTGAAATGGTAATTGAAATTGAAGTAGTAATTAAAATAGCGAACAGAGATGGAAATGGAATAGTAATTCGAAATGGAAATTGAATTAGTAATGAAAATAGAACTTGAGATAGTATTTGAGATAGTTTGAAATGGTAATTGAAATTGAAATAGTAATTAAAATTGTAAACAGAGATGGAAATGGAATAGTAATTCGAAGTGGAAATTGAATTAGTAATTGAAATAGAACTTGAGATAGTAATTGAGATAGTTTGAAATGGTAATTGAAATTGAAATAGTAATTAAAATGGTAAACGGAGATGGAAATGGAATAGTAATTCGAAATGGAAATTTAATTAGTAATTGAAACAGAACTTGAGATAGTAATTGAGATAGTTTGAAATGGTAATTGAAATTGAAATAGTAATTAAAATAGTAAACAGAGATGGAAATGGAATAGTAATTCGAAATGGAAATTAGAGAAATGAAAAATAGTTCGTTTAATAATGGGAAACCTTCACTTACTTTTGGAAGGCGAGACAAACGGTGGAGTTCAATGATAGGCGAGATCGGTTGGTGCCGTTGGGGTGGTCCACTCTGTAGGTTGGAATCCTTGGTTGAAGATCTTCCGTTGGATGGTCGCGACGAATATTGCTGAGGAGTGGCTCCCGGGTGAGGTGTGAGTTTCTTTGTTGGAAAAACTGAACACTCTGTTTATTCGTTTTGAAAGTAGCACAATGTTTATTCACCCAAAATTGTAAACTCGAAAATCGGACTCAGGATTTCGCGACCTGGTTTACGAACCGCACTATCGGTTAATTAATTCAATGATTGATAAAAATTTGTAGTCGGTGGTAAGACAAGTCTTTGGAGTTAAAGGTTTTCTGTATGTCGCGGTGGGGTCTAGTGATCGAATGTGTTGAGCTGTCTTCTATTCGTAATACCTAACTTAGGTTTTTGGACTACTCCTCTCCAAAAGAAATCACCCATCGTTCCCTATTGGACAAACTAATCTTTGATTTTTCTCATTGGGCCCCCAAGTAATGGGGTAGGGATTTGCAATAGGACTCTTTGGAATTTCCTTTGGTGGGGTTTTTGTAAACATAAATGGTAATCTACCAAGTGACAACTCGATTTTACGAGCCTAGGATGTTTATAGTTCAGGAAGTTTCGGGTTTCCCGAGAGAGATTTCCCAGACTCGTCGCACGGGATGGTCACTTAAATTTCATTTATGCTAAGGAGAGTAGAGAAAAAAAAAGGATCGTCTCATTGTTCGCCCTCTTGGTTCGTTTGTTATGTCTTCTCGGAAGATTTGTCGAGAAGTCATCGGTACCCTTATCTGTTTGAGACAAATTCCATGCAAGATCCGACGAGTGTTGCGTATACGTAACACTTGATAAACTCAAAAGCACTTTTCACCCTGAATAGTTCTTTCGAAAAGTTGATAACTCTTAAATTAAAGCGTCCAAATGATTTGAAATAAAAGTTTCTATTTTCGACATCATTTTAGATAATCCCGATGATGAAAATAAGTTTTAAAATTCATTAGAAGGGGATCTCGTAAGTTGATTTTTGTCTCGTTCTTTAAGTGGAACTAATCATTAGAGAAAACGAGTTGTTTATTATTGATAAAATCATTGATATTATTGTTAAATAAGAGGATATTTTAACGAACTTAAAATTTAAAAAAATTCTTCTGCTTTTCTGCTTAACGCATTAACGCCTGAAAGGCCACTCTGCAGACCTCTACTTTTGAGCTTATTGTACGGATACAATTCAATTAAAAAAAAAGTAAAACATGGAGTTTATAGTTTTTTAATGCTCTTTCAGATGGTGTCATTGAAAATTTGAAAAGAAATTTTTTGAGTACTTTGAAATTGAGCTGAAAGGTAAAACGTTGAAAAAATAAAAAAATTTTTTTTTAATTGAATTTTTCGACAAATTGCCATTATGGAATTATCTTGAAACCAGTGTAAGTGGGGGAGGCGATGTCTGAACTTTAAAAATATGTATTGACAAATCTTTTTCCCTCACCTGGGTGATCCAAAATGGCGTCCAAAGTGAACAATTTTACTCAACACCTGTCGGACGCTTTAACTAACAAACTATTAATTTTTCGAAAAAATGTTAAGAATAATAAGTACTTAGATATTGGCAAGGATTACATCAGAATTTTTTCAGATTTCTTAGACGCATTTAAAACAATTTTTTAAATAAAACTTTTGAAATTTAAAAAAATTTACAGAAAATTCTAAGAAAATTTTAGCGTGTTCCTTTGGCAATTCTAAGCTTTTTTTATACTTGTCAATTTTTTCTGAAAGTTGATACTTCTTGAGTAAAAAAATCTAAATTGGCAGAAAAATTTACACCTATCGAACGCAGCAGATTTTATTACTCAAAAAGTACCAACTTTGAGAAAAGACTAACAATCATAAAAAAAGCTTAGAATTGTCAAAAGAACACGCTAGAATTTTTTTAGAATTCTCTGTGAATTTTTTCAAATTTCTAAAAATTTTGTGTCAAACAATTTTTTTAATGCGTCTAAGAAATCTGAAAAAATTCTGGGGTATTCCTTGACAATATCTAAGTACTTTTTATTCCTAACATTTTTTTGAAAAATTAATAGTTTGTTAGTTAAAGCGTCCGACAGGTATTGAGTAAACATTTCACTTTGGACGCTATTTTGGATCACCTAGGTGAGGGAAAACCATTTGTCAATACATAGTTTTAAAGTTCAGACATCGCCTCCCCTACTTACACTGGTTTCAAGATAATTCCATAACGACAATTTGTCGAAAAATTCAATTAAAAACAAATTTTTTATTTCAACGTTTTACCTTTCAGCTCCATTCTAGAGTACTCACAAGGAAAGGTCTCCAACCCGACCTCATCGATTTCAATAATTTTTGGATATGTTGTAGTACTCGAAAAACTAAGAGACACGTATTTTTTTGTATGTGCGGTAACTCGCTTTAAATGGGTGAAAACCACCCCTAAAGTTTTATCCGAAAATGGTTTTTTTATCATATCTCGGCTTCTAATTAATATTTTTTAATAAAATAAAGTGGAAAATATTTGTCGTAAGAAGTCGAAGATTTTAGGTGTATTTGTGACCCAAGGGATTGCAACCCTTATTTTGTATTTGAAGAAAACTAGATTTTTTATGCTTTTTTTCTTTATAAAAACCAGGATATGAACTGAAAAAAATTTAAAAAAAGCATTTCCGTTTACTCTATCGAATATTTCAGTTGTCGTGTTTCAGGATTTTTTACGCGACCGCCCCCAAATACCGCAAACTGCCCCTTAAAATAATACATCGCATGTAATGATGAAAACAATTTTTTTTTGCTTGAGATTTATTACACGTGGAAACAGAATGTAATTTATATAAAAAACAATCATTTTATAAATTTTTTTGTAATATAGTATTATAAAAAGGGTGATAAAAGTCACCCCCAGAAGTGAAGTATTCAATATAACTCGATTTTTATCAATATTTTTTAATGGAACTGATTAAAAATTATTTTTGAAGGGAAGATTTATCCTTTCTTCCGAAGGGATTTTTTACGCAACCGCCCTCAAATACCGTAAACTACCCTTTAAAGTAATACAGCGCATGTAAATGATGAAGAAATTTTTTTTCTCTAAAATTATTTATATTTAATATGTTAGTAAAATATAATATTGTTTTATATTATATTAGAGTTACTTTTTTATAATTATTATTATAGCTGCTCATTATCATCATTATTATTATTGTTATTGTGTTATTATTATGATTATTATTACTTTTTCTCGACAAAACTATAAATATTTAAATTTTCTTTCAATATTACAATTCACAAAATAATAATAATAATGATAATAATGAGCAACTCTAATAATAGTCACAAAAAGGTAACTTTAATATAATATTAAAACAATATTATATTTTACTAACTTATTAAATTTAAGTAATTTTAAGGAAAACATTTTGTTTCATCGTTTACATGCGTTGTATTACTTTAAGGGGTAGTTTACGGTATTTGGGGGCGGTTGCGTAAAAAATCCCTTCGTAAGAAAGGATAAATCTTCCCTTCAAAAATAATTTTTAATCAGTTCCATTAAAAAATATTAATAAATATCGAGTTATATTGAATAGTTCACTTTTGGGGGTGACTTTTATCACCCCTTTCATATTACTATATTACAAAAAATGTATAAAATGATTGTTTTTTATATAAATTACATTCTGTTTCCACGTGTAATAAATCTCAAGAAAAAAAATTGTTTTCATCATTACATGCGATGTATTATTTTAAGGGGCAGTTTGCGGTATTTGGGGCCGGTCGCGTAAAAAATCCTGAAACACGACAACTGAAATATTCGATAGAGTAAACGGAAATGCTTTTTTTAAATTTTTTTCAGTTCATATCCTGGTTTTTATAAAGAAAAAAAGCATAAAAAATCTAGTTTTCTTCAAATACAAAATAAGGGTTGCAACCCCTTGGGTCATAAATACACCTAAAATCTTCGACTTCTTACGACAAATATTTTCCAATTTGTTTTATTAAAAAATATCAATTAGAAGCCGAGATATGATAAAAAAAACGATTGTCGGATAAAACTTTAGGGGTGGTTTTCACCCCTTTAAAGCGTGTTACCGCACATAAAAAAAAATTCGTGTCTCCTAGTTTTTCGAGTACTACAACATAGCCAAAAATTATTGAAATCGGTGAGGTCGGGTTGGAGACCTTTCCTTGTGAGTAATGGGCAGCGATCTCACCGGTTTTAAACCGATGAGGTGGGAGCCGCCGCGAGTGGGGACAAGATCGGAGAGAGGACCGTCCAGAGATCTCTGGCTCGATCGCTCCCCCCTCTCTCGGCCCAATTGCGAACAGTCGGTTAAAAAGTTCATAAATTTTTTCCAAATAAGAACATCATGAAATCAGTTGTCATCAAATGCGGAAGGTTCTAAGCATTATTAAGAAATTCATTAATTTTTCCAAATGGGAACATCGCGAAATCAGCCATCATTAAATGTGGAAAGTTCCATCTCAATCGGCTGATTCGAGGCCGAGTTAGATCATATACTAGGAATTTTGCAAAAACAATAGTTATAAATATTAACAAAATTTATAAATTTATAAGATAAAAGTTGTATAAAGTGGTAAAAAACCAAAGTCAAATGTATTTTTTTATGCGAATAAGTGGCAGTGATACTCTACCAGATGCAAGAAGTTTTAATCCGATCGGTCCATCCGTCTCCGAGTAATAAACACTACATAACCTTCTCCTTTTCAAAGTCGGTTAAAAAGACCTTAAATTTTTTCCAAAGAAGAACATCATGAAATTCGTTGCCGAGTTATATCTTATACTAGGAATTTTGCAAAAACGATAATTATAAACATTGTGACGTGGAATTCGTCACGTCACTAAAGGGGGGTCTCGCGACCCCGATCTCCGACGTTCTCGGTCCTAGAAAAACTTATTCGTGCAAAGAATACTAGGGGGTTTTGGGCGCCAGGTACTGAGTACCACGATTCCGGGGATCTAAAATGCTCCGGCTGAGCCAGTATATGGAAGAGGGGAGGGTTCGACACGGTCAAGCAAAAAGAAAAACGCAAAATAAATAAAAAAAAGAAGCAGCTATATTCAGTTCGAACAGAGACAAAAGAAAAATAACGAATAAAAGAACATTGCCGACCAGGGCACGCTGAGCCCGCTCAAAATCGATTTTGGGCTCCCCGTTGGCATACGGGAAGCGCCGAGCCCACTCGGTCGTCTTTATATGGAAGATGGTGGCCCTTACCGTACACCGGTCGTCTTCGGAAACTCGGTCGTCCGGGCTTCGATATCTCCCGGTTCCTCCTCCTGGTCTATCCGGGTAACCTCCGAACCTCTTGGGCACACGGGAGTTTCACGTAACGTCCCTTTTCTGCTAACGTCTCCGAGAAATCGGCAAAATTTATCGCGGAGGGCGATCGGGCGTGCGGCTCGTCTCCGATCCGACGTGGAAGTTGCCGTTTCCGGTTTCTTCTTCGATTTGGCGAGAACCTCTCGAGTCGTTGAGAGTCTCGCCCGAGGGATCGTATCTCTCCCATGGGAACCGGATGCGGCTGTCGGGGACTCCGCCGAATATTCGGCCTCCTGTCCCGCGTGAATCTTGTGGCAGCGAGTATTTCCCTCGGGATTTCGGGACTCTCAATCGTGGAGTTGAACTACGAAGTTTTCTCCCCGGAAGTGTCGTGCTCCATGGCTCTCTTCATTCGTCGTCGCTTTTGAGGGGTCAGCGTGCCGTACGTAACATTTCGGGTTTCGGCCGACCGATGTCGCCATCGGTCCGATTATACAATATCGATCTTAACATTCTAAATCATACGCCGTTTCGAATCTGGCGTCGGTTCTAATACATGTTACCGACTGAGTCGGGACGCAATAGATTATCTTACAAGCTATTACCTTACAGACTAGAGGGACTTCCAGGTCGGATCGATAATTGTCAATCTACCGCGGTTTCTAACCTCAATTATCGATCCGAGTTTCCGCCTGTCACGGGTTACGGGACTTTTTGGGGCAGAGAATCGTTCTCTGTCACAACATTAACAAAATTTATAAATTTTTTTGCAAATTTAACCATCGCGAAAACCTGCCCCGCAGCAAAATGTAAGGCGTTTCATCGATTTCATCAATTTGAAGCCGAACATACGTGAAAAAAATAGTATTATTTTTTAGCGATAAAAGTTGCATAAAGTGGTTAAAAATGAACCAAGGTCAAATGTATTTTTTTTTATGCGCCAAGTAGCAGTGATACTCTTCCAGATGCAAGAAGTTTCAATCCAATTGGTCTATCCGTCTCAGAGTAATAAGCACTAAAAAATACAAATTTTTGGTTTTTTGCAAAAAAAAAACGGATAAAAAAATGACAAATCGCAAAATGTCTTTATAACGGGACCACCGCAGAGACATGCTCTACAAGATGCAAGAGGTTCCATCTCGATGGGTCCAGCCACCTCCTTCTTTTTCGAAGTCGGTTAAAAACGAGCTTCATAGCAAGATGATGTGCCCAGACCGAGTCTCTGGCAGAAGATTTGTTAAGCTCTTTTATAGGAACCAATTTAAACCCTGATTCCATGACATTCCAATTAATAGAAGAGCTATTTGCTGTATCAACAGAATAAGATGCGGTCACTTTTCCCTCAAATCCGATCTGAAGAGATTTAATATAGTAGATTCAGCAATATGTCCATGTGGTGTTGACGAGGAGATATTGTAACGTGGAAATTACCACGTTACAAGCTCTCTGCCCAACATGGACAGAGAGCACTCACGCATACACACAAACTACATACAGACCACACCACACTGAGCCACACACACATTACTCACGCACACCGAGAGGCGCGTGAGAAGTAGGCCGAAGGAAGGGACCGCTAAGAAATCGCAAGGACCTCACTTCTTCCCTAACTAGAGACGCTTAGCCTCAAAAAGGTTCGCTGATTACGAAGCCGTGACATAGTGGTGTGGTGCGTGGCAAAGTTAAAGACCGGACATACAGTGAAAAGGATTAAAAATACAAGGAGAGGAAGGACTAAAGATAAGGACAGAAGGGAAGGACGAAGAAAGGGAGACCCACAAAGGACGGGAAAAGAAGAGGAAGGACGAGAGATTAGGACGAGGACCGAGAACCCTAAGAAGACGCCGGGACATCGCGGACGGAAGAAGACCGACAGACTGGACACACACATACACTCACACACACAATCACATTTTCATCCCCATCTAATAGTTTAATAAATTTATAGTCTTCAGTAAAGGTACTGTAAAGGATTCACCCCCCTGTTCCAGCAACGAACCACGCGCGGGCTTTGGTCCCCTCATTAAAGGGTTCCCAAAGGAGCCGTCGTAAATTGGCGACCGAACAAAAAAGAAAACGTTAAAAGAAAGAACAAATAATAATAAAATTAATTAGTTTAGTCTAAAATCGAATTTTTTTTCTTCAAAAGCTACATTTTTTTTCCTTTCTTTTGCAAGTTCTGCCTTTCGGGGTCCGCTCTATTTTTCCCATACGAAACTTTTCCTTAATAAAAAAAAAGGGGGGGAAAATATATTTTTTCAAAAAAAAACTTTAATTATTAATTTTCTAAAGATGAAGTTAATTAAATTAAAATTTCAAGTTAGATATTAAAATTGAAATATTCTCCTGGGTGAAATATTTGAGAGGTCTTCACCTAAGGGAAGATAAAATCCAGCCCGGGTTGAAAACCAGTAAACACGCGGCTCGATAGGAAAGGCATAGCCAGCGGAATACAAAAGCCTTTTCCAAAGGCTAGCGCAAAGGAACAATTACACTCACACAATAATATTTTAAGCGACAAGAATATAACGACAAAATTCAAATATTTATTATACATAATCAAAATTCACTACACACAACCAACACTTCCAAATTACATTTTTTAAACACACTTTTACACATACAAACACAAAGAAAATTTAATATATTTCATATTTTCAAACTATTTTTTTTCTTTTCCTTTTCTCTTTTCCCTCAATTATAGTATACTAATTTAAAAAAAAATAAAAAATAAAAAATAATTATAATGTCAAAGAATTCGGAAAAGGAAACCCAGGGAAAAGAGAAAGAAATACAAGAAATACAATTAGACAACACAATAATTAACTTCGCGAACGAAATATTGAAGGAGCATAACACAATGACAGACAGAAATCCACCCATTACCATAGGTGAAAATAGGGAAGAAACAAATAATATACCGTCATCCGGTATAAAATTCACGGTTCCCTTACACCAATCCATACCAGCCACACAGAAAACAACACAAAACCAAACGTACACGACACAAGGGGCGATTTCAAAAACGAAAAAACCAAACACGATAACTAAAAATGTCGAAAGTAACGTTCCACTTCAAAAAGACGATATACTAGAAAAAAATTAGAGTTAATAGAGGAACGTTTAAACAAACAAACAGAACAAAACCAGATGCAGTTCCAAATTCTCATGCAAAATATGCATGAGTTTATGGAAGACATGTTGAAACAAAAAATACAAATCGCCGACAGATACATACAAGACACTACACAACCCCAAACTAGCCTACAGACGCATACAGAAACAACAGGAAATCAAATACACAATGAAAATACAAATAACAATAATAATGAATTAACAAGTTTAACACAAACAATCTTGCAACAGACGAAAAACACAGCTATAGCAGCAATCAAAGAAACCAAAATATGCTTTAAAGTGGAATCATACGAGAACCCAGAAGATTTTTTGGATTCTCTTAAAGAATTAGGAGCAATCTATGAGTTATCATTAGAAAATATGCTGCCCTGCTTGTCCTACACACTAAAAGACACTGCTTTACAATGGTATAAATTACATAAAAGTAACTGGCAATCATGGGAGCAGTTTGAAACTTCATTTCGTTCTGAGTATGATGCACCAACATTTCAAAAAAGACTTAAATTTAAAATAAAAAGCACCACTCAGAGCGAAACGGAATCAATTAACAAATTTATAACACGATATAGAACACTTGAGTCAAAAACTCCCGCAATACAGCATAACACAACGACTAGACATGACATACTTACGATTAACACCCCAATACACAAACAAAATAAAACGAACCGATTTCTTCTCCTTCCAAGAACTAATAGAACAAGGAAAAGAAATAGAAAAATTTAAAACAGAAAGAGAAGAAATCGAACAGACACCGACAGACAAGCGACTGACACACACAATAAACCCGACAAAATGTTCGCCAATTACAAAATTAACGAACAGACAACAAACACAATTAAACAATTAACTAAACACGATCATACCCCCACCACGACAAAAACTAGGAACAACACACCTGGTAAAACACAAGATAGACACACAAGGTAAAGGTCCAATAAAACAAAAAGGGTAGCCCATGTCACCCAAGATGTTCGATCTAATTAATAAAGAAGTAGATGAAATGCTAAACAATGACATCATCGAACCATCCAAAAGTGACTGGGCTATTGTTACCCCCATTGTTATTGTAAAGAAACCAAATGGCAAACAGAGATTCTGCCTAAACTTTAAAAAAGTGAACGACATTACAAAAAAAGACGTATACCCATTACGATACATTGATTCTATACTTGACAGACTGAGACAGGCAAAATACATATCGAAAATAGATTTATCCCAAGCCTTCTACCAGATACCTCTGGAAGAAGGATCAAAAGAAATAACAGCATTTAGAATACCAGGTAGAGGGTTATTCCATTTTAAGCGAATGCCGTATGGATTAAAAAATGCACCAGCAACCTTTCAAAGGTTGCTGGACGAAATAAAACCTCCAGAAATGGAGCCATACGCGTTCGCCTATATGGATGATGTGATCATAGTAGCCGATACCTTCGAGGAGCACACGAAATGGCTGAAAAAAATAATATCTAGGATCAATGAAGCGAACCTAGAAATTAATACGGAGAAAAGCGAATTCGGGTGCTCGGAGGTGCGGTTCCTTGGTTACATTATCAACGAAAAGGGCTTACAAGCAGACTTAGAAAAAGTTCAGCTCATTAAGGAATACCCGACACTAAAGACACAGAAACATATTCGGAGATACCTGGGCATGGCATCCTGGTACAGAAGATTCATTCCACATTATTCGGAGATAATAGCTCCCTTAACAAAACTATTTTAAAAAAATGCAAAATGGCAATGGACTTCTGCCCAGGAGGAATCTCTGAATACAATTAAAAACATTTTGACAACACCACCAGCCCTTACACGACCTGACTTCACACAAACATTTACACTACAGACGGACGCAAGCAACAATGGTCTGGGAGCAGTTCTGTCACAAAATATAGATGGAATTGAACACCCAATTACTTACGCTAGCAGAATGCTCACAGACCAAGAAAAACGATACACAACAACAGAAAAAGAGTGCTTGGCAGTGGTCTGGGCAGTAAAAAAATTCAGACCTTACATTGAAGGTTATAAATTCATAGTCGTAACAGACCATAGTTGTCTGAAATGGCTACACAACTTAAAAAACCCTTCAGGTAGACTGATGAGGTGGTTCTTAGAATTACAAGAACATGATTATGAAATAATTCATAGAAAAGGAAAAATGCATACTGTCCCAGACGCACTGTCAAGACTCTTTGAAAACACACATTCGAAACAAAACACACCCCCCACAGACGAAGACATGACAAACGAAACACAAAACAGAGCAACACAAAATAACTCAACTCATACCAACCAAATTAACGCAACGACTACACAAACACCTAACAACACGAATACACCAACACCGAACATTGAAACAATTCTTGACAGGTGGTACAATAGAAAGTACCACACGGTGCTAAACAATCCAGGAAAATTTAAAAATTGGAACATTGAAAACAATAATTTATACTTTTACAAACCCAGTGAATTATATTCTAATCTGGTAGGGAGCCAAGACCCAGAATGGAAACTGGTTATACCACACCACCTAATCAAAGCAATATTGTTGGAAAAACATGACAATCCTGAGGCTGGTCACTTGGGGATCGACAAAACCCATGAAAGAATAGCTAGAAACTATTAGTGGCTAGGGATGTATGGCGACATAGCGCAATATGTGCGAAACTGCGAAATCTGTCAAAGATCCAAGGTTTCTCAACAAAAGCCATACGGTCTAATGGGACACCGAATTATAGATGAACCGTGGACAATTGTAGCGACGGATTTGATGGGGCCATTTCCTCAATCTAAATCCGGTGCAAAATATATATTAGTGTTTCTAGATCTATTCACAACATGGGTGGAGATAATACCCTTACGAGCAGCCACAGGTAAAAATATCAAGAAAGCCTTTCTAGAAACAATAATATGTAGATTTGGAACACCAAAAGTATTGTTTAGTGATAACGGAACACCTTCCATTAATAAAATCATTAAAGACATGACTGAGACATACGGAATTACACACACAACTACACCACCATATCACCCACAAGCAAACCCGGTAGAAAGGGTTAACAGAACCCTGAAAACCATGATCATTTCCTTCCTAGGAAAAAATCACAAAGAGTGGGATTTACACTTACATGAATTTCAATTCGCACTTAACACAAGCAAACACTCATCGACACAACACACACCAGCCTTCCTAAACTTAGGTAGAAACCCAGTCACACCCAAAAATTACAGATCACAAGTAGACAAAATAATAATAGACACGACGGATATAAACAAATGGACGGGCGAACTCAAAAAACTGACAATTTCACAAGACGACAGAATACTACAACCCTCATAGAACAGAAGCACAGTTTACAATTGGGGAAAAAGTATTAAAAAGAAATTACACTCTATCATCAGGGGTTTAAAACATCGCGGCAAAACTAAACCCAAAATTCACAGGTTCTTACATGGTTTCTAAAATAATAACGGAAAATATCCTAGAATTAATCACCATGGAAGGAAAGAAAATTGGGAAAGTTCACACAAAAGACATAAAAAAATTTAAGGAATAAACACAATAAACACACATAATAACACACACACTTCATAAACAGTACACACACAACCAAACATCCCACATCAGGAAAACACAAAACACCATAGACAAAAGAGAGAGCGGAGTTGGAAGGAAGAGAGCACCAACAATATAAGTATCTAGAAGAACGAAGGGATAGAGAAAATGAATCTTAAATTAAAAAGAAAAGTTATATTGTTAAGTATCATGCGTTCATTTTTATTTTTCTTTATATTGTCTATATTAACATGCACGTTTTTCAAATTATAGTCATTCTTTACAAATTCTTTTGTAACACGCGTAATCTTGAAAAGAAAAAGCAAGCGTAGACAAATAATAACATTCATCCCCATTCAAACAAACACAATGACACATGTAAATAGACACAAAATGCAAAAGAATTATATGTAATAATCTTAGGTTAAGTTCATTAAAACATTGTAAAAATCATAATCATTCATACACACGCACACATCTACACAAGACGGACAAGACAAAAACAACGACAAGAAAGAAGATGACGACAACACCAGGAGGAGGCAAGACAGCATTCACACAACACATCAAAACCATATTCAACACCAATGGACCAGAACGTCTTATACATGGAGGAGGAGACAAGACAATAACCACATACCACCACCAACAGACTCCTTAAAAACTACTTAACGCCGGCTGAAGGGGTGACCCACCCCTAAAAGTAGATAGGCTATGCCGTTTCTAACCCAGGTGCTCTGAGGGAGGGTGAGGGGCTGCGCGGGGGGAGGAAGTTTCTAACCGGGGGGGGGGGGGGGGTGTAAGTGGGCGGAGCTAGAGGGTGGGGGATTTTAGGTGGTGGGGTTGTGGGCGGGAGTTTTAAATTGCTGACGTGACACCAAAAAAAAAATTTTTTTGGTGTCACGTCAGCAGTTTTGGGTTGGCAGTGGGGGTTAGCACGTTGGAACTTGTTTTTGAGTGTGACGTCAGTAGAGCATTTTTTGGGATGACGCTAATGTCAAAGTAGCATGTGAGATTAATTATGCGAGCGTGAGAGATTAATTATGCTAGATATCTTCCAACAAAGTTGCGAGCAGAAGGAAAAGAACTTTTCTGATTACTCGGAGATTGACAACCTATGACCCGCGAGTCACTATTGACCCATTTGATAATTTTAAGTGATTCACTTAAGTTCTAAAAATAGACTGCCTAATTTAAGGTTTCCCAGCATAAGGTGTGATCGTTAACAAATTTAATTGCTACAACAACCCTAATTTAGGATAAAACGAAGTCTAGGAGGCTTAATCCGACCTGATAACAACTTTTAAGGTTAATATGTGATTAAAATATTTTTACTTAAGACCAGAGAGATCTAATCTATCATGCTAATAATTTTTAAATGTTAATATCTAATTTTAATATTTCAAGTATAGAACATGAGCAACCCTGTCCGGCCTGCAAAGATGTTTTTTTTATCCAACCCAGTAGCGAAAACTGTTGGATAAACTCTAATCTAACAATTTAAGAAAAGTTAAATTATGATCATTTTTACTTTTATAGCTTTAGTTTTTAAAATACTTTAAATCAAAAAGTACAGAAAACGATACTATATTATTTAATAATGCATTGTCACAATATTTTCTCTTTAATTGACACTCTAAAACACAATAAGATTTTTATTTTTTGAAACCTCTATTTTTGTAAGAAATAATAAAATTACCTAATTAAAAAACGTAAACACGCTATGTAAATCCTCAATAGAAACATTTTAAAATGGTAAACAGGTCGTTTAATCTTACTATTATCGAAACGGAACAGTTTCGCCAGCGTTTAAATACTTCCATTACACTGACTCAAGTATCTCTTTAATATTCACATTTTGGTTCATTTTAACCCATGATCAAAAAAGGTTGTCGATTCCTGTGCTAGACAAAAGTAGATCGAGCTGATGTTGTGGTTGCAATAGGATTTTTGTAGAAGTACCGAGCGGATGACGTTGAGATCAAAGTAGCATGTGAGATTAATTATGTTTGACAAAAGTAGATCGAGCGGATGTTGTGGTTGCAATAGGATTTTTGTAGAAGTACCGCGCGGATGACGTTGAAATCAAAGTAGCATGTGAGATTAAGTATGTGGGACAAAAGTAGATCGAGCGTATATTGTAGTTGCAATAGGATTTTTGTAGAAGGATCGCGGGGATGACGTTGAGATCAAAGTAGCACGTGAGAATAATTATATAGGACAAAAGTAGATCGAGCGTATATTGTGGTTGAAATAGGATTTTTGTAGAAGTACCACGCGGATGACGTTGAGGTCAAAGTAGCATGTGAAATTATAAAGTTGCTAATATTTTTTTCAGATAATGTAGTGATTGATGTGTTGACTTTTGTATAAAAGGGTGGTATGAACTAGGCAAAAGTCAGTTCTAAGAAACATTTACAGTGTAATAAATTTTATAACATATTTAATTAATATAAATGGAATTTTTAAAATCAGTTAATAAACTTGGAAGTTCTCAGTGTCTATTACCCGTGGTAAAATTATCTGATTTAAAAGAATCCGAAGTGTATTTAATATCAAAAATCAAAAAGGTTAATACGCGGTACGGAGTAAGCATTATAGTGGAGATTCGTGACGAATTCTCAGTTTTTTTACCGAAACGTATGGGTGAAGGTATCAATGATGCCCAATTATCTGAGATGGTGAAATTAGTTCAAACTAAAACATTATCATTAAAATATTTAGGCGGTCAATATAATTTTATTGAATTCGTCTGTCCGGATGACGAAGAGAAAAAATAAAAAATCATCATATCCGCGAAGAATAGAACTTTCGTGAAAAAAAAATTTACAGTTTTAGTACATAATTAATATATGTAGTTTGAAACGAAGTCAAGAACTTCAGTTGACGTTGTCATCTTCATCGTGTTGGTGTTAACAGTTGAATTTAAAAAATAAAAAAAAACGGTCAGTGTCTGTCGGACAACTAATTAACAAAAGTACTGTACCTCAAGATTTTAAAAAGGATTAAAAAAGTGAAAAGACACATTTAAAAAAAAAGAATGGAGAACATCAATAAAAAATTTGATGATTTAAAGAAATCTTCAAAGACGATCGGTCAAAGAGTACCTGAAGTGCTAACTTTGTAAGTGTAATTTTTTATTAAAGAAGAAAGTTTTTTTATTTAAAAAAAAATAATAATAAATTTTTTTATTTCAGATACGTTACTGCGCTTCAATTATTAATAGATGTTTTGGAAGTAATACCAATTAACAACTCTAAATATACAAAACTCTTAGCAGAATCCTCTGAAAAGCTCCAGTTTGAATATAATGATCCGGCAATTTCATTATTGCATGTAATGGAAGAATTACAAGAAACCATTAATCAAATTGATCAAAGTGGAGAGGTTATGGATTCCGAGGGGTTGAATGAAACAACTATAATGGTTAAAATAATAACACAGTAAGTATAATAATAATAATAAAATTATAATAACAAATTTTAATAATTGTTTCTCTTTTCTGTTACAGTTTCACCTGTTCGATGATGCTGTTTTTAAGACTTTGTAAATTCCGTCCAGAGACCTTTAATCGAGATATTCTCGAAATTACGAGAAAGTCGTTTGAGTATCTTCTTCAGTGTAACATCGAAGCTAAGATTAAGAAGGAAGCGCAAGAAAGGGATACAGATCTAGAAAAAGAAGCAGTAGCGACATCATCATCACAAGGAAAACAAGGACCGATATCACCAACCGAGGAAATGCAAGAACAATCAACATCATCGACACAATCAGCTGGTGATAACTTAAAAGAGTTCGAAATTTATGAAAATCAAAATCCCATTTTATGTAAAATTAAACATATAATTTTAAATGTTTTTTTTACATTAATAAAAGATAATACGGAACACGTAAAATTTCACTGTGTAACAAATATGTCAAAATTAAGAAATATATGGGTCATTCCACGCCAAATCAATTACTTTTGACCCTTCTATTTTTTGATTTGTCTGAAATTTTTTTATATTATTCTACTCTCTAAAAAAAATTTTTGAGAATTTTTTCAAATTTTTTTTCAAAGCCGATTTCAAGATATCGATTTTTTCGATTTTTCCTTCAAATAACTTTGTAAATTTGTAACTTTGCGAAAAATAGACGGATTGGAAATTTTTTTTTTCATTTTATTGCATTTTTTGCGTACTTTTTAAAGAAAATTGTTTAAAAATCTTCACTTGCGTTATTCGTAATGATTTTTCAATTTTTATGCCCAATTATTTTTTTTTTAATGATTGCCATATTTAATTTTTTTGAAAAATTTATATTTCTAAGTACTGCTTGTTTAACATCTTTTGTGAAAATTTCATAATGGGATGCGGATTTTTTATATTTTTTTCAGATTTTTTAAAAATTAAGACATTTTTTTTAAAATCGTATGAACAGTTCTGATCTTGTTATTGACAGATAATATATCAATGTATAATCTCATTATAATCTTTCCACGCAATTATCTCGCAAAATATTCATCATTCGAAAAAAATGTTTAAACGAAACTTGCTCTATTTGAAGGGGTACATTCAATGATGTACACTGTTTTTTTCTGGGTGGAGGCGTGTCCGAAATTTGAAGGTGACGTTTCTTTTTTTAAAGCAGGTGTCTAGTCTAGAGAGCGAAAAAAATCAGCTCATTTTCGAAAAGGTTTTTCTCAGCTTCTTTATTAGATATCACTATTACAACATTTTCTAGGACATAATGCTATCCTTATCGAATGGGAAAAAAATGGTTTACATCGTCCAGCGTTTTTTTTTTCAATTTTCAGAAGGCGCCAAAGTCGAGTCCTCAATAAAAAGGTGTTCCCACGGCGGACAAACAATCTCCGCAACCACTACATCGATTTTGATGAAACTTTGTACGATTCTTTATTACGGTGTTTTGTATGGTAATTCACCAGATTTTTAGAAAAAAATTTATAATATAAAAATTTACATGACGCAAACGGTGCAAAAATATGTCGATTTTTGTAGTGTTTTTCAAATAACCGCCATTTTTTTTCTATTATCGATTTTTGGCAAACGGTGGTGATTTACCATGTGGCAAACCTTCCACTTTAAAAAGATTTTTCGTATTTTTGTTTCAAACGTTCCAATCCGAAGATTGTTTGTCCGCCATGGGAGCACCTTTTTATCGAGGATTCGACTTTGGCGCCTTCTGAAAATTGGGAAAAAACGCTGGGCGATGTAAACCATTTTTTTTCCATTCGATAAGGATAGCATTATGTCCTAGAAAATATTGTAATTGTAATGTCTAATAAAGAAGCTGAGAAAAACGTTTTCGAAAATAAGCTTGTTTTTGCGCTCTCTAGACTAGAAACCTACCTTAAAATGGAAACGTAGCTTTTTTTCACGCTAGACACATAGCTTACTTCAAGAGGAATCCATTGACCTAAACTATGTTGATCTTGAAATGTCATTCGAGGTCATTTCAATGGCTTGAAGTTTTCTTCTTCACTGCACGTCCAAAAAATGTTTCTCATTTTCTAAATTCAACAAGACGAGTTTGAATGCTATTGGCTTTAATGTTTACAAACACAGAATATGAAGGCTCGAATAACATATGTTTGCAGGCAAATTGCTACGGAAACTTTAGAAGAAGTTGAAGTGTCACTTAGGGATCGAATCAGGTGCTGCATAAATGTTCAAGGTCGTACTTTTGAATTTACAAAAGAAGAAACATTTTCTGGACGTGCAGTGAAGAAGAAAACTTCAAGCCATTGAAATGACCTTGAATGACACTTCAAGGTCAACATATTTTAGGTCAATGGATTCGTTTTGAAGTAAGCTATATATCTAGCGTGAAAAAAACTACGTTTCCATTTAAAAATCAAAGGTTACCTTCAAATCTTGGAGACGCCTCCACCCAGAAAAAAACAGTGTACATCATTGAATGTCCCCCTTCAAATAGAGCAAGTTTCGTTTGAACATTTTTTTCGAATGATGAATATTTTGCAAGATAATCGCGTGGAAAGATTATAATGAGACACCCTGTATACATTATACATTCATAAAAAAATTTCTTAATTTTTAAAAAATCTGAAAAAAATATAAAAAATCCGCATCCCATTATGAAATTTTCACAAAAGATGTTAAACAAGCAGTACTTTGAAATATAAATTTTTCAAAAGAATTAAATATGGCAATCATTAAAAAAAAAATAATTGGACATAAAAATTGAAAAATCATTACGAAAAACGCAAGTGAAGATTTTTAAACAATTTTCTTTAAAAAGTGCGCAAAAAATGCAATAAAATGAAAAAAAAATTTTCCAATCCGTCTATTTTTCGCAAAGTTACAAATTTACAAAGTTATTTGAAGGAAAAATCGAAAAAATCGATATCTTGTAATCGGCTTTGAAAAAAAATTTGAAAAATTTCTCACAAAATTTTTTTAGAGAGTAGAATAATATAAAAAAATTTCAGACAAATAAAAAAATAGAAGGGTCAAAAGTGATTGATTTGGCGTGGAATGACCCATATACATTATTGTTCCGTACAATTGGATTTATATTGACAAAAATGAAATTATGATGAGACTGAATGAAATTGCAAACATAATTCATTTAAAGAGTATATTAAGTCGTAAATATATTTGTGATTCATTCTTTTATTTTGAACATAAAAGGTATGAGTTGAAAGATGGGGAAGAAAAAAATACTTGGTTTTTAGATAATCATTTTTAAGGGAAACAAATTTTTTAGTAAATTAAGTTTGTAAAAGGTAAAAAAAAAATACATATAAGAAATTTATATTATAATGTAATGTGAAAAATAATAAAAAATAAATAAAAATATATATTAATGATAAAAAAGATAAAAATATGATAATGATGATGTCAGCGATGATGATGTTGGTGCTAAGACTAATACTGTTGATTAGTAATACCGATAATATAAATAATGCTACATATGATGATGATCGATGATGGTGATAGTAATGTCAATGATAATTAATGAATATGATAGCCGGTAAGTTTGATAGTAATATCGATAATAATTAATGAATTGATAATTATTGAATTATAACGACGCCCGGTGATATTGGTAGTAATGTCGATGATAATTAATGAATTAATTCATTAATTATGGTCCACATTACTATCAAAATCATTGGTCATCATTATAATTCATTAATTATCAATTCATTAATTAGACTCCATATTACTATCAAACTCATCGGTAATTATATTCGTTAATTATCGTTCATATTACTGTCAAGATTATCAATCATCATCATAAGCATTACTTGTATTATCGTTTATACTAATCAATAATATTAGTCTCACCATCATCATCATCATCTATGGCACTAAAAAATTATAAATTATAAAAAATTAGGTTAGTGTGTTTGAGGGAAAACATGTTATGTTGTAAATAAAAAAAGTAAAATAGATAAATGGTTTTTTCTTTTACCGACAATTCCCTTATCCATATTCCCTATTACCCAAAATTAACACATTGCGGACGACACTCTGCTACATTCCGTTTGGTATAAACGAGAATTCTCATGTTCCGTACGCAATGTGTTAATATGTAAGAAATAAAAAATATTTAAGAATTAATATATTGTAATTGAGGAAAAAAACTATGTATTTTTATTTAATTAGAAAAAATAATTTAAAAAAAGAAAAAAAAAACCATAGTCCTAGAAATTAGGATAAATACAGTAGTGTTCTGATAAAAAATTAGGTTAGTGTGTTTGAGGGAAAAAATGTTATGTTGTAAATAAAAAAGTAAAATAGGTAAATAGTTTTTTCTTTTAGCGACAATTCCCTTATCCATATTCCCTATTACCCAAAATTAACACATTGCGGACGGCACTCTGCTACATTCCGTTTAGTATAAACGAGAATTCTCATGTCCCGTGCGCAATGTGTTAATATGTAAGAAATAAAAGAAAATATTTAAGAATTAATATATTGTAATTGAGGAAAAAACTATGTATTTTTATTTAATTAGAAAAAATAATTTAAAAAAAGAAAAAAACCATAGTCATAGAAATTGGGATAAATACAGTAGAGTTCCGATGTTGACCTATAGCTTTATCTTATCGTATTTAAGTACAAAAATTGTTCGCCATTTAAGAGAATTAAGTTTTTTACAATCTGTGTCCCTTATAAAATAGCGGTAAACAAAGTTTCACTTTACAGTCCTCCACTATTCTCACCGCGTTAGAGGAGACGTTTTCATCATGGGAAAGTTTGAAAATTCATTATTTTCTCTCATTCATGCTGCTGATGAAAATTTACGAAAACAATTGACGTTAGTGAAACTTGAAAGTGAAATGGAACTATGGATAAAATCATGTTCTGAGATCATTGATATTCTCGTAAAAACATTAGAATGTGATGTGATTTTATCAATTGGTATGCGACAAAAGTTAATTAATAGAATCGCGTATTTCAAGTGTTTAAAGAAACGAGTGCGAACGGACAAGGTGAAAAGTGGGCAAGGTCTTACTAGAACATTAGATTTAAGGTGGGAAACTGTAGTGGAAAAATCAGCGTTTCAAAGTCGAATATCCGCCGGTATGGTTGTCAATATTGGACATACTGATCCAAAACAATTTCTGCGAAATGCTGAGAAATTGGTTATTGAAAATATTTCCAATTCATTGAAGACTCACAAGTGTGTTAAAGTGAACACAGTGCTCAACGCTGATTTCATAGATAAAGATAAAAGCGTTGATTTGAAGCACTTTGAAACGAAGAATCATCAGTTGCTGGCAACTTCCAACTTGAAGGAATGGTACGAGAGTAAAATCGTGAAACCAATAGCGACGTCGTTGGAGGAATTTCAAGAGAGAGGCAGTGGTTGGGCACTTTCAAAAATTATCAATTTAATAGTGAATATTAACAAGTGTAACCCAATGCAAGCTGCATGCTTTTTTGAACTACCGAAATCGATTATACATAAACGAGCTGTAGTGAACGTAAAGTCGAACGACGATGCGTGTTTCGCTTGGGCTGTCACAGCATCCCTTTATCCTGCTGAAAAACATGGGGATAGATGTTCTTCCTATCCACATTACAAATCAGTTCTTAATACTGATGGAATAACATTTCCCATGAATCTGCAACAAATGAGGAAATTTGAACGGATAAACGACCTATCCATTAATGTGTATACTCTGGCGGAATCTTCTGAAGGAAAAAAAGGTTTAGAATGTCTACCTCTGCGACTGTGTGAGGAAAAAAAGGAAAAACATGTAAATTTACTTCTCCTTTTGAATAATGAAACGGGAAAGGCACATTTTACGTGGATAAAAAACTTGTCACGATTGATATCCAATCAAATCAATAAAAATCATCATGCAAAATACATTTGTGATAGGTAATTATTCATAGTATTCTACTAATTTAATTATATCCTATTTGAACTATTTAGATTAACGTTATTGTTTTTTTCATTTACAGATGTCTACATTACTGCTACAACGCGGAAAGTCTTGAACGGCATGTAATTGATTGCAGCCGAATCAATAAACCCCCTAAAAAACACCTCTGGTGCAAAAAGTCGAGACAAGTTCATGTATGAAAAGGGATCTCTCTACAAAAGTTGTGAAATCCAACAACATTAGACAAGCTCGTTTTTTACATTATGTCAATACGAAGTAATTACAAAATGGAAAGAATTTTTTCTGTTTACGTGAATAGAACCGGTATTGAACTTGTTGGGCCCCGAATAATTCAGATGTTTGAGTATGATGTATAATTATTCATATTATTGTTATGTAATATGAGCTTTACTAATTCATAATGCGGTAAAAATAAATTAAATTGTAAGATATTTATTGCTTATCGTTTGGGTTCGGGGCCCGACAAGTTCAATACCGGTTCTATTCACGTAAACAGAAAAAATTCTTTCCATTTTGTAATTACTTCGTATTGACATAATGTAAAAAACGAGCTTGTCTAATGTTGTTGGATTTCACAACTTTTGTAGAGAGATCCCTTTTCATACATGAACTTGTCTCGACTTTTTGCACCAGAGGTGTTTTTTAGGGGGATTTGTCTCCTTTTTGCAAATATTATTATTATTATCGGCTTTATATCTCGAGATAACATAAAACAATGCATAACGTGCGTCGGTAAAGTAAATTTTTCGTCTTTTGGATTCGTGAAAACAAAACACAACGCCACTGCGTGTCATTGAGACCTAGCAAACCCCTCATTTACCGCTACTGTCTGTCGCAATTTTTTCCCATATTACCTAGGGCCTAGCAAACCCCCCATTTATCCGCTACTTATGTTGCATTTCTCGTGTGAGCGTATAGAGCCATCCAGCCGTGTATGTATACAGAGAAACTCACACAACTTAGTGGACATTTTTGGTTTGAATGTGTGGAGGTTGAAGCTGTGTATATACACAACGTGTGGCGGCTATTTTTCATGTGCCCGCACCTAGTTCGGTCGAGAAAAGATACACGGTAGCGCTCTCGCCCAATTCATACATGAACTTGTCTCGAGACACTACCGTGTCTCTTGATGTAAAATTACTCTACCAACGGAAGAGAAGAAGATGTTAAATTTTGAGAATTTCAAAAGGAAAATTCGTTTACCGTACGTGGTATACGCCGATATTGAATGTCTACTAAGAGATACCGTTCATCAAGACAAAGAAGACTGCTGCAATACATTCCCTTATCAAGAACATATACCATTTAGTGTTGGTTATTATATACATTGCGATTTTGATTTGAATCAGAGTAAATACGTTACTTACAGGGGAGAAGCGGAGTGTATTCGTTGGTTTGTTCAACAATTGCATGAGATCGTATTGGATAAATTTTCCAATAGGGTGGAAGCAAAAATGCGACCCATGTCTTACAACGAGTCAATTGATTTTCAAAATGCCACACATTGCCACATTTGCGAACGGGAGTTCGCGGAGACGGATGAGAGAGTAAGGGACCACTGTGGCGTAGGGAAGTGGCGACCCCACCGCCCGGTGGAGCATGCTCTGCCGCAATCAGCCTCCCAATCTAAGGTGTCATGCGACCCGTGTCGAGAGATGAATGGCACTGGGGACACAGTGTCTCAAACTGAGCCCTGGGGAGGCCAGGCAACCGACCCTTGTATTTCTGCCTTGCACACGTGCAGGGGGCTCCACGTGTGTTGACCTTGTATTTCCCCCGTACTCGTGGGAACAACATGGAGCATAATAAAAACCCAGAAAACCCAAAAACAAAAACAATCTCAGAGGAAGAACAAACCCTGAGCACCATCACCGTAGGAGAAGGAGGTAACCAACCCTCCGATGCACCACTGAAGAGAACCGAGAGGAGTCTGAGCGCTGAGGTTACCTCGCAATTAACTCAGCTCTCTCTCGAGAAGGAGGTGGAGCAGCGGCAAAGGCTCTCCGGAGCGCAGAAGCGCAAGCTTCGGGTTCAGGAGGCCATTGCCGCTGGTCTCCCGGTTCAACCGAGAAGGAGGAAGAAACCCCCAGGCAAGGAACAGCAGAGAGGCCAACTAACCTCCTCAAATCCTGCAGCTGGACCGTCCGGGCTCAAAACCCCGAGCGGAATGAAGCGTGCCAGAGGGGAAACTTCCGAAACCAGCACTCCTTCCTCGGCTAAGCAGCAGATGAAGAAACCACGTGTGGTGGATGGATCGAACACCCAAACCACCACGCGTGGACAACAGAAAGGGGGACCTGACCAGTCATCCAGGCCCACTTTCAGTGAGGTATCGTCCGACCTGCGGCTGGCTGTTGTTCCTGCGGCTTACCCCGCGGAAAAACTAACCGGCGAACAGGCTGTGACGATACAAAATGCTGTCATGGATGAAATGTGCAGGGCCCTACCGGGGGCGTCGAGTGATGCGGAGATCCGTTTCTGCCACTCTTACGAACGAAGGGGGGTTCTGTACATTTTATGTGCTAATGAGGAGTCCAAGAACTGGCTCCTCGAAGCTTTAACCCGGATCACACCATGGGAGGGAGCGCAACTTCGGGCCGGCAAGGCCCAGGAGATTGTCAAAACAACCAAGGTGATGGTCTGGGTTCCCAGTCCTCTGCACCAAAGAGAGGACGCAACAGTCCTCCTGATGCTCCGGCTACAAAACCGGGAACTCAAGACAGAGGACTGGCATATTATCTCCAGTAGGGCGGAACACACGGGAAAAACCCTCATAATGGAGATCGATGAAGCCTCCCGGAAGACCCTGGAGAGGACGAGGTTCCAGTCGGGAGCGGGACTATTTACCCTGACCTTCCGGATTCTGGGCGCGAAGAACAGGGAGTCCAATGCTGCGGGTGAGACAGCTGAACCTGCAGCACAGTAGGGCTGCCACTGCAACCCTCTGCACGGCCTTTGCCGCGGGGGCATTGACGTAGTCCTCATCCAGGAACCCTGGCTAGTCCGGGGCAGGATCGCAGGACTTGGACAATCCACAGGTAGGCTTATATATAACACTACCATTGGAAACAGCAGAGCCTGCATTCTTATCAGGCCAGAACTGAACCCACTTGCTATAACAGAGCTTTGCTGCAGGGATCTTGTGGCGGTGAGGATCTCCGTACGAGCAGATGGAGGAAGGCTAGACCTCGAACTAGCATCTGTTTATCTGCCGTATGACTCTCCTAGCCCCCCGCCCTCAGAGGATTTCACGAGGGTCTTATCCTACTGCGAGGACAATGGACTCCAGGGGATCATGGGAGCTGATGCAAACTCCCACAACGAGGTGTGGGGTAGCACAAACACCAACGCCAGAGGTGAGTCACTCTTGAATTTTATAATATATAATGATTTAGAAATTTTGAACCGTGGAAACGAACCAACTTTCGTTCTTGTCGAACCAGCGTTCGACAAGAGGTAATTGACATCACTGTCTGTACACAAAAAATCTCGCAGCAGGTTCGTTCCTGGCGCGTTTCCGATGAGATAACTTTCTCAGATCACCGGTGCATCGGTTTGGAGGTTGACATTGTCAAACCCTCAAGAGTAGCGTTTCGAAACCCCAGGCGTACAAACTGGAGAAAATACGCTAGCCTACTGGAACACACCCTGGAAGGAGTGAAACCCTTAGTAGCTAGCGCTAACAACCTAGAGCAAGCTGCTCTACAGTTACAGGAGGCAATAATAACCTCCTATGAAGAAAGCTGCCCTCTAGTTCAGAAAACACAGATAGGGAAACTAGTCTGGTGGACAAATGAACTAGCAGAACTGAAAAGGACTTCCCGGAAACTCTTTAACAGGGCAAAGAAAACTGGAAACTGGTCGAGGTATAGAGAAACCCTCAGCCAATACAGCAAAACCCTGAGGAGAGAGAAACGGGCATCCTGGAGAAAGTTCTGCTCTGAGGTTGAAAGTACCTCGGAGGGGGCAAGACTCTCCCGTATTCTGGGGAAGGAGCGCATCCCACCCATAGGAACAATTAAGACTGCAACTGGCAGCTACACAAAAACTGGAGCAGAAACTCTAGAGGTCCTGCTCCAGACGCGTTTTCCACGCTCTGACACCAGCTCAGATCAAACCACTCCTTTGCCTAGACACCACGGAGCCGTGGTGTCCGGGCCCAATCCGTTGGGCCATCGATTCCTTTGGAGCTTTTAAATCTCCAGGCCCAGACGGAATTTTTCCAGCACTACTTCAGCAGGGGAAGGAGCTCTTAACTCCTATACTCTGTGGAATGTACAGGCGGAGTATGGCAACGGGTGAAGTGCCACAAATCTGGAAGCTGGTAAGGGTAGTTTTTATCCCCAAACCGGCAAAACCCAGTTATACTGAAGCCAAATCCTTCAGATCTATAAGTCTCTCATCCTTCATCTTGAAGACGATGGAGAAGATTGTAGACAAACATATAAGAAGCACGGCACTTATACAGAAACCGTTGCACCCTTATCAACATGCCTACCAACAAGGCAAGTCATGTGAATCAGCGGTTCATCAGCTGGTACGCAGAATCGAAGGAACCCTTGATAGGAAGGAGGTGATGCTGGGAGCATTCCTGGATATCGAGGGCGCCTTTGACAACACCGCCTTTAAATCCATGGTCGCTGCGGCCCATCGACATGGGGTTGAGAACACCACCTGTCGATGGATAAGCAACATGCTTCAGGGACGTGAAGCAAGAGCAACCATGTTCGGGATAACCAGGAGCATCACTGTAACAAAGGGCACTCCGCAAGGAGGGGTTCTATCTCCACTCCTATGGAATCTAGTTGTGGATGATCTCCTGGCAGACCTGAACTCACAAGGCTATTTTGCCCAAGGTTATGCGGACGATATAGTTCTGCTAATACGAGGCAAGTTCACATAAACCGTCTCCGAACTTATGCAAAGAGCGATTTGTGTAGTGGAAACCTGGTGTGGGAAGCAGGGGCTTACCATTAACCCCTCTAAAACCCCTGTGGTTCCCTTCACCAGGAGAAGGCTACTAGGAGGGCTCGAGCCCCCCACACTCTTCAACACTCCGTTGCAATTCTCAGGCGAGGTCAAGTATCTAGGACTTATCCTAGACTCAAAACTCACCTGGAACGCTCACCTGCAGAAGGTTGTCACAAAGGGTAAGATGTCTCTTATGGCATGTAGAAGTACCTTTGGGAAGACCTGGGGACTTCAACCACGTATGATGTACTGGTTGTACAATACCGTGGTCAAGCCTATGATTACCTACTGTGCTCTTGTCTGGTGGCCAAAAACTAACCAACAGCTCGCAATCACAGCTCTAGGCAGTCTGCAATGACTGGCGTGTCTCTGCATAACGGGAGTCATGAGAAGCACACCCACGGCAGCCATGGAGGTGCTCCTAAGAATGCCACCCCTCGATATTGCGATCAAGGGAGAGGCAAGAATGAGCGCCTTCAGACTACAATGCAGCAACAACTGGGTGGCCGGGAAGGGCCACTCCAACATTTCAAACGTAGTTGCGGATCCCGAAGGCATAATGTCTATGGGCTCGGACTATATGATACCAAAACACACCTTCACAAGATCCCTAGGGCCAAACTAACCTGGGAAGAAGGTGATGGTAGGAATCCATGTCACCCTGGATGCCTGAAGTGGTTCACGGACGGCTCCAAAACAGGTCAGGGAGTTGGTGCCGGGGTTCATGGTACCAGCCCCCAGTGAGACTTCTCCCTTGGTACCCGCTTATCAATCTTCCAAGCCGAAATCTTCGCTATTAACATCTGCGCAGAAGAAAACCTGAGAAGAGGGTACAAAGGGAAGCACATACAAATTCTATCCGACAGTCAGGCTGCCCTCAAGACCCTCACATCATACAAAACGACCTCAAAGCTGGTGTGGGAGTTTACTCAGAACCTCCACACCCTGGCCAAACACAACAAGCTTATGCTAATGTGGGTGCCGGGGCATAGTGGAATCGAAGGTAATGAGAAAGCAGACCAACTAGCAAGGAAGGGGTCTTGTACACCCTTTACGGGCCCTGAGCCTGTATGTGGCATCAGCAAATCAGCTGCACGCTTAGTAGTGAGACGATGGATCCAGAAGGAACACACCTCGCAATGGCACATAACGCCTGGGCTCAGACACAGCAAATTAATGCTGAGCTCTATAACCCAAGCGGATCAAAAAGAGATTCTAAATCTAAATAGAACCAACATAAGGCTGGTCACAGGACTGATGACAGGGCACTGTACCTCACGGGCGCACCTGCATACCATGGGGCTATATGTCAACCCCCCCCCCCCCCCCCCCCCACATGTCGCTTCTGTGGAGGGGAAGAAGTAACAGCAACCCACATAGTCCTGGAATGCGAAGCCTTAGCACGACACAGAGTACACCACCTCGGGTATGCAACCTCCGGGGAAGGTTTAATCTGTGATCACCCTATTCGCAGTATTCTTTCCTTCGGGAGGAAACTCAAACTGGGATAGGAGCAAACTTGACTGAGAGAACACAAGAGACCTTATAGGTCGATGTGCTTGGACTCTAGGAGATACCACCCTCTCACTCAAGTTACACAACAAAAAAATGGGACCACTGTCATTTGACAGGTGAATATCGTGGACCAGCACATAAAGGTTGTAATTTAAATTACAAAGACTCGTTTGTACTTCCAGTGATATTTCATAATTTGAGCAATTGCGATGCTCATTTCATAATTCGCGATGTTGCCAATGCCTTCAAAAGTGATGATGATGATGATGATGATGATGATGATAAAATAAATATTAAAATTTTATCACAAACGAGTGAGAAATATATATCATTTGTGAAGCACGTAAAAATTGGTGAGAGGAATGGAAAGAAGGTGTTTGTGCAACTCAGATTCATCGATTCGTTTCGCTTCATGCAATCGAGTTTGGAAAAATTAGCATCGCTTCTCGTTGACAAAACAACTGCTGCTACTGACATAAAGATACTTAAATCATGTTTCGGAGATCTCGATAACGAAAGTTTGGACTTGCTAACGCGCAAAGGTGTATTTCCCTACGACTACATTACCGATACAAAGAAATTGGAAGAATCATCATTACCCTCTCACCGGGATTTTTATAGCAAATTAAATGCATGTGATATCACCAAGGAGGATTATCAACATGCTGTGAACGTCTGGAATCATTTTAAAATACAAACATTGGGTGAATACAGTGATTTGTACCTCAAAACTGATGTTTTATTATTAGCAGAGGTTTTTGAAAATTTTCGTGTACAGTGCATGAGTAACTATGGACTGGATCCTGCGCACTATTTCACTCTTCCTGGCTATACGTGGGACGCAATGCTCAAATACACAAAGATCTTCTTGGAATTATTTACCGACATTGACATGCTCATGTTCTTGGAACGAGGTATTCGGGGTGGATTGAGTCAATGCTCACATAGATATGCGAAAGCCAACAACAAGTATATGGGTGATAAGTCATACAATCCAATGGAAAAATCGCGATACCTCATGTATTACGATATCAACAATTTGTACGGATGGGCAATGTCCGAACCATTACTCTATGGAGAATTTCAGTGGATTGATGATCCCGAACAATCTCTGGATATTTACAATGTGAGTGTGGATTCGACTGCAGGTTATATCCTCGAAGTGGATTTGGAATACCCCGTGGAATTGCATGACATACACGCAGATTTACCATTTTGTATGGAACAGCAAGATCCATCAACATTTAGCACAACAGGAGAAGAGCAGAAGCAGCAGCAGCAGAAGAAGAAAACTCAAAATTCCAAGTTGTTGGCAACCTTTTGTGATAAGACTCATTATGTTATTCACTATCGTGCATTGCAGGAAGCTCTAAAACATGGGCTTGTATTGCGTAAAATTCATCGTGTACTGCAATTCAAACAATCGCGCTGGCTTCGCGAATATATAAATCTAAATACACGTTTAAGAATTACGGCTACGAATGACTTTGAGAAGAATCTCTTCAAACTCATGAATAATGCTGTTTTTGGTAAAACCATGGAGAATGTGCGTAATCATCGAGATATCAAACTCGTCACACGGTGGGACGGAAGATAGGGAGCAGAAGCACTTATTGCGAAACCAAATTTTCACAATCGCACAATTTTCGATGAAGATTTGGTGGCCATTGAACTCAACAAGTTGAACATTTACTTTAACAAACCGATATACGTGGGCATGTCGATTCTTGATATATCGAAAATTCTCCTCTACGATTTTCACCATGCTTATATGCGTGAGCGCTATGGTGATCAATGCAAAGTGCTATACACTGACACGGACAGTCTAATCTATGAACTTGTGTGTGACGATGTGTATGAAATTATGAAACGTGATATTGATAAATTTGATACTAGTGATTATAGTGAAAACAATGCATATGACATGCCTCTTGTCAATAAAAAAATTCCTTTGTTGATGAAAGACGAAAACAATGCTATGATAATGACTGAATTTGTGGGTTTACGAGCAAAGATGTATGCGTATCGTGTGAGGGGTAAGGATGATTGTAAGAAAATCAAAGGTGTAAAGCGTTATACGATAGCGCGTGAAATAAATTTTAACGACTATGTGCATTGTCTACGTGAAAAGACGATTCAGAAGCGTAAGCAGCGAAGTATTCGTTCGAAATTGCACAAAATGTTTACGATATGTGAGACTAAAGTTGCGTTAAATCCGTATGATGATAAAAGATTTGTATTGGATGATTTAGTTACCACATTGCCATGGGGACATTATAAAATAATGGAAAATGTAAATGATTGAGAGAATGTATTTTATTTTTTATTCATACGTGTTGTTACAATACATTGGTTTTGTCAATCCACGAATTGTGTGTTTTATCGAGGCCCAACCATTTAACAAACACCTTATTTCCCTTTTTCTGCAAAATTCGTTCCACCAGGTAGACGTTGGGATTCGCAACTGCGTGAAGTTCCTTCTCATAGAATCCACCGTGAATGAGTTGACCCATGGAATCTCGTAAGAGATAGGTAATTGGGTTGGTCCTTTGCACCTCAGCTATTTCGAAGACTTCGCTGGACCAATTCGGAGTATAACCTTTGGCAAATATACTCTTATATTTGTTCACACGTACGTGGTCACCAACTTTGAAGTGTGCGGGTCCAATAATTTTCACATTGCTGTACACCGTCGCAAGTAGATCATTTGCATTTTCTTGAGTAACGTCAATTGGACGTCTTCCAGTGGTCCGATGTCGACGCTCGTTGTATCTTTTCACGAGATCTGACAGTATTTTAATCCATTTGTAATTTCCATTGAGTGTAAAGAGTTTCCACATATTGTTTTTCAATGTTCTATTCCAACGCTCGACAATTGAGGCTTTCATTATACTGTAGGTGGAACAATGATTGATTTCTAACTTTTTCACAACTCTCTCTTGAAAATCCAAGTTGTAGAATTCCTTGCCGTTGTCAGTCTGCAAATTTTTAGGTTGTCGTCCACTTTGACGTATAACCTTGGGGAATGCATCACTTACGTTTTTACCTGCTTTAGATTTAACAGGTATTGCCCATCCATATTTCGACAATGCTTCGATTATCGTAAGAATATACTTGTAGCCAGCATTAAGTCTTGAGTACGTTTGCATATCAACGAGATCAACTTGCCATAAGTCGTCATATCCCTTTACGATAACACGCCTACGGGGAAAGTTTCGTCGAGCAGGAGCATGCAATTCATCCACTAACAATCTTTTTTCTTTACTCATTTTCACTTTTTATTTTTTTTATGGTTCAGTATTGCTAAAGCACACTACTAAAACTAATACAAAGCAGTCCATACAATTTTTACATTTCCTCTCTGTATCACTATCGGTAGACGATTCCGAGATTACAATATATATCTTCTTATTTCTCATGACGATAATTTTATTAGTTAAATTCTTTTTCTTTTTATCTCATCAAGTTTTTTCACCAAATTATTATGTTTTTTCTGAAGATCATTGATATCACTTTTAATAGCGGTAATTTGCTCCAAGGTAGGATTCTCTTCTTTAATACTCTTGAGTCTGTTGATTTGTTCCACGTTAAATTTACTATGAAGGTCATCGATATTGCTCTTAACGCGGTTGATGTGCTCTACGTTGGAGTTATTAATTTACTCAATATTTGTCTTCAGTTTCTCATATTGTTGTTGAAGATGGTTGATGGTACTCTTGAGTATGTTGATGTTCTCCACATTGGATTTATTTACATTATCAAAATTCGTCTTCAGCTCTATACACTTTTGTTCGAAATGTGCGTTGTTCACCGTAAGTAGTCTATTTACATCATTTTCCTGTATATTCCTTATCTTCTCCTCAATTTCCCTCCTGAACTTATTATGAATAATTGTAATATTTTCAAGCATTGATTTATCAAGCGCATCTTCAATCTTTTCAACTTTCGTTTTTAAAATTTCATTTAGAGCTGTTTCGATTTTCTTTATATATGACCTCATGTTCTCATTTAAATTTTTCGCTATTTGAGTCAATTGTTTATTCACGTCTTCACCAATTGCATCTGCTTGTTTATCCACTTCATCTTTAACCTTATCATCCACGTAACGTTTATGAACGACATCATCAGCCTCTGTGGGAGTTGCAAGCCTTTGAATTTTTCTACCACCAGCATTGTACACATTGTTCTTTACATCCAAGTATAAAGCATTCTTGTAAACGTAATTTTTTAAAATCATTCGCTCGCCAATTGAAACTCCCTCTACTGCTGGTAAACCTCTTTGCAGTGATACTCCGAATTTGTTAATGGACATTTTGCAACTGATTCATTCTTTCAAATTTCACGTTAATTTATAATTAATCCCACCTCTCTAAGTTCCTCGATAATAGAAACGATTTCGTTATCGTGTCCCGTATATCCAGCTGCTTGTGAGGCAAACAAGAGTCGTAATCTGTTGACCAACTCGTTTGCATTGTCCCAATGAACGTAATCTATAGCGTTATTTGTAACTTTCATATTGAATTGTATTCTTTTTTTATTACCTTCATTAATTTTGTTTACTCTTGTCATAGCACCTCCCACTTTGATATTGAATAACGGTGCAATTATATGCTTATACTTGTATCCTCTATTACCCAAAATTCGTTCAGTTGATAAATTTAGACGTTTGTGAGCGCTCGTTGATATCAAAATGCTTTTGTATGTTTGCAAATCTGCATTTGTGTAGAGAGTGATAATGGGTTTTTTCATAAAGATTAGTTCGAAGAGTCCTTGCGTACCACGATATCTCGTACCATTAATCAACAAATAATCATTATTATCCACATCAAAAGCAGCATTTCCCATAACTAATTTGTCTTTATCGAAATGAACACCGTACAAGGTATCAACTGTGTTACTCTTATCAGTAAAAAGACGTCCCAAGTACAATTTTGACAATGGACCCATATTTCTAGTAAAATAACTTAGAATTTGTTCACGTTCTTCGGGGTTGTTCATCATACCCCTGATGGACGTTTCCAGTATACTTTCTTCATCATCATTATTGTCTTCAAAATTATCATCATCATCATTGTCGCGAGTCACATAAGAGGAGGAAGGTCTGACGGCTGCTGGCGCATAAGAAAGTTTTCTTCGTATTTGTAATCTTGGAGTCGATACATCAGTCAATGTCAAATCACTTTGTTTTCTCTTTTTAAATGCTCTTTTTCCTTCTGACTGCTGTTTTTGCAATAGTGGTGACATTGGTTGAATATCTATTTCTGGTGAAGATGGTGGTGATGCCTTCATCGGAAATTTCACTGTTGATGGAGATTCAATTGAAGTGTTTTCAACCAAACGTTTGAGTGGGTCGATGATAGGTTTCAGGTTCTTCTCAAGTATATCATCACTCTCCATTTTTCCAACTTTTAGCGCTTGATGTTTTGCACGGATAGTTTTACGCGTTTTCGCGATTTCCTTGACAATTTTCTCCGTCTCCATCTCACTAGGTGTTTCAATAACTACTAAAGCTCTTAGAGATGAACAAAGTCATTAAATCCACGTCTGTAACGACCATTGTTCAATGCACTGTCTTTGTCTATCACAACAAATCCATATTTGTATTTCCAACAGATTACACATAAATATTTAAATTTTTCATACGTCATGTCAGTATTAACGTGGTCGTTGTAAATGTGTTTGAGATTTGTTCCATCTTGCTTAAAAAGAATCAGCAAATTTGCATTATCACGAATCAAATGTTTCGGAATTTTTGCATAAGTCTGACAAAGGTAGAAACAATCTACATTGGAGTGTCTACCCATAGAAAAGTATTCTCTTATAGCGTCCTGCTTATCACAAGCAACGTCATCAAACACGAATACTGAATCGGGAGAAGTGTCAGACGGTGGAATTACATCCACAATATTGGAGAATGTAAAATAGCCTATGTCTTTCATTGGTTCGAGAAGATGTCTGAGATAACGATATTTTGGTGTTGTAATGATTTCGAGTAAACGTAAACATTATTGAAATGCACTCCATTCGGACTTTCAAGCAAACTCAATAGTACATTGGTTTTTCCACAATTTGACGGTCCACAAATTATCCCACGAATTGTATTTGGTAACATATGACCATGTCTACGAGTGTGAAGGGGGATATGGTTAAACATCTTATCGGTGACGCGTATACTAGATGATTGCTTCACGAATCGCATAATTGACGCGGTGTGATTTGAAGAGTTAGGAAATTCAGCTATTTATACAACTCGGTGTAATCGAAAAGTGTCAGTGCTACTGTGACGACCGAGCGTGGAAAAAAGGTGGAACGGTCCTGCCCGGGAATCGAACGCGGGACCTCTCGCATGCGAGCGTGGCACCTTGCCACTGAGCCACTGTCCACCTATGCAGTGTAGCGGGACTACCGTTAATTGTAGCCACGGAAAATTTACCAAAAAAAAGAAACCAAATTTTACAGGCAGTCCCGGCAACAAACTTCCACACTCAGAAGTATGAGGAAGTTACAAAAAAAGGAAACAAAACGAAAGAATCTAATTCAAAAAAAAAGGAAGGTTGGGCGCCAGTCCGTTTCCGGACACGGAATTCTTCTGAGGGGGCCCAAACTAACTCAGGAAGGGCAATGAGACCCCTCAGAGGGAATCCGTTGTTTGGACAAAAATGAAATAAGAAAGGTCCAAACGACTTCTTACTATGTTCTCTGATTTTATTCACAAAATTTAGCGGGAGTTAATTTCTAATACAATAAACCGAATTTTATGCTATCACGAGTATCATATGAAAGAAACACAAAGAAAATAGAGAGGTGAGAACAATAGTAAAGTTTCAGTTAATTACAAAAGCGTGATCACCGAATACACTAGATTTCACAAGTCAGGAATCAACTATCGTAATCGAACAAACGTATTTTTCTCAAAATCTTAATCCTAATTGATTTAACCGAAAACACTCGGAATTACAAATGAAAGAGAACAATTTAACAATTGATAATCAACAATTATGTTTTAACGGAAGGTTCAAGAAAGGTAGTTTGAAAGGAAATAAGGTAGACGGGAGTTTCTCAAAAGGAAGATGATCTTGAGTCCGTAACGGACTTCCAAGATTTTCAATAAATACAGAAATTAGTCAGGATGTTACCTGGGGAGACTTGCCAAGAATTCTCATACAGGAGAAGAACTGCACTCACCGCAGGAACGTCCTTCTACACGAAAGTGAATAATTCCGGGCCTCTAACGGAAGAATTCCCAAAGTTGCTTCAAAATCCAAGATTTCCCAAAATTAGATCCAGACACCAGATTTCTCACGAGGTTGCCTCGACGAGCGCTCAAGAATCTCTCTTTGATTTCGGAAGTGTCCTCTTCACGTGCCTCGATAGCGCCATCCTTGATTTATAGCGGATTCCGGAATTATTATTCTCAGGGGATAATTAGGATATTATCTCCCCATTTTTCGTTATCGACCGGTCATCCGTGTAGATCGCTAGATGGCCTTAGACGATCTAGCGAGGGCATTGTTGTCCTTGTTGCTCCCGAAAGTTAGCCCTATCGGTCTCTGTCTCTCCGATAGTGCTGTCAAGAGTACGGTAGGACTTTGGCACAGGAGTCTTCCTTCCTTCTTCGTTGCTCATAAGGTCGCAGGCGAGATCCTCTTCGTCTTCTTCTTGATTCTTCTTTGTGCGGGTCTCCGTATGAGTCCCTTGGCAAGGGGACGTAGAGGAAAGGGAGTAGGTACGGGAATGTCGATAGGAAATTATACAATTTAGATTTGCAATACAAAAACATAATTCAAAATATAATGATAATAATAATCTCAATACTTCCTTGTGTTTTCGGGGAGATTCCTGAGCGTTTGCACGTTTCTAAATCTCAACCCGAAATTATTTCAATGCACTAATTTTTAGCTGAAAACAAAGAATTCTTCGAAAACGTTAAAGATATCGTAAATTATCAAAAACAATAATAATCATAGTAACTGGAGAAAATCTCCACGTTACAGCAGATATGCACTCGTTCTTACAGTGCATATCGCTACGGACGTGACACCACTATGGATTTCGTAGAAGTATCAACAGCCTTAGAAAATATATATAATCTCACAGCTGATGAATTGGAATTTATTCCTAAGATTGTTCTTCTAAAGCACTGTGGGCACGCAATACACTATATTTGGGATAAATTACCAGAACACATTAAGGCTGATCCGGAAGTTCAACGTTATCGCCGTTGCATGAAACATTATAATCGCTCGGAGAATTCTACACACTTTGACGGTCCCTCACCTATGATAAAAGACTGTTACTTTTGCTTTGTGGGGACAGAGGAGGACCAGCAGGAGGAAAACGAAGAGGTGGATGCATCCCCAATAGTGCAATAAATGCTTTACCTTTAGAATTACATATACCTGATTATCAGTATTGTGGACTAGGTACATATCTAGAAAAGCGACTAGCACGTGGGGATCGTGACATTAATCCATCGGACGCAGCCTGTCGTGAACATGATATAGCCTGCTCGCAACATTGAGATTTGGAAAAAAGACACGAAGCTAATCAAATATTGCTGCTACCACTTGAGCTGCTATGAAGGTGAAAACGAAGTTAGGAATGGGAATGAAGAAGAGGATGAAGAAACGAGTAGTCAAATACCGTTCACTACCGCTAGCTAAACGAGGTGGATTTTTACCTTTGATTGCACCAGTCCTTGCAGGACTTTCCGCGCTGGGCTCCTTGGCAGGTGGGGCCGCTACTATAGCAAAATCCGTCAATGACGCAGCAGCGAAGCGCAAGATGCTAATGGAAATGCAACGTCACAATCGTGCTATCGAGGAAAAAGGTCTCTATCTAGCACCCTATAGCAAGAGCGGAAGAGGATTCAAGAGGACAGCAGGACGAAAAAAAAAAAGTAGATGAGTAGTATAGGTATGCTGTTTCTAACCCAGGTGCTCTGAGGGGGGTGAGGGGCTGCGCGGGGGAGGAAGAGGACGTGTTTGGGTGGGGGGTCGTGGGTGGGGGGTTTTTGATTGGTGGTTTGTGGGTGGGGGGTTTTTGATTGGTGGTTTGTGGGTAGGGGGTTTTTGGTTTGGGGGTTTGTGGGTGGGGTTTTGTTGAATTGACGTAACATTTTTAGAAAAATTGAGGGGTTTGTGGGTGAGGTTTTTGCTCAATTGACGTAACGTTTTTTAGAAAAATTGGGGGGTTTGTGGGTGGGGTTTTGTTGAATTGACGGAACTTTTTATTGTGGGGGTTTGTGGATGAGGGGGGTTGAGGTTTTTTCGGACGTATTGACGTCATAGCGGGCGGATGTGATTTTTTTTTTTTTTCGAAGTCAATGGCGGATGTGGTTTTCCTCCGTCGATGCTGATTGATGACACATGAACTTGAAATAAGATTTGAGTGGGCGGATGTTGGACACGTCGGATCTTGTTTAGCCTCGGATGATGATGACGATGATGATGACGTAAACTTGGAGGAAGGTGTAATGAGAGAGACAGAGATATTATTTTTTGTCTTTTCTTTATTGCATTTTTATTACTTAGAGAATTACATTTTTTTATTTGTTCTCAAGGTATTATTCATAATTTTCTTCATCTTCATCTTGCTCGAAATTATCAGCGACAACTGACAATCGAGACAATAGATTTTTGAGTTGTTGTAAAATACCCTCATTCGCACATTCAATGCCAAATAGAGTGAAATCGAATTTTCCCGATCTAACCATGGTGTTTGAAAATTCGTTATATTCGTAGAAGTTTGTTCGGTCGAAGAAGTAGAGCATTCCATTGGTGTATCTAAATGCGCTTGTTATTCTCCCGGGTAAACCATGAAAATCCGTGGAAACTATACCGTATTTTTTTGGTCGTTGAAGACATTCGTCAAATTCCGTGTAGTAATTATCATTATAGAAGATTAGCGTTCGTCCCGTGTAGGTATTAACGACTCCACGTATTTTACTCGCAGTGGCTGGAAGTTTGTACGCAGTTATGGGTTTTGGCCAACCTCCGATTAGCTCTAAACTTGGAAATTTCATTTTGTAAATTTGATTTTTAACAAACAATACAATATCATCATTCACGGGTGATTGATATATAGCTGTTATTCTCGTAAAATTATCGGGTAAAAACGTTAGCCAATTTCTAATGAGTTGTGGTTTTTTATAGTCTTTTGCACCAACGTTCATGGGCCACACCCATTTCCTATAGAATATGTACATTCGCTTATTTACAATCAATAGTCCATCGATGTATTTAAATTTACACAAATCTATCTTTGATCCTTCAACATCAGGTGCAAATTTCCTAGGAGTCCTAGCAGCAGGAGTGGTGGTGGTAGTTGATAAGTGAATGATTCGCCTGTTTGTCGTTGTTTCCATGATGCCCGATGATCTCTTTGTTCCATAGAGATTTTGAATTCCAAGAATATCATCCAAGGCCAAGTCGATGGTTCCATTGACACTTGGAAGCGTGTTGTACAATGCGTACATGATGGCATTTTCATCGGTGCCATGTGCCAGACCAATAGCGTGTCCTATTTCATGCACCAATACGGCGAGAAAATTAATTTGATTTTCATCAGGAGGAATACCATCTCCCATGAACCAATTCTCGTCTTCGTCCATGTGAATTTCCGTTGTATTTCCCTGAGCATGTGGATTGAAAGCGTGAGCCAATACTCGACCTGGACCATCAAAATCACGGACACATTTACTTTTGTGACTCATTTTTTCAAATCGATGAGCACGACTTTTGTAGGAGATTACGATGTTGGCCTCGCCACCGCGACGTTCGGAAAACGTAAGTAGAGAATGTCGTGCCGAAAGGGCAAAGGCTTTTTCCGTCATTTCGAGGGACTCGGAATTGGGTAAAATGAAGCGCCAGGTCAAATGATTGGTATTTCACTTTTTTATCGAGAATTCATAATTTAGTAAATCGTCTTCATTACCACAACGGGGTATTTGCATTCTCTCAAATGTCTCTTGATTCAATATTCCGTCCACGGGTAGTTTATTGTATTCTTGAAACATCGACACGGCATTTTGTATATTCACATCCGTTACTTTGTAATTCGAATAATCACCTTTTTCACCACCACCATTATCAATTAAATAACCATACTGTCTAAGATAATCAACGGCTTCGGTTAGGTTAATTTGTTGTACTGCTACTGGTATAGCAGCAGCAATCACAAACAAAACCGATAACAATAATTGAAGAAAATTCACGCGAGCATCCATTCTGTTCCAAGGGAGATTGATGCGTTGAGTGATTTGTAAGGATATTTACTGCTGCTTATATTATTCACTACTACTGCGCGCTGCTATTATAGAATATAATTTTATTAGATTGACATTTAGAAATTTCATTTCTCAGACCATCGAGTTCGTATCTAAGTTTTATATTCTCCTGTTCAAGAAATGCCGCTCGTATACAAATTTCATTTTCCTTATCACATTGTTGTCGTCGTCGTTGTCGTCGTCGTTGCATTGCTGAAGCAGTATTATTATCTCTAGCGTAAATTTTTTTCTTTAATATCCTTTCACGAAAATCACGATAATTTTCGATAGAATGAGCAGCTACTGCTACTGGAACGAGATCGACAATTAATGTTGATGGATTTTTCGGATATAGAATAAATGGTCGTTGTTGTCGCAAACCATCACGAGGAGACAATCGTTGGATCACTTTTTCCTCCAAATTTATAATTAGCTGATCCATACTGGTACAACTTGATTCCATCAACGTATAAAGATCGACTGATGAGGTGAGGGGATGGGGAAAAAAGGATTGTAAGAAAAAATGATGCAATAAATACACATTATTAAAATTTTTTTATTTTTTCTTCATTCAATACAATGTGTGTGTGTGATTAATAAAATATTTTTTCGTTAATGTTACAATTTTCGCACTACATTGGTGAGTGGACTATACTCTATGATACGATCGTGAAGGATAAGACAGAATGCTTGAGTGTCTTGAGGCACATTGTCTTTACATTCAAATTCGATTCTCATGTCACCTGTGGCACTTTTTATCGATTCGTTTTGACGCGAGCAATCGATGACGACGATTGGTGCACGCGTTATGTACTCCGATGGTGTCAATAACGGTGAATGTCCGTCTTCTTTATCGTAATACGATGAGCGGAATTTCCATTACATATCGTATAGGATGGCGTGATAATTTTTGTCAAAATCAACATTTAAATTTTCATACGGATAAATTTCCGAATTTAGATACAACCGTACATTTGTTAAATTACAATGATCAAATTCCGTCATGTGCCGTTTCAAATCATTTTTCCTGTTGGTCTGCAAACCGAAGATGACGTATCGCGGTTTCTCCAGTTGCGTGGTAGATTTCACGGCCCAGGTATGCTTCGTTGTCGTCTGTAGAAGGGGATATTCGTAGAGATCCTAGGAGCGAAAAGCCATGCTGATTTCACGACCGCTCTCGAGAATTCGCAAGAGAGAGAGTTTGGTGACCTCCTCGAGATAAACGTGTGGCATGCGCCATTGGACTTTTGTTAAGACAATTTTTGCTTGAACATTTGGTGCTAGGGCATTCGCCGTTCCAGAGAACAGAGAGTTAAAGTCTGTGCGTGACCTTATCAAAATTAATTCATGATGAGCATTCATTACAATATGTTGATAGTCTTCGCAAAAACCCAAAAGCATGTGCAGTTGTATGCAATAATTGAAATGAGTGGGTCCATTTACAGCTACAGGTACATGTAAATCTCCATAAAGCCATCCTGTTGATCCCATAGACTTTCCACCACTTCGAGTTAGGCTTACAATGTTTTTCATGGTAGTGGTAATACCGACGTTTCTACAGCGATCTATTTCCACACCATTCAGCTCATAACGTATCTCATCAAAGAGGAAAGCCATGCAATTATTGTCCAAGTGTATTGGATGATCTTGAGGTGAATTCACCGTTTCCAGTCGGCCTTCGATGTAGAGCAAACTCTGATGCGATAGGGTGTACAAATCTTGTTGTTGTATCGGTATTCTTATCTCATCGTTGTGATTGAGCGCTGTACTGGAGTAGGGATTGTAAGCGTGAAGTTCCAATTTGGTGATGCGATTGTCGAAAATCGGTTTTCTCGAAATGTTCAGTACGTCCACGATGGTCATTTTTCTTCTCTCTCTTATTGTTTACGATAGGCAATTACGAATCCCAAAGATTTGAGAAATTTTGCGTTTTCCACAGTGAGTTTATTTTTTCCGCTGCTGCTGCTGCTGCTGCTGCTGCTGCTGCTGCTGCTGCTGCTACTGCTGCTGCTGCTGCTGCTGCTGCTGCTGCTGTTGCAAATCCCCGCACCTTTTGAAACGCTATCACCGCTCGAATGATTACACGCGTCTCGATTCTCACTATTATATATTAGCATTTTTCCCTCTTACATGAAGTCTAATTGTTATCTCTTCTCCACGTAAGTCTATGAGATGACCGTTCTGATCGACAATGCGTAAGGTTAAATTGTCTATGACACGTGCAACAACTGGTAGATAAATGATTTGCGGTGGAGTTTCCGATATTTTATATCCTGGCGGAACTCTCGGTAAAAATTCGTGAATCGTATGTGTTAGATGTTCATTGCTGTACGAGCCAGTAGTTATATTACACTCTATGCGGATCATGTTGACTTTAATGATTTTCACAGGCGTATCGGATTCGTGAAGTTCCTTCGCTTTGAGTACACGATTGGTGGAAAACCCCAAAAGTTGTCCAATATTATTCAGCTTACTGAAATCCACTGCATATTCACATTGTATCTCACTCTGCAGTGTGTTGTTGTTTGCGCGTAAAGTAAGGGGATATTCATTATCTATTGTAGCCATTTCTCGGTTGAGATACTCTGCTATGGAAGCCAATTCATATGAGCCCTCGGGTATAACTACAACCTTGTCTTTGTCATAGTAAAATTTGTTATTAGTCGAATCAACGTTGGGAATGGTGTTGAATGTTTGCAAATCCACCAAACCGAGCTCAAATTCGCTACCAATTGCCTCTAAGTTTATCGGTGGAAAGTAATTTGCCGATAAAATGGAATTGGCACCTGTTAGCGTGAGCGTGAATGACGTCATATTTATGTATTCTTCCGGAGAAAGTCAACGCACAACTGACCACAATTGATGCTATTGTATTCTTGATAACGATCATAATTATAATTGATGCTTTTTGTAGTACCACCAAAGTAACGAATCAATTCTACAGGTGGTTTGAGATTTCCAAAGCTATCGAAATACTTTACGTGCTCCTTGTTTTTCACCACATAAGCAACCCAGTGAGTCCCCGGTCCTTGCTGATCATCCAAATTCACGATACCACACTCATTTTTCCGAATTCTCACAGGTAAATTATTACGCATAAACACTCCTCGAAAATACGGTATGTTTTGACACCATCATTCCAGTTGACAGTTGGTGGTTGTTACATCTATTTTCTTTTTCGTCCTGCTGCTGTCCTCTTGAATTCTCTTCCGCTCTTACTATAGGGTGCTAGATAAAGACCTTTTCCCTCGATAGGACGATTGTGACGTTGCATTTCCGTCAACATCTTACGCTTTGTTGCTGCGTCATTGACGGATTTTGCTATAGTTGCGGCACCACCTGCCAAGGAGCCCAGGGCGGAAAGTCCTGCAAGGACTGGCGCAATCAAAGGTAAAAATCCACCTCGTTTAGCTAGAGGTAGTGAACGGTATTTGACTGCTAGCCGTTTCTTCTTCATCCTCTTTTGCCTTTGCCTCTTCTTCATTCCCATTCCTAATTTCGTTTTCACTTTCATAGCAGCCCAAGTGGCGGTAGCAGCTGCTCGCTCGGATAAAGAGGAGTCTCTAGCAGTAATACGTTGCTTACCTCTCTGAGCCAATATTCGATCAGCCTCGTGTCTTTCGTCCAAATCTCGATGTTGCGAGTAGGCTATGTCGTGTTCGCGACAGGCTGCGTCCAATGGATTAATGCCTCGATCACCACGTGCTAATCGCTTTTGTAGATTTGTACCTGGCCCACAATACTGATAACCAGGTACATGTAATTCAAAAGGTAAAGCATTTATTGCACTGTTGAGGATACTTCCACCTCTTTGTTTTCCTTGTCCTCGTCGTCGTCGTCGTCGTCGTTGTCGTCGTCCTCGTCCTCGTCCGCCTCCTCCTCTTTTCCCACAAAGCATAAGTAACAGTCTTTTATCATAGGTGATGGACCGTCAAAGTGTGTAGAGTTTTTCGAGCGATTATGATGTTTCATGCAACGGCGATAACGTTGAACTTCCGGATCAGCCTTAATGTGTTCCGGTAATTTATCCCAAATATAGTGTATTGCGTGTGCACAGTGCTTTAGAAGAACAATCTTCGGAATAAATTCCAATTCATCAGCTGTGAGATTATATATATCTTCCAATGCCATTGATACTTCCATGAAATTCATTGTAGCACTGACACTTTTCGATCACACCCAGTTGTATAAATAGCTGAATTTCCCACCTTTTCAAATCACACCACCGCGTCAGTTATGCGATTCGTGAAGCAATCATCGAGTATACGCGTCACCGATAAGATGTTTAATCACATCCCCCCTCAAACTCGTAGACACGGTCATATGTTACCAAATACAATTCGTGGGATAATTTGTGGACCGTCAAATTGTGGAAAAACCAATGTACTATTGAGTTTGCTTGAAAGTCCAAATGGAGTGCGTTTCAATAACGTTTACGTTTACTCGAAATCATTACAACAACCAAAATATCGTTATCTTGAGCATCTTCTCGAACCAATGAATGACATAGGCTATTTTACATTCTCCAATAATGTGGACGTAATTCCACCGTCTGACGCTGCTCCCGATTCGGTATTCGTGTTTGATGACGTTGCTTGTGATAAGCAGGACGCTATAAGGGAATACTTTTCTATGGGTAGACAGTCCAATGTAGATTGTTTTTACCTTTGTCAGACTTATGCAAAAATTCCGAAACATTTGATTCGTGATAATACAAATTTGCTCATTCTCTTTAAGCAGGATGCAACAAATCTCAAACACATTTACAACGATCACGTTAATACCGACATGACGTATGAAACATTTAGTGATTTATGTGCAATCTGTTGGCAATACAAATATGGATTTGTTGTGATAGACAAAGACAGTGCATTGAACAGGGGTCGTTACAGACGTGGATTTAATGACTTTGTTCATCTCTGAGAGTGTCAGTCGTTATCGAAACACCTAGTGAGATGGAGTGGGCGAAAGTTATCAAGGAAATCGCGAAAACGCGTAAAACTATTCGAGCAAAACATCAAGCGCTAAAAGTCGGAAAAATGGAGAGTGATGATATGCTTGAGAAGAACCTGAAACCTATCATCGACCCACTCAAACGTTTGGTTGAAAATACCTCAATTGAATCTCCTCCAACAGCGGAATTTCCGACGAAGGCATCACCACCACCACCATCTTCACCGGAAAAAGATATTCCACCAATTTCACCGCTATTGCAAAAAGGGCAGTCAGAACGAAAAAGGGCATCTAAAAACAGAAAACAAAGTGATTTGACGTTGACTGACGCATCGACTCCAAGATTACAAATACGAAGAAAACATTCTTATACGCCAGCAGCAATGATCAGACCTTCCTCCTCCTCCTCTGCGGTTGATTACCACGATAATGATGATGATGATCAAGAAGAAGTGGATGATGAAGAAAACGTGCTGGAAACGTCTATCAGGGATATGATGAACAATCCCGAAGAACGTGAAGAAATACTCAGTCACTTTACTAGACATATGGGTCCATTATCAAAATTGTACTTGGAACGTCTTTTTACTGATAAGAGTAACATCGTTGACACCGTGTACGGTGTTCATTTTGATAAAGATAAACTAGTTATGGGAAATGCTGCTTTCGATGTGGATAACAATGATTATTTGTTGATTAACGGTACGAGATATCGTGGTACGCAAGGACTCTTTGAACTAATCTTTATGAAAAAACCCAATATCACCCCCTATACAAATTCAGATTTGCAAACGTACAAAAACATTTTGATATCAACGAGCGCTCACAAACGTCTAAATTTATCAACTGAACGAGTTTTGGGTAATAGAGGATACAAGTATAAGCATATAATTGCACCGTTATTCAATATCAGAGTGGGAGGTGCTATGACAATTCCAAGAGTAAAAAAAATTAGTGGAGGTAATAAGAGAATGCCATTCGATATGAAAGTTACAAATAACGCTACAGATTACGTTCATTGGGATGATGCAAACGAGTTGGTCGACAGATTACGACTCTTGTTTGCCTCACAAGCAGCTGGACACACGGGGCACGGTAACGAAATCGTTTTGATTATCGAGGAACTTAGAGAGGCTGGATTAATTATAAATTAATGTGAAAATTGAAATAACGCATCAGTTGCAAAATGTCCATTAACAAATTCGGAGTATCACTGCAAAGAGGTATTGGTTCACCAGCAGTAGGGAGAGTTTCGATTGGTAAGCGAATGATTCTAAAAAATTACGTTTACAAGAATACGTTATACTTGGATGTAAAGAACAATGCGTACAATGCCGGTGGTAGAAAAATTCAAAGGCTTGCAACCCCCACAGAGGCTGACGATGTCGTTCATAAACGTTACGTGGATGATAAGTGTTCGCGATCGCGAAAGGTAAGGGGGGAGCGGAGCTGAGCCGGGACCCACCGGACAGTCTCCCTCTCCCGAAGCTGGTCCCCACTCGCAGCGTCTCCCACCTCGCAGCGATGTCATCGAGCACGATGTCGGCGAGATCGTTGTCGTTCCAGGCAGTCGCTCGCTCGACCCGAGCCCCTTCAGACGGGGACTCTATGTATGCTTTTAGGCTACACTGGTAAGTCTGGTAAAACCAACCATCCATACCTTATCCCACGAGGCGTTCTCGTGATCTTAGAGCTAGCGCGGTGTTCGCGTTATACTTTTTCCTAGTGCGGTGTTCGCACTTCCTTTAAGCGGAGTTCGCTTCCTTTTCTTAGTGCGGTGTTCGCACTTTGTAGTGTCTCTGAGACAACTCGAGGTGTTCTCGGGTTGTCTTTCCTTCGGGGGTTAGCCCCATTTTCGCTCCCAACCCTCCGGCTTTCCAGGCGGAGTTCGCCTCGCGCGTCATAGCGGAGCTCGCCTTGCGCGTCTTTCTCGGGTATTTTCAGACTCATTGCACGAGCCTCGCGCTCGGAGACTTAGTGCCTTTCTTTTTCTATTAAGTTTTTTATTTATTGTTGAAAAATATATTATTACGTTTCTCGTTTAGTCGCTTCTTTTTCTTTATTAGCGTCTCCTACCCTTGTCCGTCCGAGCGAGCCGAACGTTCTGCGCTACCACCGGTAGTCTCCGCTTTGTTTCTTTGTATTTGTGGTGACCGGGATTTGCCCGTTGTTACAGTCTCGCACAATAAGGTTAAAGATGAAGTGGATAAACGAGAAGATGCAATGGCCAAAGACGTGAATAAACAATTGGATCAAATAACGAATGATCTAAATGAGAACATGAGGTCATATATTAGGAAAGCCGAAAGCATCATAAATCAAGTTTTAAAAACGAAAGTTGAAAAGATTGAAGATGCACTTGATAAATCAATGCTTGAAAATATTACAATTTCTCGTGATAAGCTCAGGACGGAAATTGCGGAGAAGATACGGAATATACAGGAAAATGATATAAATAGACTGCTAACGGCGAACAACGCGCATTTCGAACAAAAGTGTGTAGAGCTTAAGACGAATTTTGATAACGTAAAAAAATCTAATGTAGATAACTTCAACGCATTCAAGAGTACCGTCAATCTTCTTCTATTACAACAATATGAGAGTCTGAAAAAAAATATTGAGGATGTTAATAAATCCAACGTAGAACAAATCACCGCTATTAAGATTGATATCAATGATCTTTGGAAAACAGTTAATGACACGAGAAAAAAACCAATTTAGAGACATTTGCAACAAAAAAAGTCATGAGAAATAAGAAGAAATATATTGTAAATCCGGAATCGTCTGACGATAGTGATACAGAGAGAAAATGTAAAAGTTGTATGGACTGCTTTGTATTAGTTTTAGTATTATGCTTTATGAATACTGGACCATAAAAAATAAAAATTGAAAATGAGTAAAGAAAAGAGATTGTTAGTGGATGAATTGCATGCTCCTGCTCGACGAAACTTTCCCCGTAGACGCGTTATCGTAAAGGGATATGACGACTTATGGTAAGCCGATCTCGTTGATATGCAAACGTACTCAAGACTCAATGCCAGTTACAAGTATATTCTTACGATAATCGATGTATTATCGAAATATGGATGGGCATTACCTGTTAAATCTAAAGCAGGTAAAAACGTGAGTGATGCATTCCTCAAGGTTATACGTCAAAGTGGACGACAACCTAAAAATTTGCAGACTGACAACGGCAAGGAATTCTACAATTTGGATTTTCAAGAGAGAGTTGTGAAAAAGTTGAAAATCAATCATTATTCCACCTACAGTATAATGAAAGCCTCAATTGTCGAGCGTTGGAATAGAACATTGAAAAACAATATGTGGAAACTCTTTACCCTCAACGGAAATTACAAATGGATTAAAATACTGCCAGATCTCGTGAAAAGATACAATGAGCGTCGACATCGGACCACTGGAAGACGTCCAATTGACGTCACTCGAGAAAATGCAAATGATCTACTTGCAACGGTATACAGCAATGTGAAAATCATTGGACCAGCACGCTTCAAAGTTGGTGATCATGTGCGTGTGAGCAAATAGAAGAGTATATTTGCCAAAGGTTATACTCCGAATTGGTCCAGCGAAGTCTTCGAAATAGCTGATATGCAAAGGACCAACCCAATTACCTATCTCTTGCGAGACTCCATGGGTCAACCCATTCACGGTGGATTCTACGAGAAGGAACTTCACGCAGTTGCAGATCCCAATGTCTACCTAGTGGAACGAATTTTACGGAAAAAGGGAAATAAGGTGTTTGTTAAATGGTTAGGTTTCGATAAAACACACAATTCTTGGATTGATAAAACAAATGTATTGTAACAACATGTGTATGAATAAAAAAATTACATTCTCTCAATTAATTTGTTCTCCCTCTCCCATTCTTATTTCATAATGTCCCCATGGCAATGTGGTAACTAAATCGCTTAATATAAATCTCTTATTATCATACGGATTTAGCGCATCCTTACTCTCACATACCGTAAACATTTTGTGTAATTTCGAACGAATACTTCGCTGCTTACGCTTGTGAATCGTTTTTTCACCCAGACAATGCAGATAGTCGTCAAAATTTATTTCACGCGCTATCGTACTACGCTTTACACCTTTGATTTTCTTACAATCATCCTTACCCCTCACACGATACGCATACATCTTTGCTCGTAAACCCACAAATTCAGTCATTATCATACCATTGTTTTCATCTTTCATCAATCCGGGAATTTTTTTATTGACGCGAGGCATGTCATATGCATTGTTTTCACCATAATCACTAGTATCGAATCTATCAATATCACATTTCATATTTTCATATACATCATCACACACAAGTTCATAGATTAGACTGTCCGTGTCAGTGTATAGCACTTTGCATTGATCTCCATAGCGCTCTCGCATATAAGCATGGTGAAAATCGTAGAGGAGGATTTTCGAGATATCGAGAATCGACATACCCACATATATCGGTTTGTTAAAGTAAATGTTCAGCTTGTTGAGTTCAATGGCCACCAAATCCTCATGGAAAATCGTGCGATTGTGAAAATTTGGTTTTGCAATAAGGGCTTCTGCTCCATATCTTGCCTCCCATTGTGTGACGAGTTTGATATCTCGATGATTACGCACATTCTCCATGGTTTTACCAAAAACAGCATTATTCATGAGTTTTAAGAGATTCTTCTCAAAGTCATTCGTAGCCGTAGTTCTCAAACGTGTATTTAGATTGATGTATTCGCGAAGCCAGCGCGATTGTTTGAATTGCAGTACGCGATGAATTTTACGCAATACGAGTCCATGTTTCAGAGCTTGCTGCAATGCACGATAGTGAATAATATAATGAGTCTTATCGCAAACAGTTGCCAACAACTTGGAATTTCGAGTTTTCTTCTGCTGCTGCTGCTGCTGTTGCTCTTCTCCTGTTGTACTAAATTTCGATGGATCTTGCTGTTCCGTACAAAATGGTAAATCTGTATGTATGTCGTGCAATTCCACAGGATATTCCAAACCAACTTCGAGAATATAACCTGTATCAGAATCTGCACTCACATTGTGAATATCTAGAGATTGTTCGGGATCATTGCACCACTAAAATTCTCCATAGGGTAATGGTTCAGACATTGCCCATCCATACAAATTGTTGATATCATAATACATGAGGTATCGCGATTTTTTCATTGGATTGTAGTTACCCATATACTTGTTGTTGGCTTTCGCGTATCTGTGTGAGCATTGACTCAATCCACCTCGAATACCTCGTTCCACGAACATGAGCATGTCAATGTCGGTAAATAATTCCAAAGAGATTTTTGTGTACTTGAGCATTGCGTCCCACGTATAGCCAGGAAGAGTGAAATAGTGGGCAGGATCCAATCCATAGTTATTCATACACTGTGTACGAAAATTTTCAAAAACATCTGCTAGTAATAAAACGTCAGTTTTGAGGTACAAATCACTGTATTCACCCAATGTTTGTATTTTAAAATGATTCCAGACATTCACAGCATGTTGGTAATCCTCCTTAGTGATGTCACAAGCATTTAATTTGCTATAAAAATCCCGATGTGAGGGTAAAGATGATTCTTCCAATTTTTTCGTATCGGTGATGTAGTCGTAGGGAAATACACCTTTGCGCGTTAACAAGTCGAAACTTTCGTTATCGAGATCACCGTAACATGATTTAAGTATCTTCATGTCAGCAGCACTTGTTTTATCGAGAAGCGACGCCAATTTTTCCAAACTCGATTGCATGAAACGCAATGAATCGATGAATCGCAGTTGTACAAACACCCTCTTTCCATTCCTCTCACCCACTTTTACGTACTTGACAAATGAAATGTATCGTTCACTTGTTTGTGGTAAAATTTAAATATTTATTCCATCATCATCATCATCATCATCATTATCATTATCACTTTTAAAGGCATTGGCAACATCGCGAATTATGAAATGAGCATCGTAATTGCTCAAATTGTGAAATATCACTCGAAGTACAAATGAGTCTTTGTAGTTCAAATTACAACCCTTATGTGCTAGTCCACGATATTCACCCGTCAAATGACAGTGATCCCTTACCCTCTCATCAGTCTCTGCAAACTCTCGTTCGCAAATGTGGCAATGTGTAGCATTTTGAAAGTCAATTGATTCACCATGAGACATGGGTCGCATTTTTACTTCCACCCTGTTGGAAAATTTATCCAAGACGATTTCATGCAATTGTTGGACGAACCAACGAATACACTCCGCTCCTCCCCTATAGGCAACGTATTTACTCTGACTCGAATCGAAATCACAATGCACATAATAACCAACACTATATGGTATATGTTCTTGATAAGGGAATGTATTACAGCAGTCTTCTTTTTCTTGAATAGTATCTCTCAGCAGACACTCGACATCGGCATATACCACGTACGGTAAACGAATTTTCCTCTTGAAATTCTCAAAATTTAACATCTCCTTCTCCTCCGTTGGCAGAGTGATTTTGCATTTATTGATTCGACTGCAGTCAAGTACATGTCGTTCAAGACTTTTCTCGTTGTAGCAGTAATGTAGACATCTGTAAATGGAAACAAAAAAAATGATTATGTTAATCCAAATAGTTCAAAGAGGATGACGTAATTAAATTAGGAGAATACTGTGAATAATTACCTATCACAAATGTATTTCGCATGATGATGTTTATTGATTTGATTGGATACCAATCTTGATAAGTTTTTTATCCAGGTAAAATGTGCCACTCCCGTTTCATCATTATTCACAATGAGAAGTAAATTTACATGTTTTTCCGTCTTTTCCTCACACAGTCGCAGGGGTAGACATTCCAAAACTTTGTTTCCCCCTTCAGAAGATTCCGCCAGTGTATACACATTAATGGATAGGTCGTTTATCCGCTCAAATTTCCTAATTTGTTGTAAGTTCATGGGAAATTTTATTCCATCAGTATTGAGAACTGATTTATAATGTGGATAGGAAGAACATCTATCCCCATGTATTTCAGCAGGATAAAGGGCTGCCGTGACAGCCCAAGCGAAACACGCATTGTCATTCGATTTTACATTCACTACAGCTCGCTTATGCGTAATCGATTTCGGCAGTTCAAAGAAGCATGCAGCTTGCATTGGATTACACCTGTTGATATTAACAATCAGATTGATAATTTTTTAAAGTTCCCATCCACTGCCTCTCTCTTGAAATTCCTCCAACGACGTCAATATTGGTTTCACGATTTTACTCTCGTACCATTCCTTCAAGTCGGAAGTTGTTAGCAGCTGATGATTCTTCGTTTCAAAGTGCTTCAAATCAATACTTTTATCTTTATCGATGAAATCGGCGTTGAGCACTGTGTTCACTTTAACGCACTTGTGAGTCTGCAACGAATTGGAAATATTTTCAATTACCAATTTCTCGGCATTCCGCAGAAATTGCTTTGGATCGGTATGTCGAATATTGACAACCATACCGGTGGATATTCGACTTTGAAACGCTGATTTTTCCACTACAGTTTCCCACCTTAAATCTAATGTTTTAGTACCAAGACCTTGACCACTTTTCACCTTGTCCGTTCGCACTCGTTTCTTCAAACACTTGAAATACGCGATTCTATTAATTAGTTTTTGTCGCGTACCAATTGATAAAATCAAATCATCACATTCCAATGTTTTAGTAAGAATATCAATGATCTCGTAACATGATTTCACCCATAGTTCAATTTCACTTTCACGTTTCACCAATGTCAGCTGCTTTCGCAAATTTTCATCAGCAGCACGAATGAGAGAAAAAAATAATTTTTCGAACGATGATAATGACGCGTTTGCTCTTTACGTGGTAAGAATAGTCGAGGAGGACTGTAAGGTGAAACTTTATTTACCGCACTTTTATGAGAAACACAGATCGTAAAAAAAAACTTAATTCTCTTAAATGGTACATGTAATTGATTTTTTTTTCCTCCACTGGAGTATAGTAAAATATACCATGTTTTTTTTAAACGAAATAATACAAGCAGGATATGCGTAGCTGCTACATATGGTTGAGTGTATTACCCTATTTGAAGGACAAACGCAAGCAGGATATGACTGTCAGATAACGATGAGTGTCTTGCTCTCTGAACTAAACGTCCTTGTCCTTTATGATAAAGTTCTTGTGGTTTGGTGCTTGATGTTGACCTAACTTGTGTGTTTCCAAACTGAATTTCAAAGCATTTTCATAACCTTAACCATAATTGTAACCATTTAAAAAAAAACTTTTTATTTAATGAGAGTGATGAAAGTGGTGAACATGAAAAGAAGAAAGAAAAATGGTGATGGTCAAAGCAAAGAAATATTATTACAAAAATAGCGCGAAGGCGTGGTTATCGACTTATTGAACAACATCAACGACTTGATATAAGTAACTATTTTTAAAAATAATTTTTAACTAAAAACAAATTAAGTCTTTTTTATATGTTTCATGACATGCTGGTATCATTCATAAAGGTTAGAATATATGCAACCACTGTATGGTTCAACCAAATACGATAAGATAAAAGTCATACATCAGCATCGGAAGTATACTGTATTTATCCCAACTTCTATGACCATATGGTGTTCTATATTGTATTTTCTTAAACATTTTCTATTTTTATTCCTTAATTTTTTTCTTTCTTTTTCCTTAAACTTTTTTTCTTATGTATTAATTGTTTTCTTTAGTTAGTAGGGAATATGGAAAGGGAATTATCGCAAAATAAAAAAGCATTTGTGTATTTTTTTTATTACTATTTAATGAAGAACATACCCCTAAATATACTTTGTTTAAAACATATAATTTTTGAGTGTTAGCGATGATGATCATGATGATGGGCCTAATACTACCGATCAGTATAAACGATAATACATTTAATGCTTATGATGATAATGATGATGACTTCGACAATAATATCATTGATAAAAAATGAATATAATGTTTGATGAGTTTGATAGTAATGTCGACCTCAATTGATGAATCCCAATTCATCAATTGCAATCGACATTACTACCAATCTCATCAAACATTATGTATTCATTTTTTATCAATGATATTATTGTCAGTCATCATCATCATCATCATAAGTATGAAGTGTATTATCGTTATTATTGATTAGTAGTATTGGTCCCAACATCATGTCCATCATCGCTACCGTCATTATCATTTTCTTTACCTCTTTTTTTTGTTTTTTTTGTTTTTTTTTGGTAATATTTTACAATCGATTTAATATTACAATTTCATATTTTTCATTACAATTTTTCTTCATAACATACATCTATTTTTAAAACTATAAATATTTCATACAATTCTTACGTCAATTTCACCATTTTTAAGAACTGAGGTGCTCTATTTTTCCCGTTACAATGTAATATATTTTTTCCATAACATTCTTACACCTATTAAAACTAAAAATGTAATATTACAATTACAATGCCATATTATTCCTAATTGTTTTTTCTCTTTTTTGTTACATCTATTAAAACTAAAAATGTGATATTACAATTACAATGAAATTTTCAGAAATTTTTGGTTATAGGCCAAGTGTTTTTTATTTCTATCCCATGCTCACGTGCAACTTGTAATTTATAAAATGCATTATTAAAACAAAAGAATGCATCGTAAGCATAATTATTTGTTAAAGAAGTCTTTAACTTAATTACGCTTATGATTTCATTCAATCTACTCATAATTTTATTGTTTCCTATGTCAAGCCAATTACTTGGCACGATAATCTTAATTTTTTTACATTTTTGAATATTTGTGAGAAGGGTACAAGTAAATATTACTTCTGTAAGATTACTTCTCCTAAAGGAAAAAAATGCATCTACAATTATTTGGGGATATTTAGTCGAATCTTGATTTGTATTTATAACAACTTCAAAAGGTTTTAATTTCTCACCAGACACTGGTTTTTGGTTTGATGTTGATGGTGATTCTTCGTCGTCGTCGTCTTCTTCCTCTTCAGCTACTGCTTCTGCTTCTGCATTGGCTTCTTCTGCTTCTGATTCTTCTTCTTCTTCCGTTTCTGCTTTTTGATTGATGTATGTGCTGTCCCGTTCGGCCAGATATTCGTAAAATTTCCCCAATATTTGTAGCATCTCCTGATTAAATAGTTCTGGGCAGAATTTGCATAATTTCAGAAAAAGCATCATAGAGCTGGTGAAACTGTAACAAAAAAGATAAAAATATTATTAAAAATTTTTATTTTAATTTTTATTATCATTATAATACTAATACTTTATACTTACTGTGTTATTATTTTGATCATTGTGGTGGTTTCACTTAACCCCTTCACACAAGTATCTCCATCCTCTAGATACATCGCATGGATGACGGTTTCAAATTCATCCATAATATGTAGGAGCGTAATCGCTGGATTTTCTTCCTCATTGCGGGCTCTATCGTAGGCTTCCTTCAAAATTTTTATAAATTTATTACCTTTAATTGGTATCAATGCCAGTACATCAGTGAATAACTGCATTGCAGTTACATATCTGAAAATAAAAAATTATTATATATAAATTTTTTTATTCAAATACAATTATTAATAGAATTTTAAATAAAGTTAAACTTACAATGTGAGTATTTCTGGGATGACCTTTCCCATGATCGTTGAGAGTTCTTTAATGTTTTGTAATTTTTGATTTATTTCTTCCATTGTTTTTTTTCCCCAAAGAATATATTTGTTTTGAAATATTTTAAATGTCCAACACTTCACACTTCACTTTACTCTTTTTCTTTAAGTTTAACGTGCTTAAAGCTATCGTAACTATGATGACGCTAACAACGTTTTGCTAAAACGGCTAAACAGAACTGTGAAGTTCTTTATTCGTTTCAAGCTATATATGAATTATGTGAAAACCGCAATATCCTTTTCTTAACAGTTCTAATTCTTTATCTATGCGGATGTGGATGTGGTGATCATACGTATGCATATATTTTTTTTTTATTCGTCTCCCGCGCAGATAAATTCGATATGATTATATTTACCACCTAAATATTTCAACAATAATGTTTTATTTTGCACCAATTTTTCTAATTCTGATAATTGTTCATCGTCAATACCTTCTCCCATTCTTTTTGGGAGAAAAACCGCGAATTCATGACGAATCTCAGCTATAATACTCAAACCGTAACGCGTATTCACTCTTTTAATTTTCGTTACCGCATATATTTGAGATACGTTTAAATCTGCCAATTTAAACAGAGGTAATAAACTCTGGGCACCACTTCCAACTTTATTAATTGATTTTAATACATCCATTATATTACTCGCACTCTACGAAACACTGTAACTCTTTTTCAGAACTAACTTCAACCGCTAATCCCTACAGTCTTTTTATTCAAACTTAACCGGAAACTACATTCAACAAAGGGTTTGGGGAATAGTATATAAATTTTATATGTATAATTAACAATTGAAAATAATGTCTTATCTATCTCTACTACCTTCCTCCAAGTTTACGTCATCATCATCCATCTCAAGGAATATCCGAGAGAGCATATCGCACCTCTCCCCAATGACGCATCACCGCTGCTGCTCTAAACGCGATCCAACATGTTAAAAAAAAAAATCTTTTTTGAAAAAACGGAAAACCACATCCACCCATACCTCATTCTCTCTCATTACACCTTCCTCCAAGTTTACGTCATCATCATCATCATCATCATCATCCGAGGCTAAACAAGATCCGACGTGTCCAACATCCGCCCACTCAAATCTTACTTTAAGTTCATGTGTCATCAATCACCATCGACGGAGGAAAACCACATCCGCCATTGACTTCGAAACAAAAAAAAAATCACATCCGCCCGCTATGACGTCAATACGTCCGAAAAAACCTCAACCCCCCTCATCCACAAACCCCCACAATAAAACGTTCCGTCAATTCAACAAAACCCCACCCACAAACCCCCCAATTTTTCTAAAAAACGTTACGTCAATTGAGCAAAAACCCCACCTACAAACCCCCCAATTTTTCTAAAAATGTTACGTCAATTCAACAAAACCCCACCCACAAACCCCCAAACCAAAAACCCCCCACCCACAAACCACCAATCAAAAACCACCCACCCACGACCACCCACCCACGACCACCCACCCACGACCACCCACCCACGACCACCCACCCACAACCACCCACCCACGACCACCCACCCACGACCCCCCACCCAAAAACACCCTCTTCCTCCCCCGCGCAGCCCCTCACCACCCCTTCAGAGCACCTGGGTTAGAAACGGCATACCTATACTACTTAGATGCAACAACCACCAACTGTCAATTGGAACGATGGTGTCAAAACATACCATATTTTCGAGGAGTGTTTATGCGTAATAATTTACCTGTGAGAATTCGGAAAAATGAGTGTGGTATCGTGAATTTGGATGATCAGCAAGGACCCGGGACTCACTGGGTTGCCTATGTGGTGAAGAAGGAGCACGTAAAGTATTTCGATAGCTTTGGAAATCTCAAACCACCTTTGGAATTGATTCGCTACTTTGGTACTACAAAAAGCATCAATTATAATCATGATCGTTATCAAGAATACAATAGCACCAATTGTGGTCAGTTGTGCGAGGACTTTCTCCGGAAGAATACATAAATATGACATCATTCACGCTCACGCTAACAGGTGCTAATTCCATTTTATCAGCAAATTACTTTCCTCCGATAAATTTGGAGGTAATTGGTAGCGAATTTGAACTTGGTTTGGTGGATTTGCAAACATTTAATACCATTCCCAACGTTGATTCGAGTAATAACAAATTTTACTATGATAAAGACAAGGTTGTGGTTATACCTGAGGGTTCATATGAATTGGCTTCTATAGCGGAGTATCTTAACCGAGAAATGACTACAATAGACAATGAATATCCCCTTACTTTACGTGCAAACAACAACACGTTGCAGAGTGAGATACGATGTGAATTTGAAGTGGATTTCACTAAACCAAACAATATTGGACAGATTTTGGGATTTTCCACCAATCGAGTACTCAAAGCGGAAGAACTTCATGAATCTGATACACCTGTGAAAATCATTAAAGTTAACATGATCCGCATAGAGTGTAATATAACTACCGGCTCGTACAGCAATGAACATCCTACACATACGATTCACGAATTTTCACCGAGAGTTCCACCAGGATATAAAATATCAGAAACTCCACCACAAATCATTTATCTGCCAGTTGTTGCACGTGTCATAGACAATTTGACCTTACGCATTGTAGATCAGAACGGTCATCTCGTAGACTTGCGTGGAGAAGAAGTAACAATCAGACTTCATGTAAGAGGGAAAAATGCTAATATATAATAGTGAGAATCAAGACGCGCGTAATCATTCAAGCTGTGATAGCGGTTCAAAAGGTGTAAAGATTTGTAGCAGCAGCAGCGGCGGAAAAAATAAACTCACTGTGGAAAACGCAAAATTTCTCAAATCTTTAGGATTCGTAATTGCCTATCGCAAACAATAAGAAGAAAAATGACCATTGTGGACGTACTGAACATTTCGACAAAACCGATTTTCGACAATCGCATCACCAAATTGGAACTTCATGCTTACAATCCCTACTCCAGTACAGCACTCAATCACAACGATGAGATAAGAATACCGATACAACAACAAGATTTGTACACCCTACCGCATCAGAGTTTGCTCTACATCGAAGGTCGACTGGAAACGACGAATTCACCGCAAGATCATCCAATACACTTGGACAATAATTGCATGGCTTTCCTCTTTGACGAGATACGTTATGAGCTGAATGGTGTGGAAATAGATCGCTGTAGAAATGTCGGTATTACCACTACCATGAAAAACATTGTAAGCTTAACTCGAACTGGTGGAAGGTCTATGGGATCAACAGGATGGCTTTATGGAGATTTACATGTACCTGTAGCTGTAAATGGACCCACTCATTTCAATTATTGCATACCACTGCACATGCTTTTGGGTTTTTGCGAAGACTATCAACATATTGTAATGAATGCTCATCATGAATTAATTTTGATAAGGTCACGCACAGACTTTAACTCTCTGTTTACTGGATCGGCGAATGCCTTACCACCAATTACTCAAGCAAAAATTGTCTTGACAAAAGTTCAATGGCGCATGCCACACGTTTATGTCGAGGAGGTTACCAAACTCTCTCTCTTACGAATTCTCGAGAGCGGTCGTGAAATCAGCATGGCTTTTCGCTCCTGGGATCTCTACGAATATCCCCTTCTACAGACGACAACGAAGCATACCTGGGCCGTGAAATCTACCACGCAACTGGAGAAACCGCGATATGTCATCTTCGGTTTGCAGACCAACAGGAAAAATGATTTGAAACGACACATGGCGGAATTTGATCATTGTAATTTAACAAATGTACGGTTGCATCTAAATTCAGAAATTTATCCATATGAAAATATAAATGTTGATTTTGACAAAAATTATCATGCCATCCTGTACGATATGTACTGGAAATTCCGCCCATCGTATTATGATAAAGAAGACGGACATTCACCGTTATTGACACCATCGGAATACATAACGCGTGCACCAATCGTCGTCATCGATTGCTCACGTCAAAACGAATCGATAAAAAGTGCAACAGTTGACATGAGAATCGAATTTGAATGTAAAGACAATGTACCTCAAGACACTCAAGCATTCTGTCTTATCCTTCACGATCGTATCGTAGAGTATAGTCCACTTAACAATGTAGGGCGAAAATTGTAATGAAAAATTTCATTAATCATACACACACGCACGCACACACTCTCACTCACGCACGCATGCACGCATTGTATTGAATAAAGCTGAAATAAAGAAATTTTAATAATGTATATTTATTACATCATCATTTTTCTTCCAATGCTTTTTTCCCCATTCCCCATCCCCTCAGTCGATCTTCATACGTTGGTGGAATCAAGTAGTACCATGGATCGGCTAATTACAAATTTAGGGGAAAAAGTGATTCAACGACTGTCGTCTCCTCGTGATGATTTACGACGACGACAACGACCATTTATTCTATATCCGAAAAATCCATTAACATTAATTGCCGATCTCGTTCCAGTTCATTCTACTGAAAATTATCATGCTTTTCGTGAAAGGATATTGAAGAAAAAAATTATCGATAGAGATAATAATGATACTGCTTTAGTAATGCAACAGCGATGTGATAAGGAAGATGAAATTTGTATACGAGCAGCATTTCTTGAGCAGGAGAATGTAAAACTTAGATACGAAATCAATACTCTGAGAAATGAAATTTCTAAATGTCAATCTAATAAAATTATATTCTATGATAGCGTAGTAATAGCAAATGATGATGTTAAATAGTAATAAATATTCTTACAAATTACTCAAAGCATTAATCTCCCTTGGAACGCCCACCGCGTCTTCGCAATGGACGCTCGCGTGAATTTTCTTCAATTATTGTCGTTTTTGTTTGTGATTGTTGCTACTACGTCAGCAAAGCAAATTAACCTAACCGAAGCTGTTAATTATCTACGACAGTATGGTTATTTAATTGTTAATAATAATGGTGATAACGGAGGTGATTATCCTTATAAAATAACGGATGTGAATATACAAAATGCTGTGTCGTTGTTTCAAGAATACTGTAGCGGGACTACCGTTAATTGTAGCCACGGAAAATTTACCAAAAAAAAGAAACCGAATTTCTATCGGCAGTCCCGGCAACAAACTTCCACACTCAGAAGTATGAAGGAGTTGCTAAAAAAAGAAAACAAAACGAAAGAATCTAATTAAAAAAAAAAAAGGAAGGTTGGGCGCCAGTCCGTTTCCGGACACGGAATTCTTCTGAGGGGGCCCAAACTAACTCAGGAAGGGCAATGAGACCCCTCAGAGGGAATCCGTTGTTTGGACAAAAATGAAATAAGAGAGGTCCAAACGACTTCGTACTATGTTCTCATATTTTATTCAACAAAAATTCGCGGGAGTTAATTTCTAATACAATGAACCGAATTCTGTAATACGACGAATATCATATGAAAGAAATACAAAAAAAATAGAGATGTGAGAACAATAGTAAAGTTTCAGTTATATCACAGTTAATACGCGTAATTACAAAAGCGTTATGATTGAATACACTAGATTTTCCGAATCCCGAATCGATTATCGCGATCGAACAACGTATCTTTCTCGAAATCTTAATTCTAATCGATGGAACCGAAAACACTCGGAATTACAAATAAAAGAGAACAATTTAACAATTGATAATCAAAAATTATGGTTTAACGGAAGGTTCAGCAAAGGTAGTTTGAAAGGAAATAAGGTAGACGGGAGTTTCTCAAAAGGAAAATGATTCTGAGTCCGTAACGGACTTCCAAGATTTTCAATAAATACAGAAATTAGTCAGGATGTTACCTGGGGAGACTTGCCAAGAATTCTCATACAGGAGAAGAACTGCACTCACCGCAGGAACGTCCTTCTACACGAAAGTGAATAATTCCGGGCCTCTAACGGAAGAATTCCCAAAGTTGCTTCAAAATCCAAGATTTCCCAAAATTAGATCCAGACACCAGATTTCTCACGAGGTTGCCTCGACGAGCGCTCAAGAATCTCTCTCTCATTTTTGGAAGTGTCCTCTTCACGTGCCTCGATAGCGCCATCCTTGAGTTATAGCGGATTCCGGAATTATTATTCTCAGGGGATAATTAGAATATTATCTCCCCGTTTGTCGTTATCGACCGGTCATCCGTGTAGATCGCTAGATGGCCTTAGACGATCAAGCGAGGGCATTGTTGTCCTTGTCGCTCCCGAAAGTTAGCCCCAGTGCTCTCTTTTCCACTGATAGTGCTGTCAAGAGTACGGTAGGACTTTGGCACAGGAGTCTTCCTTCCTTCTTCGTTGCTCCTAATGTCGGAGGCGAGATCCTCTTCGTCTTCTTCATTTCTCCTCTTTGTGCGGGTCTCCGTATGAGTCCCTTGGCAAGGGGACGTAGAGGAAAGGAAGTAGGTACGGGAATGTCGATAGGAAATTATACAATTTAGATTTGCAATACAAAAACATAATTCAAAATATAATGATAATAATAATCTCAATACTTCCTTGTGTTTTCGGGGAGATTCCTGAGCGTTTGCACTTTTCTAAATCTCAACCCGAAACTATGTCAATGTAATAATTTTTAGCTGAAAACAAAGAATTCTTCGAAAACGTTAAAGATATCGTAAATTAACAAAAACAATAATAATCCTAGTAACTGGAGAAAATCTCCACGTTACAATACAGTAAACTACCCGTGGACGGAATACTAAATCAACAGACATTTGAGAAAATGCAAGTACCTCGTTGTGGCAATCAAGACGACTTACTAAATTACGAATTTTGGAAAAAAAGTGGAATACCAATCATTTGACGTGGCACTTCATTTTACCCAATCCCGAGTCCCATGAAATCGCGAAAAAAGCCTTTGCCGTGTTACATCCTACGGAAAAACGTATCTACTTTGTTTAAAATTTTATTTCTAACTTAAGATTTACAAGAAAATATCTCTCTCTCTGAATGCAGTGTAGGGTACCTTTTTTTTTCTACATAGATTTTAACATAGCATTCTGACCTCCGTACTCCGCGTACAATACACAGACACGAGTCAAGAGGTTTTCTCTCTTTCCTTCCAATAGCCTAGCATACGACACCATACATTTCTGTATATGTATGGTGCACATAAAGTCATAAAACTAAAGGACAAACAAACTTCCACTGCACCAATATATTGAAATTAGACAGAGATATTCTTCTTTCGGAAAAGGGATAGGAAAATAGACAAGGAAAGACAAAACACAAACTCCTTTTAAAACGAAGATGACAATAGTTAAGAAAGACAGACGACATTTAAAATGTATGTAACCATAAGGGATGGGAAATAATTTTCGGCCTATATAAGCGGCCCAAAATTTCTGTACTTCGCTTACTTCGCTCTGAACCTTTAACTAAGAAACATCTCAGGATTTGTACACCTTTAGAAGAAAAATAAATTCACGGAAAAATCTATAAAAAAAAAGTAAGCCTAGATTTTTTCATTCTTTTTCTTTCCTCCGAGTTGATCCTGGTGAACTAGTATCTGGTTTACCAAGATCAACTGTTCCCCAGGGATCTTAGAACTAGTATCTGGTTTGGGATCTCTGCCCTTCCCGAAGTTTTGTGACTAGTATCTGGTCATGGAACTTCATCCTCAAAACCTATGGGAGAACTAGGATCTGGTTTACCATTAGGTTATCCCCTTGATGCACTAGTATCTGGTGTTTCAAGTCCTATAACTAACCCGAATTTTATTTTATATTTCCATAAGATTAAATTTCATTTACCTTGTTTTTAGTGGGTAGGAAAACTAAATCTCAAAGAAAATTATTCGCTGAGATTGCCCGACTGAGGAAACTAAACGAAGACCCTGAACTCCCAGATGATAGTAGAATAGAGAACCTAATCAAGATCAAGGAGCTCCAAAATCGTCGGTATTTTAAGAATACCGGCGATCAGCCCGAGCAAAAACAACAGCAGCAATCCAAAGTGGGACAATTGAACAAGGAGCAACAGCTATTAGCCCTCCCTACGGAAGAATTATTAAAATTAATTAAGAGGGAATTCTTTGTCCCTTCGATGATAAGGCCTTTTCTATCCAGACCAGTTTTATTAAGTAAAAGGGCCACAGATATTATTTTAAAAAATAGAAAACTGAAACGCATAGAGGTCTATAACGAAATTCCTCATTTTAAGAGAATCAACCCGGACGATCCTAGGCACAAATTTTACAAAGAAAAGCTTCGCCAAAGAGTTAAGAGGTGCCTAGGATCGGACGAAGAGTTAGACTAAGGTCCCTTTTTGTACGTTCCTTTTTTTTTGAATAAATGTTGTATATTTCTTTTATTTACATAAAACATTCGTCTTATTAAATTAAACGCCTCCCAATCTTGACGCATGCTCCTATCCCTAGGAACATAAAGCTACCTTGTTCCTTAAAAAGAGAGCGTTTTCCTCTGTTCCTAGACGTAACAGCCGTTTGGGCACGACATTCTCCACTCACGTTTTCCGAGCGTCGCGGTAGTGATGCCAATATCGTTATTTCCTTCAAAAATCGTGCTCATCGTTTTGAAAAAATGGCCCATGGTGGTAAATGTAAGAGTAATTTTGATGGTAAAGGCCAAGTATTGGCTCATGCTTTCAATCCACATGCTCAGGGAAATACAACGGAAATTCACATAGACGAAGAAGAGAATTGGTTCATGGGAGATGGTATTCCTCCTGATGAAAATCAAATTAGTTTTTTCTCCGTTTTGATACATGAAATAGGACACGCTATTGGTCTAGCACACAGCACTGATGAAAATGCTATAATGTACGCAATGTACACGCATCCAAATGTTAATGGAACCATCGACTTGGCCTTGGATGATATTCTTGGAATTCAAAATCTCTATGGAACGAAGAGATCATTATCGGACACGGAAACAACGACAAACAGACGCATTATTCACTTCTCCACTACCACCACCGCCCCCGTCGCCAAGACTCTTCGGAAATTTGCACCTGATGTCGAAGGATCACAGATAGATTTGTGTAAATTGAAATACGTCGATGGGCTATTGATTGTAAATAAGCGAATGTACATATTCTATAGGAAGTGGGTGTGGCCCATGAACGTTGGTGCGAAAAACTATGAAAAACCACAACTCATTAGAAATTGGCTGCCGTTTTTACCAGATAATTTTACAAGAATAACAGCTGTATATCAAACACCCGTGAATGATGATATTGTATTGTTTGTCAAAAATCAGACTTACAGAATGAAATTTCCAAGTTTAGAGCTAATCGGAGGTTGGCCAAAACCTATAACTGCGTACAAACTTTCAGCCACTGCGACTAAAATCCGTGGAGTCGTTAATACCTACACAGGGCGAACACTAATCTTCTACAATGATAATTACTACACGGAATATGACGAATGTGTTCATCAACCAAAAAAATACGGTATAGTCTCCACGAATTTTCATGGTTTACCCGGGAGAATAATAAGCGCATTCAGATACACTAATGGAATGCTCTACTTTTTCGACCGGACAAACTTCTACGAATATAACGAATTTACAAACAACATGGTTAGATCGGGAAAATTCGATCTCACTCTATTTGGCATTGAATGTGCGAATGAAAGTATTTTACAACAACTGAAAAATCTATTGTCTCGATTGTTCATTGTCGATGCTGATAATTACGAGCAAGATGAAGAAGATAATAATGAATAATACCTCGAGGACAAAAAATATAATTTCTACTTAAAAAAGACATTGTAATAAAGAAATGATATTTTGAAAAAATAATATCTAATGTCTCTCTCATTTCATCTTCCTCAAACCGCTTTGCTACTTTATCTCCCCTCTCATTATGTCATCCAAACTGTGCAAACATTTAATCTCACATGCTACCTTGACCCCATTAGGTCATCAACGCATCTCTACAAACTTCCTTTTGCAATCAAAACATACGCTCAATCTACTTTTGTCCTACATACTTAATCTCACATGCTACTTTGACCTTAGCGTTATCCCAAAAAATGCTCTACTGACGTCACACTCAAAAACAAGTTCCAACGTGCTAACCCCCACTGCTCACCCAAAACTGCTGACTTGACACCAAAAAAAAATTTGTTTTTGGTGTTACGTCAGCAATTTAAAACTCCCGCCCACAACCCCACCACCTAAAATCCCCCACCCTCTAACTCCGCCCACTTACACCCCCCCCCCCCCCCCCCGTTAGAAACTTCCTCCCCCGCGCAGACCCTCACCCCCCTCAGAGCACCTGGGTTAGAAACGGCATAGCCTATCTACTCCTAAAATCAGCGAAGGAAGCTACCAACACTTAAAAAAAAAATACACACAAGTAATGACAGGACACACGGAGTGAGCACCACACATCGAGGGACTCATCTTCGGTCTTGTTGCCATAGGGAAACCAGCTTCGACTACTTCTTCGCTACCCCCTCGGGAGGAGAAGTTGTAACGTGAAAATTACCACGTTACAAGCTCTCTGCCCAACATGGACAGAGAGCACTCACGCATACACACAAACTACATACAAACCACACCACACTGAGCCACACACACACTAATCACGCACACCGAGAGGCGCGTGAGAAGTAAGCCGAAGGAAGGGACCGCTAAGAAATCGCGATGACCTCACTTCTTCCCTAACTAGAGACGCGTAGCCTCAAAAAGGTTCGCTGATTACGAAGCTGTGACGTAGTGGTGTGGTGCGTGGCAAAGTCCGGACATACAGTGAAAAGGATTAAAAATACAAGGAGAGGAAGGACTAAGGATAAGGACAGAAGGGAAGGACGAAGGACGAGGAAAGAGAGACCCACAAAGGACGGGAAAGGAAGAGGAAGGACGAGAGATTAGGACGAGGACCGAGAACCCTAAGAAGCCCCCGGGACATCGCGGAGGGAAGAAGACGGACGGACTGGACACACACATACACTCACACACACAATCACATTTTCATCCCCATCCAATAGTTTAATAAACTTATAGTCTTCAGTAAAGGTACTGTAAAGGATTCATCCCCCCCCCCCCCCCCCTTTGTTCAAGCAACGAACCACGCGCGGGCTTTGGTCCCCTCATTAAAGGGTTCCCAAAGGAGCCGTCGCAATATCTAACCACGTCTTCTGCAGTTGTTCCAGATTTGAAACCTTCAGAGCAGAGATGTTGGTTGCCCTCATAAAGTTGAAAAAATTCCCACCTTATCGTGTCGATGAATTTCTGCACTTTCTTGACATGAGTGTCATTAGAATAATATCAAAATTTATTATCTCGATAGACGTTGTAACAGGCTGCGTGTAAGCACACGTGGGCTGTCACATTAGGGAGCGAAGTGGACAAAGAAATAAATGAGAAACCTTCACAAATACCTTTGGGATCTATATTTTATTAATAATGTCGATGGTGATGAGCGTGTGTGTGTGTGAGTATGTAGGTGTCCGATCAGTCCGTCGTCGATGGTTGGCGTGGTGAAGATTGGTGTTCCTTGACCAGCTTCCGGTTCCCTCGGTGTGGTGGTATATCCGTCGGATCTCCAGGTGCATCCGGGTGTCTCCGAGGACTCTTCCTGGGTCAGGATCTCGATGGTCCGGCCTCCGGAGTTCTTCCTGGTACAAACTTTGTCCCTATCTCCACTCTCTTCTCTCTTATTGTGTACGCGTGAAGACAAGTGTGTCGCTCCGATTACGGCTCGAATTAGAGTGTGATGGACTTTCGGCGCTCTTCAGCGGCCGAGGCCCTTATCGATGTCGGTGCGTGGTGTGTGTGTGAGTCTGGGTCCGTATGTGACAGTGTGCTCTCTATGAGATTTCATAGAGAGCACTTGTAACGGGTATAATACCACGTTACAACGTGTATGTACAGGATGTGCAGTGTAAGGTGTCAAAGCCGAGAGATGGTGGTATCTGGTAAAAAATTGAGAAGAAACGTTATTTACCATTTCTCGAAATTCGAAAAAGCTCGGTGGGCGTTAAAAATATTTTAGATATTTGACCGTCCGCACACCGATCTTACTCGTCGGTGTGCTGTCGAACAAACTAGTAGTAGTAGTAGTAGTAGTAGAAATAATAACAATTGAAGTAAGATGATAACGTGAAACAATTGAAAATGACACTTCTGTTATTGCTTCTATTACTACTTGCGATGGCCCTCGTGGGTGTTGACGAAATGTAATTTCTGCCCAGTGCTCTGAATGTCAACGTGAAGAAATTCAAGCAAGCGTGGGTAAATGGCGGGCAACGGTCATTAGTCTCCGACTAATCACTGTTGTGAACGGACATGTTTTTACTGTGCTCCGTGTTTAACGTTGTTATTATACGAGAGTTTTAACATAAATTCATAACGGTCGGGTGATAGTGCAGTGCTTGAGTATTTTATCATCTCTGGTACCACGTGCGACATTGTGATTGGTCGAACCTTTCAAATTCGTGTTAATAACCGTCAAACATCAGTGCGGCGTTGTGATTGATTAAACATTTTAAATTTACAATCAAAACAGTGTAGTGATAGTGCATTGCTGTACCATCTTCCCAACGGTGTGCTCCACGTGTGACACTGTGATTGGCTGAACAATTTAAACTTTAATTAGCAACAGTCAAGCGTTAATGCGATGTTGTGATTAACTGAATATATTAAAATTACAATCATAACAGTGTAGTGATAGTGCAGCGTTGGAAAATCTTCCCATCGCATCTCCGTGCTTCACGTGCAACACTGTGATTGGCTGAACATTTCAAACACCCATTCCTAACATTTCAACGTTATTGCCACGTTTTGATTGGCTGAACGTTTAAATTCGTAACAGTGAAGTGAAAGCGTAGCATCGAAACATCTTCACGTCGCTGTGCTCCAGTGAATTATTACATTGGAACATCTTGCCAATTTCACGTACAACACTCCGATTGGTTGGACGATTTAAATTCATATTCGCAGCAGTCAAGGGACATTGTAGCGCCTAGACCTTGTCCCATAACGGTGCATCGCGTGTGATGGTATTATGGGAGAAAATAATCAAAACATTCATAACTTGCACGAAAAGAATAATAATAATTTATTGCAGGAAGAGGTATTAGAGGTTAGACTGCCATTGGTGAATGGAACCATAAATTGCGGGGTTTGTTTGGCGGGGAATCAGAATTTTATCTTTTTCAATATTAAAGACTTTTCCGAACACCTTGAATTGCACAGGGGAACTGTAAATATTAAGTTCAATTGTAGGGCTTGAGATAAGGTTTATAACGGGATAAGGAGTTGGTACGTAAAAAAAGGTAAGTGTACGGGACGCACTAACAAACCACAAGATGAGGCGTACAGATGCACTTCATGTGAGTTCCAATGTGGTACACAAAGAGGACTATCGCAACACGAAAGGTACATGCATCCCGACTTTAGGAACATTAGAAGAAGAGAGCAAGCCAAGGCACCTCCGAAGGCTCTAAGCGGACTATTAACAATATATGTTGTGATAGAGAACACGGTTTCTCTGTCACAAAGATCCCGCACTCCGGAAAATCGTTTTCTTTCCACGGTCGCGACGCGAAATTAATAAATTTACATATCGATCGATCGGCATGGATCGATCGAATTGTCGTCCAACACAGCAGTCAACAAACTCATAGGTTAAGTGACTCGCGGTGTAAGAGCGCATACGAATTATGTAAATTACGAATTATGTACTTGGCGACATCTGGTAGGAGATAGGGTCAGGTTAGGGATCGTGCGATCGATCAGAGCGATCATTCGAAGGGGCGAAGCCATTGCGACGACGATGAAGGTCGCGACATCCGACGGAAGACGACGGAGACGACACCGGAGTCTTCACTACTGTGTTGGACGCCGACTAATACATCTCGTGCCGATAAATTTATAGAAGGAAGGAAGGAAGGAAGGACGGAAACGAGGAAAGGAAGAACCCGTGGAGAGTGAACACTCGAGGACGTCCCGACACCCCGAGGGTTAGCCGTGAGTCCCTCCACGCAATTTTAAATAAAGGAAAGGAACCGAGCGAGCTCTGAGTTGGAGCCACCCGTATGACAGGGGTGGCCTTCTCTGAGCGAGCTCTCTCCTACGTGCTCGACCCCGGGTATCTCGAAGGGGTCGAAAAGGCTTCGCCCCCTTCACGTATCATTTTTTTTTCATAGTTAGTTATCACGCCACTAATATTGTTTTTTTCTTTTCTTTTATTATTATCTCTATTCGTATTTGAATATATTTATTTCTATTTTTTTCTTTACTCGCGTCGTTTTCATTCGAACCCTCCCCTCTACCAACCCCGTGACCTGAGCTGGTCGACGTGGTGCATTGCACCTGGCGCCCACGATCTGGCTTCCTTTTTTTAGGGTTTCCAGGTGATCAACGGTGACGCGACAGGGGTTCCGATCCCCTGTCGAAGGATAGCGAGATCCACGTCACAATGTAGATGGACGAATAAACTCAACTGCTGCAATGGCTAAATGAAGTATACGCGACCAGGAAGTACACAAATAAGGAATTGCAGCTCTTTTTTCCGGGAAAAACGTTGAATCAAATCGGCGACAAAAGGAGAGGGTTGAAAGGACGTCAGGTCGCAGTCGCAGCTCCGGAAGTACCGGATCCAGATGAGGCCCTGGGACTGCCCACAAGAAAAGGAAGGCGAAGTTACTGGGGTCGCTGAGGATAGGGGGAGAACGGGGATAGAGGATCCCACAAGACATAGCGTAAACAATAGCACTAATAAGTCATTACTGAAAAGGAAGGGCTAACCCACAGGAACCCCCCCCCCCCCCCCCCAATGAAGATACTCGAAATCCAAGCCTTATACACTTTAAGGGGTTACATGGGTTTCGTGGGTTCAAAAAATCGATTTTTTTTGGCTTATTAATTTCTACAACATCTCAAGAATATTATCCTAAATTTTCAAGTCGATCCGAATAATAGTTTCGGAGATACAGCCTTTGGAAGGTGTGCGCTCCAAGTCAGATATAGAAGGGTCTCAGGTATAGTGAGCAGCTGCTCGTCTATTGTTCGTCTGCCATTGTTGTATATTACTTTCACTTCCTAAGGACAACTAGTTTGAAATATTTTATTTGGTGAATACTCCTTGAAGGACGAGGTTCATTTGAGGTTATTCCAAGTTTCTATCATAAAATTTATTAAAAGCGTGGTATTATTAGTGGTTATCTAGTGTCAGTTGTGAAGTTGAAAACAGTTAACCCTTGGAGCTCGTAGAAAAGATAGACCGAGAAAAAGGAGACAGTGATTTAATCCTAAAGATCCGGAAACTGATGATAGTTCCTTCACGAGCACCTCAGCAAAAAAATTAAAAGGTGATGATAAAGAGCACGTGCCAGAAGAGGACACGCTCCAATATTCAATCATAGATTTTGCCTTGGTTTTCTCAACTCTCTCATCGTTTGTGCGGTGTTCTAATATTATTAAAAATGAAGATGAAGATCAATTGTGTAATGGTAAAGTACAGTTTAAGCAATGTTCGAAATTTGGTCTGGGATTTAAAATCGTAGTAGAATGTGAACGATGTGATCCGAAATATATTTTATCTTGTCAAAAAATCGGAAGAATGTATGAACTAAATCGCCGGTTCATTTTTGTTATGAGAATATTGGGCTTAGGGCTCGCCGGATGCAAGAAATTCTGCGGCTTAATGGACATAAGCAGTTCATTTTTAAACCAGTCTACATACGATTTATATATTGATAAAATACATTAGTCAGTTTTACTCAAACTCTATTCTCATCTGCTGGTCAAGAAGAAAAACAATTAACAAGTCTTGAACACGATTTACAAGATACGACAGATGTGAGTGTTTCCGGTGACGGTACCTGGAAGAAACGTGGTTTCTCATCACTATATGGTGTGAGTTCACTAATCGGATATTATTCGGGAAAAGTGTTGGATGTGTTGGTGAAATCTTCTTATTGTAAGTTATGTGAAAGCTGGAAAAAAAAATTAGACACTGCAGAATATGAAGTATGGAAAGAAGAACACATTGAAACAAATCAATGCACCGCCAATCACACTGGAGCATCAGGAAACATGGAAGTCTCATCGATTATTGAAATGTTTAAACGCTCGATTGTCAAACATGAACTGAGGTTTGTAAATTATATAGGAGATGGGGACTCAAAAACCTACTCTGGTCTTCTCAAAGCCCAACCTTACGGTGAAGATTTTGTTATCAATAAAAAAGAATGCGTTGGACACGTGCAGAAAAGAATAGGGACCCGTTTGCGTGGGTTAGTAAAGAAAACAACCGAGGAAAAAATAGTAAAATGTAAAAAAACACAAAAAAAACTCTTTCTGGCAAAGGTAAACTGACAAGTAAACTAATAGACAAATTAACTGTGTACTATGTTTTGGCGATAAGAAGAAACTGTGAATCAGTGGAAAAAATGAAAGACGCTATATGGGCTACCTATTATCACTATAGCTCTACAGATAAAAAACCTCAGCACGATAACTGCCCAAAAGGTCCAGACTCTTGGTGCGCTTGGCAACGAGCATCAGCTACAAATACTCTTTCATCATTTAAACATGAGTATACTCCATTACCAGATGAAGTTTTGATTGCTATGAAACCAATATATGAAGATCTCAGTAAGGATGAGCTTCTGGAACGGTGTGTTGGTGGTTTCAGACAAAATAACAACGAGAGCTTCAACCAGTTGATCTGGACAATTACTCCAAAAATACTTCCTGCTGGTTCAAAGATTGTTAATATTGCGGCATTGGTCGCTGCTTGTATCTTCAATGAAGGAACATCAGCTTTATTATTAATTATGCACGGTATGGATTTAAAATTAGGCCGAAACTCCCACGAATATGCCCGAATTTCGGATGAAAACCGTGTGTGCGCAGCCGAAAAAAAATCTGCGAGCAAGACTCGCGAAGCCAGAATCCGTCATCGACAGGAGCAAAAGAATGCCCTGGACATTGCAACTGCTGCAGGATCTTTACTTTATGGCCCAGGAATCGACGATTCACTGTAAGTTACAAAAAACATTTTTTTTTTCACTTTTATTGTTACTCAAAACTTTAAACGCGTTTTTCTCGGAACTGTGTTTTCATAGTCGGTTGTCGAAAGTTTTCGAAAACTACTCAACCGATCTTGATGAAATTTTACACAGGTTTTCGAGATACAATTTACTCGTGCTTGGACGAAGGATTTTTTTTTCAATTACAACTATTTTTAAAAAAATGTCGAGCAAATTTGACCGAAATTATCATTTTTTTGGAAAAAGGTCTGCCAAAATTCCAATTTTTACTTTTTTTTCCTTCGTTCAAGCACGAGTTTATGGTCTTAACTAAAACACGTATTTTTGTTTTTTCATTTTAGATGATCCTGTCAGGAGTTATGCTGACAACGCGGATGCACCTTTTTTTCGAGGGGTCACCGAAAATGACGTCACAATGGCGGAGTTTTAATTTTTTTTTTTAAATCTCAGAACTTATTCTTTAAATGTGTATCTTTCAGACAGAAAAAAATTTGAATTAAAGAAATAATTTTTTATATAGAAAAAAAATTATTGAAAATAGGCCTTTTTTTACCCGACGAAACCCATGTAACCCCTTAATATAAATAAATAAAAGAAAAGAAACAAATAATAATAATAATCATGATAACTTAGAGGATAACCCTCGGGAAATAACCCTTGCGATGTCCGATCCGATTTCTTCAAGTGGTCCCCCAACTGGACCCAACCAGAAACGAGGTGGTGAAACCGAAAAGAACCAATCCGAATACCAAAAAAAAAAATACGATAAAAGAAAATACAAACAGGGGTTCTGTGACCCAACACTACAAGAAGAGAAAAGCGGAGAAGCCAAAGTTTATGGGAAGAAAGTCCTGAATCCGAACGTAATCTATCGGTCTCCGAAGGAGCCGAATCAAAATGGCCGCGGTACTGTTTGCGTGGAAGGACAGGTGCTTCCACCTAACCAATGGCCCTATTCCCGAATAACTAAATACGGCGAAGCTTCAAACAAAGTGAAGCTCGCTCAAAAACTCTAGCCCGCGGGCACTCACCAAATAAAGCCTATTGCAAACCCAAGCGTTTCCGTCGAAAATTCTCCCCAAGAAAATAGCCTACGAGGTGCACACACGAGACCGTCCAGCAGAGAAGTGGAAGGTGCGCGTTTTCGTTCCCAGTTGGTCGTGGTCGGGAGGTGCTGCCACTTGGTAGGAATTGGTACCAGGTAGTCCCACGGATTTCAAAACTCCCCGAAGATCCAAGAGATGTCTCACGATGTCAATTGCTCTAATTCCGTTGGTGAGTGCCCTAACGTTTCCGATCCCCGATCGATATCCAATCAAAATTAACGGCTTCTCCCGTACGCCAATTACGGATCACCTATTCTAGAATCTTATTCTAACTTAACCTAAGGGGTCGAGCCCTTTATAGATTTCCGTTGGTTCAAATACAAACCAATCCAGTCCAAGTTGACGTCTCCTCTGGACGGGTATGTTCGGAAATTTGCTTATGTGGCGTGGTGTGTAAAACGCCACGTCACAACTGAAGGAAGCCGGAGAGATTAGCAGACGCTACAGTAACCGGTAACATGACCTTCATGGAACAACGCAGGAAAGAGCCCCCGCAGAGGAAGAGATTAGGGAGCTTTACGAGAAACTTTGGGGTAACGCGATACCTGAGCCTCAAAGGACCGACAAACAAACCACCACCCCACACAAGATGACAGTTTTAGGAGTTGTAGAACTTTTAGCAGGACTATTCAACATCATCATACTGGAAAGAGTATATCCAAAGACTTGCAAGAAGTGTCGAACCACACTCATCCCCACGCCGGGTAAACCTACCTTCGATGTGAAAAATTGGAGACCCATTACGTTTGGACCAATGGTGGGCTGGATTATTTCAGGAATTTTAGATGCAAAACTGCGCGTATTTGATGAATTTGCCAACGTTCAGAGGGGGTTTGAATCGGAGAATGGTTGTAGGATCAATACCCTCCTCCTGGGGGAAGCCATCGGCGACATGAATATAAAACGTGGACGAGTGGTTACAGTAGTGGACGTCGAAAAGGCATTTGACGCATTGGATGATCCGTAAGGGGTTAAGTCGAAAGGGAGTACCAAAGGAAATGGTAAACTTAGTAGGTAAAATGTACGAGGACAGCAAGACGTCGATAAAACCTAGAAATGGGACGAAAGTGGACATAACCCTCACAAGGAAACTACCTGAACCCGAACTCACCGATTTCGATAATTTTTATATATGTTGTAGAGCATGAAAAAATAATAGACCCGTATTTTTTTTATCTGCTAAAAAACGCTTTTAAGGGGTGAAAACTACCCTCCAAGTTGACCCCAAAAAAAGTTTTTCCGATATCTTTCGGCCCCTAATGAATATTTTACGATGGGACAAAATGGAAAATGTTTCTTCCGAAAAACGCTAGTTAATGAATGTTTTTTTTACTATTGGGGTAGCAACCCCTATTTTTTATTTTGGAAAAACGTTACTTTTCACTGATATATCCACTATAAAAAATCAAATTTAGCCTTAAAAAATTAGAAAAAAATATTTTTGGAAATAAAATAAAACAATTAAGTAGACATATTTCAGGATTTTGCGAAAAACCACCCATACATTCCTTCACTACCCTTTAAGGCGAATATCTACTTATAACAATGAAAAGCATATTTCTCCCATGAAATATACTCTATGCGAGCTGAATATTGTTTTTAATCAATTACGAGAGTGTAATGACATTTTCGAGCAGAAAAGAATTATGGGGTGACAAATTTCCACCCCCCAAATAACTTTATCCAGATATATCTCGGCTCCTAATGAATATTTTGCGATGGGACAAAATGAAAATGTTTCTTGCGAAAAACGCTAGTTAATGAATGTTTTTTTACTATTGGGGTTGCGACCCCTATTTTTTATTTTAGAAAGACGTTATTGTTCAGTAATATGTTCACTATAAAAGATCAAAATGCCTCGAAAAATAAGAAAAAAATATTTTTGCAAATAAAATAAAATAATTCAATTGACATATTTCAGAATTTTGCATAAAACCACCCCTACAAATCGTTTACTACCTTTTAAAGCGAATATTCACTTGTCACAATAACATCACATCTCCCCCATGAAACATACTCTCCATGTGAGCTAAATATTATTTTCTATCAAGTACGATAGTGCAAAAAAGAATTAGAGGGTGACACATTTCCACCCCCAAATAACTTTATCTAGATATATCTCGGCTCCTAATGAATATTTTGCGATGAAACTAAAAAAAATATTTATTGTGGAATGCATGTAGTCTCGATTTTTATTTCTATAAACAGGAGCATATAGAAGCTTATGGGGTTTGTGGAGTATGGTGTAGTGGTCAGATAACCCCTTACATGTTTGTATAATTTATACTGTTAGATTTATTTGTAAGGTAAGTGACTATTTAAATAATTATTTTTTTATTTTTTTTTATTATCAAACTGTAAATATGAAATAACAGAAATAATTTTATTGTAAATTATATGTTGTACATTTTCAGTTTGAAATATATTAGTCTACATGGTTGTGACAGTAATGGTAATCTTCATAGAAATGTTTAAAACATAATGATATATATTTGGATATATCTGGATAAAGTTATTTGGGGGTGAAAATTTGTCACCCTTTAATTCTTTTTTGCACTATCGTACTTTATAGAAAATAATATTTAGCTCACACGGAGAGCATGTTTCATGGGGCAAATGTGCTTTTATTGTGACAAGTGAATATTCGCTTTAAAAGGTAGTGAACGATTTGTAGGGGTTGTTTTATGCAAATGTCTGAAATATGTCAATTGAATTATTTTATTTTATTTGCAAAAATATTTTTTTCTTATTTTTCTAGGCATTTTGATCTTTTACAGTGAACATATTACTGAAAAATAACGTTTTTCTAAAATAAAAAATAGGGGTCGCAACCCCAATAGTAAAAAAACATTCATTAACTAGCGTTTTTCGCAAGAAACATTTTCCATTTTGTCCCATCGCAAAATATTCATTAGGAGCCGAGATATATCTGGTTAAAGTTATTTGGGGGGTGGAAATTTGTCACCCCATAATTCTTTTCTGCTCGAAAATGTCATTACACTCTCGTAATTGATTGAAAACAATATTCAGCTCGCATAGATAGTATATTTCATGGGAGAAATATGCTTTTCATTGTTATAAGTGGATATTCGCCTTAAAGGGTAGTGAAGGAATGTAGGGGTGGTTTTTCGCAAAATACTGAAATATGTCAACTTAATTATTTTATTTTATTTCCAAAAATATTTTTTTCTAATTTTTTAGGGCTAAATTTGATTTTTTACAGTGGATATATCAGTGAAAAATAACGTTTTTCTAAAATAAAAAATAGGGGTCGCAACCCCAATAGTCAAAAAAACATTCATTAATCAAAAAGGTATAGAACGGTATAGATTTTATACGAAACAGCGCTTCCAATCACTTACCGTAATCTCTGATTTGATGTGATTTACTTATTTTCACTTCACCTTATAATATTACAATATTACAATATTGTAAAACTTTATAATATTACATATTCACCTTATAATATTACAAAGTATTTAAGAAAAACCGAGCTCGCACGTGCTCTAAGTGTACCAAAACAAAATACGAGCGAGGTCGGACTCAGCGGACTCTCACGTAAACGCTGCGGCAATGTGGGCGCCCTCACGCATGGACTCACGTGTGTGATTTTTACATTGCTTTGAGAAACGTTAAGTAGTACCCCAGTAGCAGCGATAGAAGCAGCAGCATCAACATGGCAGGAAAAAAAGTAAGCATAATCTGCAATATTTCAACGTAATATATTCCTGATTCTCTCAAAAATAATTATAATTTTCAGAATCGACGAAGAAATTAGGCCGAGAAAGAGGACGATCGGGGTCGACCGGACGATTTCTTGCAAGGGTCTCCCGACCGGAGGCTAGAGCTCTCGCCGACGAGAGGACGGTCGTTGACCGTCCTGCTGCCGACGGGTCCTCTTGCCGTCGACCGTCCTGCCGCCGTCGGTCCCATCGTCGTTGACCGTCCTGCTGCTGACAGTCATGCCGCCGACGACCATCCTCCAACAAATGATCGGCCGGCCATTAAGGACCCCGCGGCCAAGCAGATGTCTGTAAATAACCGCTTTTTTTTGTTTTTTTGTATATCTTTCAATATCTATTGTATACTTTTTTTTACTTAAATTGATTGAATTTAAATAAATTGATTTCGATATTTTTTTGTTCTGAGTAGGAATTTAAAAGCAGTAAGTAAAAGTTAATTCTATTTATGAGCAATTATAACAAAGGTTTTTATTTATAAGAACACTTTTAAATCACTATTCAGAACAAAAAACTATCGAAATCAATTTATAATAAGTAAAAAAAAGTATACAATGTCAAAAATTGGTACTAATAATAATTTGTAGCGAAAAAAAAAATTTTTTAATATTAAAAATCGAAAAAAAATAGTAATTACGGAAGGCCCACTACTGGACCGGGCTTAAAAGTTGCAGGATGGATAGAAGTTTCAAATAGAAAATTTTCAAGAAAGACGAAGGATACACACAGTTTTATAACTGGTAATATAATAAATAATATTTTTTTTACAGACACAACAAATACGAAGACTGGTCCAAAAGGAGACTAAAAAGTTGCGTCGCCAGCAGTTCAGGAATAGAAGACAGGCCCAGTCGTCGTACACGCCCCAGCTCTTGTACGCGCCCCAGCCGCTCATCATCAATCAAAAAGTTGATTCATTATTGATAATGATGCATTATTTTTTTATATAATATAAATGCATTCAAACAAATCATATCTAAGAAATGAAGAAATATTTTTTTATAGTACTTTTTGAATCTTTTCTTGCGGAGGAGTACGCTCATAAACAACCGCTGATATAAACAAATAATTTATGCGAAGTAATACGATGATTCAGCCGGTGCATGTGGAGACGTGTAAGTTCACCTCAAATTTTTCATATTTTTAAATTTTTTTGTTTTATTCCGACATCGCCTCAAAATATTCTAAACATCTTGAAATTTGAGAATATATTTTGTTTTTCACAAAAATTACAGTTTAAATAGGCAATTACAGTTTAAATGGTCACTATTTTTTACGCATGACGAGTATACTCGTCATGACACAAAATCCTGGCACTTCTCCATGACGAGTATACTCGTCAAACTCAGTTAACTGGTTAAGAAACTTTTTAAGCTATTTTTATTTACTTCACTTATTTGGTGAGAGGTGTTTGTATAAAGTATATGCGTTCCCAACAATTATATCTAATAAATGAAAAAAAATTTTGTATACCATTTATAACTTTTTCTAATGCACTCAATAGTGCTATTGACCATATCGGTCTTATCAACAGCACCCATATTACGATTATAATCCTGTATACATGTTAGTTTTGTTACCGGTGTTTCTTTATGGTAATGAAGCTTTCCTGTTTCTACGATATCGGCGTGATGGAAACTTGTCAACATCCAAACTTTTCTTTTATCCTACCATTTCATACATAATAAAGTTTCAGTTGATCGGAACGATATTTCTCCTTATTGCAATTTGTTGGAACTCATTGGTACATATTTTCGGATTTTCTTATGGTACCACAACTATTTGTTTGGTTCAAGTGTAATGTGTTAAATAAAAGTGGAGGGGATGGTCCTCAGCAATGGGCAACCGATCAGCCCGAGGAGCAAGACGAGGGGGCACGGCTAGGTGCCGGGAGCAAGAGTCCCAGATGGGGGTTCTGCCTCCGTGCCCTGGGGAAAACCAAAAGGGAAAAAAAGGGGCTAAAGAACGGAGGCTCACGCGGTAGAGCTAGTTTTAATTTAATTTATTAAATTAAAATAACAAAAGAAAAGACACAAAAAAAAAGAAAAACAACGGTGTCGTCGCCTCGGTAGGCGCTAAAAAGTAACGCGCAACACAAAAAAGAATGCGCCAAAAGAAAAGAAAGAAATGCGCCAAAAAAAGCAAACAAAAGAAATATGCAAAAAAAAAGAAAGGCAAAATGGTCCGCTGCCGAAAGGGCCTGAGACTCACATAAGAAAAAAAAATACGGTAGGGAGCACGAAAAATCGTAGGCGGTGAGGGAAAGCTACTTCTTAAGTTAGGGGTGCTAAAGGAAACAAAGGCGGTGGGAAAAAGGATAAGGGAGCATAAAACAGTGAGGTCCGTGACGCCCGGACAATGATGGTGGCGGACCAACCTGGTCGGAGCTGAATTTTCTCCCAGCAAGTCTACCGGAGCAGGCTCCTCTTTGGGTCCTGGTCCCTTCCAATGCCGACAAACGACGGGGACTCCTCCACAGGTAGCTACGTCCCCAAAATACGTCCTCAAGGGCACAAATCGGCTCTCGTGGCACAAAATGGGCACAAGTGATTCCGCGGTCCAAAAAGGGCGCCAATAATCGCTAAATATCTCTAATCCCCTATAGCCAGGCCAAAGGTCCAGAGATCTCTGCCGGTCTCGCTGGCTGCGGACCTCGATTCCCCCACCCAGGGCCCTCTGGCAATTCTCGGTGTGGATGGTGCTGCCGCCCTGGGTGGTGGATCCTGATCGATGACTTCGTGCTGGCGCGTGCGGGTCTGCTGATTGGCGGAGGTTGGCGATCTTGTCCAGTTCAGTTGGTCTCGGCGGTATTGTAGTCCTTCTTCTTCCGGAGCGTCACGGTGGTAGGTAGGCGGTAAGGTAAGGAACATGGGAATCGGAATAGGTTCGCTCTGGTTCGTGCTTCCTCCGTCCTACTCTATAACAATCTAAAAATATGATTAATATTTTTGTCCCAGCCCTTTCGGGGAGATCTCTGGACACTATCGTGTTCATGCTACGCGTATTGATAACGCGGCCAAATGGCCACGTTACACCACATTAGTATCGTACCATGAATTTATTCGCGAATTAACCTTCCATGTACGCTTTCTTTTCAAATAATTATGGTATTTATTTGTTCCTTTTACAATAAAATTTACGAATGATTCTGGGAAAAATAATTGAAAATAGTCTAATGGTTGCGACGTGTTGTCTAGGGCTGCTCTGCATCCATAATCTTTATCATCAAAGTTGTGTATTTTTGGAGTTAAATATTGGTGCGACCAACACATGTCCACAAATGGATTTGTCGATACAAATTCATTGCCATTATTTTCTTGCAATTGTAAAACATCTTGTTCTCCAGTTTCTGATTCTGAGCTTGAACTTAATAAGCACAAAACGCGTCTTGTTTTTTATCTAATTACATTCTCTTCTTCAGATGAGGAAAATATGTCGTCAAGAAGCTCTATTTCTTTTTCTTCGCTACTACTTAGATACATAGGTTTTCTGTTCTTCTGGCCGAACATTTTTAGGGTGCACTATAATATTTAAAAAAATAACAAATGGATATACTAGGTGTATGCATAAGTTTTTTCCGGTTTTTCTGGTAAAAATAAACACGTAATTTTAAAAAAAATTAATTTTTTTAAATTCAAAATATTGGCCATCGGCTTCTACACATTTCGCCCATCTTTCAGGTAATCTATGGATACCATGCCAGAAAAACTACTTGTTTTTTGCGGCAAACCATTCGTTGAGCTATTTTCCAACTTCCTCGAATTTACTGAAGCGCTGCTCTGCGAGCGTTTGCCCCATTGATGAGAAGAGGTAATAGTCAGAGGACGCCAGGTCTGGGGAGTACGGCGGGTGCGGAAGAATGTCCCATCCAAACGATTTAAAGGTGTCTTTCACTAGTTTTGCTTTCGAGGAAGTTGGAAAATGGCTCGACGAATGGTTTGCCGCAAAAGACAAGCAGTTTTTCTGGCATGGTATCCATAAATGACCAGAAAGATTAATACGGTTTTGCTAAGCCTTTGTTGAGCTTTTGCTAGGTTTTTGCTAGCCCTAGCAAAACAGTTTAAAAACCCTAGGAAAACCCTAGCGAAACCCTAACTCCTGCAATTGCTCGTCTTCACATTTTTGGAGTGTCCCAGAGCATTCACTGTCTTTCACATTGAAATCGCTACTTTTAAATTGTCGAAACCATGTCTCGCACGTTCTAATCGATGGAGCGTGTTCACCATATGTTTCTACCAGCGAATGATGACTTTCAACAGCTTTTTTCATTTGATTAAATAAGAATATCAATGCGTGCCGCGAATGTTATTTTTCAGGCACAAAACTCGACATGGTCAACCAACGATAGAACAAAGATGCTAATTTTTGGCGGACTCAACTTGTGTGTTTGTAGTCTATTGTTAGACGAATAAAATGACGTATTTTTCAAATTAATACGCTCCGTAGTTTTCGGTGGCGCTATCCCTTGATAAAACCGGAAAAAAAACTTATGCATACACCTATTATTCAAAAACTAATCACAAAATGAAATAAATAAATACTTACATATGCAGTAAAGGAACAGGTTTACAGGAACCAATGCACGAAGCGATTATACGAGAGCGTATGTAAAAGAGCGGTGTAATATGAAAGCAATTGACTGAACGATATTGAAACAATTGCCGATATTTAGTTGCACAGGCAATAAATTCCATGTTGAATTAAGGGGGGAGGGTCAAGTAAAATTAAAAATTTTGACCCTTTTTTTTTGCTTAGGAAATTAGTTTACCATCTGGAGAATGTGCTCTGACTATTTCAGTTAAAAATTCTAAGTCTAACATAAGTGTACCTACAGAGTCGTTAAAGTGATGCGCTCCGAACGGTACGGAGCGCAGATATACGACTGTGCCTGAGAATGGTATACCTTTCGGTCTATTGGGATAATAGCTCAGCTATCTTTGCTATTTTGTCAACAGATGCTATTTTGGCACTAATGTACAACAACATGTATCAATTGTTTATTCCGCGTATTACGCAAATTTAAGGTTATTTTTTTGTGTTTTGCGAAAACGAAAATGAGTCGAAAAGTGAGTGCAAATGAACCTAATTATCGCTGGAACCGTCCACGTCGGCGTAAATTTGGGGGAAATCAGTTTACGACAACTGGAAGCGTCGAAGAGGCCCAAGTAAAATCAAATGAAAGCGGAGCGAGCGCTTCTGCCAAGAAATTAAAAACATCGATTTCCAATGCTGTTGTAAATTCAAGTTTCTACTATAAAATTATTGAATTCATCAGTGTTTTCTCCGGTATTTCTGATATAGCTATTTGTAAAACGTGCAAGCAGAAATTGTCATTTGGCCAGTCAGATGATAAAGGACTCGGTTTCAGTTATGAAATAAATCAAAGGATAGTATTTGCGATGAGATTATTAGGTATCGCAAGAGAAGGAATCAACATTTTTTGTGGCATTATGGACTTCGGAAAAGGACTAAGTAAAAAATCATATGAAGGAATCGTGGAGCACATAAGCGAATCATTAAAAAAAAATTTTTGATTTTACTTGTAAAAAGGCGATTGAAGAAGAAATGAAAATAAACGAAAAAAATGGAAGGCCACTTTTAAATATAACAGTTTCAGGCGACGGATCATGGAAAAAACGTGGGTTCTCGTCTTTATATGGTGTAACTACGCTTATCGATTATCACACAGGAAGAGTGATTGATCTTATTGTAAAAAGTAGTTATTGCCAAGGATGTATGTATTATAAAGATACAGATAAACAGGATCCACAATATTTAAAACACAAAGAAAATTGCCCGATAAATCATGATGGATCCGCTGGCAAAATGGAAGTGGATGCTATACTTGAAATGTTCCAGAGATCTGAGAAACAGTTTGGCGTTAAATATTGTAATTACATCGGTGATGGTGATGCGAAAACATTTAAGGCTATTTTGGATAAGCAACCTTACGGTGAAGACTTCAAAGTAATGAAGAGTGAATGCATCGGTCACGTCGAGAAGAGAATGGGTAGTCGTCTCCGAAAAATAAAAAAAATTAGTAAGCTCGGAGGCAAGAGGAAGCTCACCGATGCACTCATACAAAAATTAACAAAGTATTACGGACTTGCTATAAGACGAAATTTTAATTCCATCGATAATATGAGGAAAGCAATTATGGCTACTTACTACCATGTGATTTCAACGGACAATGAGCCGCAGCACCAATATTGTCCGTCTGTCGATTCATGGTGTGCATATCGCATTGCCGAAGGACAAAATAATTTACAGGCCTTTACTCATCCCCCTCCGCTAGATTCAGACGTACAAAAGGCCATCTTTCCAATATATAAGGATTTGTCTCGCGATTATTTGCTTGAGAGATGCTTAGGTGGCTATACGCAAAACGCAAATGAAAGTTTTAACGCTACTGTGTGGCGTCTGGCCCATAAACATCTCAACTGCGGCTCAAAAATCATTGAAATTGCTACACATTTGGCTGCTGGCATATTTAATGAAGGATACACCTTCATTCTAGACGTGATGAATGATTTACAATTGCAAATCGGACTCCAGTCGAAACATTTCGCCGATATGTATGACATACACTGTATTAGCAGACAGGAGCGCCGCAGCCTCGAGAGCACAAAAGAGGCAAGAACCGCCCGAAAAGAAGAGCAAGCGACTTTGCTGAGCGAATTTGAGGAACAAGAAGGTTTATTGTACGGCCCTGGTATTGCTGCTTAACCTCAAACAATTTGTAAGCTCCACAAAAGACTATTTTTGCATCCGAAAACTTTAAACGCATTTTTCTCGAAACGCAAAATTTCGCGCGCTGTGCAATGTAGCTTAGAGATCTCTCAACCGATTGCTATGAAATTTTGCACAAAATATTTCCTAAACTATTCTCCTTTGCATGATCCTAAAGGTTGCATCGTTCTGTCGCCATTACAGAGCACTCCGGCATCCCCTTAAGGACGATTTTAGGGAGAGAATCGTAATTTATATGAGGATCAAGGCCAGTGCTGCTGAAAATGATGCCACGGGTCTTAAACAGATTTAACTGTAAACAGCCCTAGCCCAGTCAGCAATGGCTTGGGCGTCGGATGTGAGCTGTTCTATTCCGGTATCAATGTCAGCACAATGTAAGGAGTTATAAATTTGCGTCGTCAGCAAATATGACATGTCTAGAGTTTCATAATACAGTAGGAAGATCGTTTATATAGATTGTGACGTGGTATTTGGGGAGGGTCGGGCAACCTCCACCCAGTGATGCCAGGACGTGGGATTTTATCCCACGGGGGAGCCTTCGTGCGCATGCGCATGCTGACGTCACAGCTCGGCGGCAGTTGTTTCCATAGACGTATCTATGTGCAACAGTAGGTACGCGTAAAGGGCCCTTGTCAGTCGTTTCCCGCGTTTTTGAGTAAAGGGAAGGTGTCGCGTAATTTTATATAATATATTGAATTGTAGTGCAGTATTAGTGAATTATAGTGACAGGAACCAGAAGATGGATTACCAGCAGCCCAGTTCGAGTGGATTGGCGGATAAGAAGAAAAAAAACAAAGGGAAAGTATTCCAATTATCTTGGCTAGAGAATAATATTTTCAAAGACTGGTTGAAATTTAATGATAATAATAAAAAAGCTTTCTGCTCGGCTTGCAATAAAGTCTTGGCATGTGGAAAATCAGAACTCATTAGACATTCGCGGACTCAATTACATATTGAAAATATAAGGAAAAGCTGTGACATTACACCATCTGTTTTAAGACCAAAAGTTGATAATAAATTTGATTCGGACCATGTTAATAAAGTCAAAACAGCCGAAATAAAGTTAGCTGCTTTCTACGCGGAGCACAATATAGGTTTTCAAACAATCGATCACATGGTCCCTTTATTAAAGGAAATCTGTTCAGATCCGCAGGTGGTTAAAGATCTAAAATTGTCACGAACTAAATGTACGCAGATAATAAAAAATGTAATAGGCAAACGCGAAAGCGATAAGCTTATTACAGAATTAAAAATTCAGAAATTTTCAATATTAATTGATGAAAGCACGACTATCACTAACGATAAGTTGCTTTGTATTTTAGTCAAATACATTTCATCGCAAAATAAAAAATGCATTACGCAATTATTAGAGTTAATCAGTTTAGATGCTAGAGATTGCTCTGCGGATAAGTTATATTCTTCTTTTAAAAATTGTTTCGAATCTAAAAATATACCATTATCCAACATTGTAGGAATTGCTTGTGATAATGCGTCTGTGATGATAGGCATTAAAGATTCTTTTATAAGTAGATTAAAGAAAGAGGTACCGGCCCTCGTTGTATTAAAATGTATATGCCATTCCTCAGCTTTAATTGCTAGTAAAGCTTGTTCCAAATTGCCGGATTCTTGTGAAAACCTTTTACATTCAGTAGCAACATATTTTAATGGAAGTGCAAAACGATCAGTCATCCTGCGGGAATTTCAGGAATTCTTTGAGGTAGAGTCACGAAAAATTTTAAAATTGTCAGGTACAAGATGGCTCGTCTTACAGAAGTGTGTTACAAGACTTCTCGATAACTGGGAAGTTTTAAAACATTACTTCTACCTGGAAACTCTAGAAAATAAAAATAATTCGGCAGCATCTATTTCAGTTTCTTTAAACGACTGTAAAATTAAAGGTTTCATGCTATTTTTAAAGTATTCTTTACATTCATTTAACGATTTCAATGCCTTGTTCCAAGGTAGAAAAATTTTAATACACAAATTGGCAGACAATAGTGAACATTTAATAAAACAGATGGGATATAATTTTTTGCTACCTCATGCGATAAAAAACATTAGTAAAGATAGTATTAATCATAACAATTTTCTACCGTTAAATTCAGTATATGTCGGTCCAGAATGTGAAACTTTTTTGCAATCACAATCTGATGAATTTATTGAAAATTTTAAATCTACATGTTTGTCATTTTACACAACCGCTTTTCAAGAAATGGTAAAAAGATTACCATATAATAATGATATTTTTCGCGATTTGAAATTTTTAGATCCTAATATAGCTTTGCGCGAGGAAAGTAGACTTGCCTTTCCAGATTTACAGAATGTAGCAAAACATTTTCAAATTTCTGATGTCACAGCCTTAGCTTACGAATGGAGAATGCTCCCTATCGTCTTTGATGACGAAAACAAATCTCTTTTGGCCAATTTAGAAATTGATGACATGTGGAAGATTATTTTTGAAAAAAAAGATTTCAATGAGAATCCACTTTTTCCAAATTTAGAAATCTTAGTCCAAGCAGTTTTATCTCTTCCACATTCTAATGCCGAAGCAGAAAGATTATTTTCTATTGTTACAGATGTGAAGAATAAAAAAAGAAATAAGATTAATGCAGCCACTTTAGACGCGGTGTGTAAAATTCGATGTTCTTTTCAAGCTAATAATATTGATTGCCGTTCTTTTCAAGTAGACTCCAAACATTTAGAATTGCACGAATATAAGAATTTATATTCGCTTAGTAGTAGTAAAATGAATCAGCAAAATGATTAATAGAACTATATATTTTAGTGCATTGCTATCCACAAATAATACAATACATAAAATCTTTTTTTGCAACGCATTTTTGTCATTGCTTTTTATCTTTTTAAGCATCGCCACTCTCTTTTTATTCTTATGTTAACTAATAATATTGCTGTCACAATTATAATATGCTCTTGACCATTTTGTATTGATGATATTTTCGGCATATTTTTAATGATAAATGTTTTCTTTTGTTTTGTTTCTGTGACAGCATTACGTACTGTGATAATTTATTGTGAGAATATTTTGATTAGCGCAATATTCTTTTCGCAAAGAATACTTTTATTTATTTCTTATGTATATAGTTTTTTCTTTTTATTTTTGTGATTCAACATGCACAAGGTGGATGATTCTTTGTGCAATATTAAGATATTTTTATTAATGTTCTGTTGTATATTTTATAAAATATTATATATTTTGTTTTCCCACTTTTATGATAATTTATTGTGATAATATTTTAATTAGCGCAATATTCTTTTCGCAAAGAATACTTTTATTTATTTCTTATGTATATAGTTTTTTCTTTTTATTTTTGTAATCCAGCATGCACAATGTGCATGATTCTTTGCGCAATATTAGGATATTTTTATTAATGTTCATTTATATATTTTATGAAATATTATATATTTTGTTTTCCCACTTTTATTTCTTTTTTACTTCATGAAGCTAACATATGTTTGTGATTAACGTGTGAAATATTTCTTTGTTTTAGCAACCTCCTGGGGCCGCTTCACCGGAGCATATTTTTGTTTGAAAAGTTTTAATACATATTTTATGTATAATGTTCTTGTTTGAATACTAGTAAGGTTTTCTGCAGTTTTCCTTACTCTCGCAACAAATGTTGGTATTCATGTAATAAATCGGCTGCAGATGTTCAAGTTAATAAAAATATATATATTCATTTATTTCCATGTAAATATGTTATTTCTTTTAAAAGCCTCCTTTTCCTGCCCTAGTAGCCATTGGATTTTAAAAAGTAACATTTATGAAATTCATTGTATGACAAAAATAAAACATTAGTTTCTCAAACGCTGAAATATTCAAAATGGCATAAGTATTTTATAACAGATTTTTTTAAATCAATTACTTTTTTTAAATAAGTCGATAAAATTGGGAAAATAACATTTATTTATTCCTATTTATATTTGTGAGTAAAAAAATATATACAATTAAATTAATCTAATCAAGGCGTATATCTTCATGGATGGCTACTAGGGTGTAATTTCTATCGTATTTAAAAATGTCCTCTTCCTCTAAGTTCTACCGTATGTGAATTGTTGCGGGGGTCTAACGATACCCCATATTTGAGTAAAGTATATACGTTACTGAGGGTTTGGTAGTGCGCATGCGTGAAAAAATCCCACGTCCTGGCATCACTGCCTCCACCACGTGCACTTGAATGCTTCGTTGGGCGCCAGGCAGGATCCACCTGGCCGTGCTGGGTGCTGAAAAATCTCAAGAAAACGAAATTTGGGGACCGGAAAATAAAAAAACAACTCCCGAATCCCTTTTTAATCTAACACAATCCGGATCTTTAGTCCCGGAGTCAATTTGTTGCCGGCTGAAATAACAATGACCGGTAAAAAAAAAGAACTACAAGCTAGAAAACTAGGAACTACAGCCGGAACGCCGGCCGAATAATATTAATAACCGTCGTAATCACAGGAACTAATAACGAAAAACACGATCAAAATACAATATTTAAATAATAGACCGGGAAAAATCCAACGGCCGGATTCCACCTGGCGCTTCGCAAAATGGCGGCCGGAACGCTACCGACTCGCCTGCTTCCCTCTCAATCTCACGCACTCTCTTTCTCTCACACACACGAAAATCGCAACGGAGAAACTCTCGGAGAGGCCGGGAAGGTCCCCTGGGCAACGATCCAAAAAATAAAAGAATAAAACGAAAAGAACAGAAAGGGGGAAGGGGACGCTCCCTTTCTCCCCCGGAACTCTCGAAGAAATAAAAGAATACAAGAAAAAAAAAGAGCAAACGAAAAGCTTCCGCGAAGCCTCGCTCACGAACCTTTTATATTTTTTTTAAAGCGGAGATCGCTCACTCTCCTCCCTTTCTCAAAATTGGCGTCGTCGACCACGTTCACGGACTTAAAGGACGGTGCATGAGCTAAGTTTCTGGGAGAGGGGTGTGAAGCCGAAAATGGCGGGGGAAATCATGTCATCGGCCTTCTTACTACGGTAAATCCCTGGTGCCATCTATAGAAAATGCGGTGGTCTATGAAGCGGGATTTTGATCCTAAAAATGGTTATAAATTAGGAAATGTTGGATTTATCTAATAATAATCTATTTAATAATTTAAGTGTTTTGTACTTTCAAGTTAAAGCAATGTCTTTTCATTTTTAATGAGATCAAACCTGAGTCTTTCTATTATTTTGTAAAAAAAAACTTTTTTGCATATTGAACTTCATTTTTTAATACGAGCGCAATTGCACACAACTTTCTTTTTTATATATGTTGTAGAAGAAATCGAAGCAGATCATATGTATAAAAATGAAGATGTCGCGATTTTGTGTTCCCTTAAGGTCAAAAGCGCCTTATGGACCCTCTCCTTTAAATATTTTAAAGGGTATAGCCGAATAAGGGGGTCAAAAGTGCCCCTAAACCAAATTGTATGTACAAGGTCATTCGATAGGTTGCCGAAAAAGATTAATTTGTGCCAAATTTCAGCTCTGTATCTCAACCTGGGGGGGGGGGGGTCAGTAATGGCCAAAATTCGAAAATCTTGTTTTTGCACAATTTGGCCCATGCAATCGTGAGAAAAATTCTGAAAAAAATCAGGGTCATTTTGGTTACAAAGACACATATTACAGAATTGTAACCCAAAATTGAAGTCGTAAAAAATCAAAAATGTAAAAAGATTTCGAAAAATGCCCATTTCGTATTGAAGGAGTCTCAGAACTATAATCATATTTTAATAGGGAATGCATATTCATATTACTATTGTTCATGATTTTTTTCAGATTCCTATGCAATTTCATTAAATGTTGATAAGTCGAAAATAGCATAAATCACTTATTTCATGGAGAAAAGTTTTTAAATTAAACTTTTCATGTAAATATTTAATTTTAATACGTGTAATTCGACGTCAATATTGGTTTTTATTTTTTTTAACTATGGCGCACCAAACCAAAAAATCTGAAAAAATTCATGAACAATAGTAATATGAATATGCATTTTCTATTAAAATATGATTATAGTTCCGCGACTCCTCCAATACGAAATGCGCATTTTTCGAAATATATGTCTCTGTAACCAAAATGTCTTTAATTTTTTTCAGAGACTATTGTTCAAAGTTTACTACAGATACCGCTACTTATTTACGGCTGTATTCCCCTACCGTCTATGGCTTTAACCCCGCAACAAGATGCACCGTCCTTTAAGTCCGTGATCACGTTCTCCCCAACAAAAATGGCGGCGGTTCGGGCTGTCACGAGCGTCCTGTCTGGGCGGCGTGGAACACGAGAATGCCGGCTCCGTGCGGCTTCTCGAAGAGGGGGACATCTACCGTGGATCATGCATAGAGATATAAGAATAGAGCGCGCAAGTTATATGCTAGCATGTAAGTGAAAACGTGATCAGACTAGAGAGAGAAAGCTGTCGTAGAAGCCCTATCTGTCTCTTTCTAGTCGAGCGCTGTGATTGGCTGCTGCTTGGCGGTTCCGTCGACCACACGAGCCAGGGGGGGGGGGGGGGGGGGGGCAGAGCAAATGCTTAACCTATATAACTCGTATGCAAACAAAATTTTTATAACATGAATCAAATAATGTTTTAATCGGCGAGATATCTTAACTAATAAATAATAGCTTTTAACTGAAGTCCCTATAACCTAAGACTCCACCAAAGCCTCAAATATTAAACTCAAGCTCCCCGGGGGTAGACGATTAAATGTTACTTCTTAATATTAACTGGAATAATCGTCCATGGCTCTGGTGTTACAGCTTTTGCCTGTGAATCCTGTGATCCGAGTTTAAGGCTTCGGCAAAATGGTTTTTTTTTATTAATTTTTTTTCTCCCTTATAGTGTACACAAAAGCAAGCTTAAAAATTGCACAAGATTATAAAGTGTATGTTATTTTTTCATTAATTTTTTTTCGTAAAGAAAAAAATTGAACAAAAATGATGAGAGTTACTATTTTGCTTAATTTGAGTACGATTTATTTTTGAATAATAAAACGAGGTAAAGAAAAAGAAGTGTTATTTTGTTGCTACAATGTCGAAGTTGTTTATTTATCTATAAAGTAAAGTCCGTTAGATAAATATATTTATAACTAAGGTTTGTACATTTGTTTAAATTTGTTGACAAAGAAACATTTTTTTCAATAAGTTGGTTTTATTTTTAAGAAACAATTTTAGAAAAATAAATTTTTTAATTTTTTTTTATATAAAAACAAAAACAAATAACGTTAGTAAGGTATTAATAAATTTTGCATAATTGACAATGAAATTTTATACTTTGTAATTAATTATATCGTAAATAACTTGTTTTTAAAATATTGTTAGTGTATGTGTGTATTTCATTAAAAAGCATAATGTAATATTTATAGGGTGAAAATAGTATAAAGTAAAAAATATTATTGCGAAATATTCAAATTAACATTTTACTGACCAGAAAATAAAGAGATTTTGTTATTTTTCATCCTAATACGATTGACATGGTCATTAAGTAATCGACTCTCATGCATAAAACGAATGTTAATATATTTTTTTATAATTAAAAGTAACAACTGATTTCGATGATTTAACAGTGGATCTTGCTCCAAAAAGTGTTCATCATTCATAATATTACTTGGCAGCTTTTGTACGGTGTTATTAGTTATTATTTCAAAAATATTTTTCGTAAACAAACTTGTTTGCTCTCTTATAGCTCTTTCTGCTAGCTTACAAATAACAATAACAAAATCTGCCGCGATATTTAATCCACCCCTATTTCTCATTGTAATTAATATTGTTTTTTTAACGCAATTTTGTGATCCATCAAGTATCTTCAAACAATTATCGCAATGAATATAACGTTTTAGATAATGGATAATAGATCCCGAAATATATGAAATGATCTCATCACTGTAGTCACTATCGATCCAAGATAACTCGAATCTACAATAAATATGATCAAAAAGCAGGTCTCTTGGAGGTATTTGATTGTCAAGCGGTTGTGTTGTTTTTGGTAAATGATCATGTTCACTTGTTACATTATTTACACTCTTACTACTTTGCAAATCATCATCAACAGTTATCAAGAGTGTGTTATCTAAGGGTGCGCAGTTTGTGGATGATGAAATGAATACATTTAAACGATTACTTAATAATTTTTTGTAGGCCGAAAGATACTGGATGGTTGTTGGATTGTTGTTGTATTCGTTCATCCTTCTAATCAAAGAAAAAAACATCTCAATATGGTTTTGAGAAATCTTGTAACTTAAAATATAATCCACGCATTTATTTTGTAATAAATAATAAGAAAGATCATAAACATTTTTCATACAAATAATCAATCCAACGGAGCCCGTTCGTACTGAGGGACACTCTGTTACTTTTTTCTTTTGTTTTTCAACATCAAATGATCTGTCACGTCCGCGACGGAAGTATCGAATACTCGATACTTCCTGGCCATCCGAGTATCCCGTCACGTTGATCGTCAACGTGACGGATCTGCTTAGCGTTGCAAGAGGCCCTTATCGCTGATATCAGCATCTTCGCGGGCCTACTTCGGACGCTGAGTCCCGCCGTTAGGCACTCTCGTTTCCGCGCTCGACCCGTTCGTTCGACCCACGCGTTACAGATCCAAGTTTACTTTTTTTCGATTTTTCATAAACTTCCAACTTTTCTATATAAGAGATAAAATAATCAACTTTTTTCTTTAATTCTGATAGCGATTCTACTGTTATACAAGATTTTCCCGGTGTTTTACCAAATTTATTTTTTACATTCAGCATGTCAAAAATATCGTTTAGATTTTTACAAAAAACAGCCGTTGGCTTTGATCCACAAAAATTTTTGTCTTCCAACTGGAATTCTAAAAAATTAAGTGCTATGGCTGTACTGTTACTCAAGACTTGTACTGCCAAAAACACTTTCATTTTTTCAGAGTGAAAATTATTATGTCGATTTCGTATTTTTGTGGCACACTGAAGTCTCTCTTGCTGCTGTTTTTCATTAAGTTTTACGATAAAATTCCCATTTATCAGTTCGGTATCATTGTGTATTATAGGACCTTTACAAGCAATATAGTTACGACAGAGTTTCATACAGTGACACGGATCAAGAAACATATAAACAGGATTACCTGTTGATGGGTGACGGATGATTGGTTTAAAATCTTTATGCTTGTAGATTAAATTTGCACCAAGTAATTCGCAGGCTGTTTTGTGTGCCTGGTTGCCATCGAATGTAACTCCGATTACGTGAATTTTTTTATCATAGAGTGTAATTAATAAATCTTTTAACAGAATTGATTTTTCAAGGCTATTTAACGAATTAATTAAGTAGTGGGCTACTGGAGCTTTAAACGAACCGTTTAAACAAACCAACATAAACACCAATGCTTTTGTAGCTAATTTTGTCTCCCCATTTTTCTGAGTTTCAGGCAACTGTCCACCAAGATCAACCAGACCATTCCACGTATTGTTTGTACAATTCCATTGTCTGTGTTGCTTTATACTCATCTCATCAAAAGTTACGTTGAATAACAATTGCTTACTATTTTCTTTGTTGGATTCCTTCTTCACCATTTCTGAAATATTCTGAATCATTTCTTCAGATATACCCGGCTTATACTCAATTGCGGTAAGCCATTTATTCAGTGTTTGAATAGAAGGTTACATTTGATAAAACTTTTTCTTACAACTTGTGACAGAGAACGATTCTCTGCCCCAAAAAGTCCCGTAACCCGTGACACGCGGAAACTCGGATCGATAATTGAGGTTAGAAACCGCGGTAGATTGACAATTATCGATCCGACCTGGAAGTCCCTCTAGTCTGTAAGGTAATAGCTTGTAAGATAATCTATTGCGTCCCGACTCAGTCGGTAACATGTATTAGAACCGACGCCAGATTCGATACGGCGTATGATTTAGAATGTTAAGATCGATATTGTATAATCGGACCGATGGCGACATCGGTCGGCGGAAACCCGAAATGTTACGTACGGCACGCTGGCCCCTCAAAAGCGACGACGAATGAAGAGAGCTATGGAGCCCGACACTTCCGGGGAGAAAACTTCGTAGTTCAACTCCACGATTGAGAGTCCCGAAATCCCGAGGGAAATACTCGCTGCCACAAGATTCACGCGGGACAAGAGGCCGAATATTCGGCAAAATCCCAGACAGCCGCATCCGGTTCCCATGGGAGAGATACGATCCCTGTCGTATCGGGCGAGACTCTCAACGACTCGAGAGATTCTCGCCAAATCGAAGAAGAAACCGGAAAAGGCAACTTCCACGTCGGATCAGAAACTAGCTGCACGCCCGATCGCTCTCCGCGATAAATTTTGCCGATTTCTCGGAGATGTTAGCAGAAAAGGGACGTTACGTGAAACTCCCGTGTGCCCGAGAGGTTCGGAGGTTACCCGGATAGACCAGGAGGAGGAACCGGGAGATATCGAAGCCCGGACGACCGAGTTTCCGAAGACGACCGGTGTACGGTAAGGGCCACCATCTTCCATATAAAGACGACCGAGTGGGCTCGGCGCTTCCCGTATGCCAACGGGGAGCCCAAAATCGATTTTGAGCGGGCTCAGCGTGCCCTGGTCGGCAATGTTCTTTTATTTGTTATTTTTCTTTTGTCTCTGTTCGAACTGAATATAGCTGCTTCTTTTTTTTTATTTATTTTGCGTTTTTCTTTTTGCTTGATCGTGTCGAACCCTCCCCTCTTCCATATACTGGCTCAGCCGGAGCATTTTAGATCCCCAGAATCGTGGTACTCAGTACCTGGCGCCCAAAACCCCCTAGTATTCTTTGCATGAATAAGTTTTTCTAGGATCGAGAACGTCGGAGATCGGGGTCGCGAGACCCCCCTTTAGTGACGTGACGAATTCCACGTCACAAATTGGCGCCCAACGTGGGGCCCAATACGAAATAGTGCGAAGAGGATTACACGGAGTGTTTTAAAAGATAAAAATAAATAAAAATTCATCCATTTCTTTCTATTTCCTTTTTCTCTTTTCCATCGAAAATTTTCGGGAGTGCGAGTGTGAAACTTCAGCCATTGAGGTCGCACCGACCGTTAGATTCACCCGTAGCTTTATCGTTCGAATAGAAGAAAGCCGAACCGAACCGAACGCGACCGAGTTTCTCTAAAGTGAACTTAGTCTCGCGAAATCGAATAGTGACAGGTCGGGAAGAGTAACCGGCCGTCGCTAGGATAATAGTGTACCGATTTTCTTTCGGGTTGCCGTCGTAGTGTGCGAGTGATTATCATCTTTCTTTTTCGTTGTTTATAGTCGAAAAATAGAATAGAAAGGGAAAGATATTTGATCGGAATTCGGGAATAATAATAATCGAAATTAGACATCCGAAGGAAGGTGGGATACGTTATTATCGGGAGTGTTTAGGAGCGCGTATCTAGTATTCTTTTGTTTATTCGCTGCCTCTCCCTCCCCCGTTCGTGAGGATCGAATCGCCCGCGGAACCGAATCGAATGCGGAGTCGCGGATAAAATCGAGATCGAATCGAATTTTCATTTTTTTTTAGAGAATCCGTATCGGCGGGAAAAATAAAATTTTTTTTTTCCCCTTCCATTTATTTAATTTTTTTTGAAATCGAAAAATGGCACAGGTACCCGATTATGTCGAATCCACCGCGTCCTGCGATGAACTTTTGTTAGGTTATGATGTGGAAGCCTTGCGGCAGGCGTTGCAACGTTTAGGGTTGGATACCGAAGGTACCTTTGTCGAACTAAGGTCGAGATTTCTCCAGCATAGGCGACGCTTAATCGAAGCGGTAGCGACGGAAGCGGCACTCGCGCCGATGATGTCGATAGGCGAATTATCGGAGTTAGATATTAGCCGACAGCGTCACTGCGATCTATTGACGCTGTTAGCGGAATACGAGCATCGATTGCTCGGCGGAACCCGTGGTAGGGCGACCGATTTTTGGACGGTTTCCTCCCTAGGGGGTGAGTTTCTTACCGATCCGAATATCGGGACGGGAACGCAAACCCGGACACCGACTACCTCGGTGACTACCGACGTGCTGGTGTCGTTGGCCGTCTCAACGCTAACTACGGTTACAAGCACGACATCTACCGCGAGTACGTCATCCTCGGAGCGGCGAGGAACGGGACGATAACCGACCGTGACGTTTCGGGATCAACACTGGTTACCCCCAGTGACCCTCGCGACTGGTACAACAGTAACGATGAATACCGGAACAATAATGACGACGACGAGTACGACGGGTCAAGCCACCCCACTGGGAGCGGAGGTACGGGAGGCATTCCTGGATAGGAACCTTCCTCGAAGCTCGACCCGAATCCAACAGTACCCTCGACAGACGCACGAAGGATTACTCGATTTTCCGACATACTCGGTAGTACCCCGACCGGAAGAAGACGCGTATGTTCGATTTCCCCGGGAATCGGTGAGCAGGCGAAACGAAGTGGAAGTTCGCGATGCCTCGCAGGCACAGTAGGTGCCACTCTCGCAATCTTCGCCGCAGGGGTACCGAACGGACTATCGGACGGACTACCGAACGGAAGACCGAACAGATTACCGAACAGATTACCGGACAGATTACCGGACGGATCGAGCCACGACCTCTAGACCGCGGACGGACTTTACGCACGAAAGGACGTCACGACCGACAGAGGACACCCCGAGGATGCCGAGTATATCTCGAGAGACTTCGGCACTGACCTCCACTGTTAGTCGGTGGCGGATTTCGTACCGCGGTAGGGAAGACGGAAGCGCCGAAGACTTTTTGGAGAAAGTCGAAGATTGGGCAACTTTGGGAGGACTAAGCCTAGATAGTTTGCTTTGCGCCCTCCCAACGATTCTAAAAGGACTGCCACTACAGTGGTATCGAGTCCACCGCAACAAATGGGAAACTTGGCGGCAATTCCGCCAAGAATTCCTCTCGCGATTTGGTGGTCGAGACCTGCAGAACAGGCTCGACGATTTTATTCGTAAGCGGACACAGGGAGAAGACGAGTCAATCGCGGACTTTGTCACGTGTATCGAGGGATGCGTAGCCCGGATGATCCGACCAATTCATCCGGACGATTTACTCGAAATAGTCCTTCGGAATATACGACCGGCGTACAGGCGGGAACTCAATCCGAACGATATCGGAACATTAGCGGACCTGGTTGATCTCGGAACCGCGATAGAAATCTTGTGGGCCGATATCAAGCAATTTAAGCCACCTCCGTCGGTGGAGGATTCCCCCCTAGTCGAATTCGCGTATAGGCCGAAAACGAAAAAGTTTAACGATCGAAAAACTTCGAGTAGTGACTTAGCCTCGACGGAAGAGCGCGTCGGGAAAACATCCGAAAAACCGGAAGGAAAACCCACGTATTCGAAGGTGGTAAAGATGCGGAATTCAAACCGGTCGGAGCGAGGTCACCCGATCCAGCAATCGGGAAGCTCCGTTTCCTCTCGGAAGGAGGAAGCTTCTAAATCGAACCCATGGAAATGCTGGAATTGTGGCAGCGAGAAGAATTTGTTAAGAGATTGTCCCCAGCCGAAGAAGGAGGGACATTGTTATCGCTGTAGCAATTCCAGAGCCCCTAAGCCGAACTGCCCGAGGTGTTCGGGAAAAGGAAACGGGAAGTAGTCCCGACAGTCCCGGATACTTCCCTCGAAGACAAGAGGACTGACGCGAGCGAACCGATAATTGCGAGTACTTCGGCTGACCCCGTGATGCCATGTTGCGAGGCAGTCGAGAACCGAAGTCCGACTAGACCGTTCATCTACGTTCAGGTCGGCAAACGTATGGTGAAGGCTTTACTGGACACCGGGTCCAGCCGATCCTTTCTTGGCGCCTATGGGTTAAATCCCGGGTTCCGGGAAGGGAGGGTATTCCGAACGCCGCGAGTAGATCGTATAATTACCGCGAACGGGCAGGAAGAAACGATTAAAGAGGAAACCACTCTTACGATAACCGTCGACGGATTATGTAAAGAATTCGACGTACGAATCATTCCGAGCCTCTCTACCGATATGATTCTCGGAATTGACTTTGTAAACGCGTTCGAAATCGTCATTGATAGCGCGAACGCTCAGTGGATTTCGAAATTAACGGATGTGCCACACGTTTTTGCCGAAGGTACATCGGACGAGTTAACTCCCCAAAATGTTATAGAGTGTTATGGTATCGTCGATTTATCGGAAACTGAAAAAGAGCAATTGAAGGCATTCCTCGCGAAGGAAATACCGTCAGTATCCGGTAAAACCGGGAAAACTACGTTAATCGAACACCGGATCGATACACAAGGAAACGCGCCGATTAAACAGCGGTATTACCTTGTGTCGCCACCGGTAAGGCGAGCCATGTATGACGAGGTCGATCGCATGCTGGGAGAAGGAGTAATAGAGCCTTCCCACAGTGCGTGGTCGACACCGATCGTCATGATCAAAAAACCGAACGGGACATACCGATTTTGTCTCGATTTCAGGAAGGTGAACGCGATTTCAAAAAAGGATGCGTATCCTCTTCCATACATGGAGGGGATACTGGACAAATTACGATCGGCGAGGTACATTTCGACCCTCGATTTAAGCCAAGCCTTCCATCAAATCCCGTTGGAAGAGTCCAGCAAGGAAGTGACCGCTTTTACGGTACCGGGGAAAGGCCTCTATCAATTTACTCGAATGCCTTACGGCTTATCAGGCGCCCCGGCCACGTTCCAGCGATTGCTTGACCGATTAATCGGTCCCGAAATGGAGCCTTGCGCATTCGCGTACCTCGACGATATAATCGTAGCTACCCCGACCTTCGAGGACCATTTAAAATGGTTGCGGAAAGTACTCGATCGAATTCGGGAAGCCGGATTGACGATAAATCCGGAAAAGTGCGAGTTTTGTCGCGAAGAAGTCAGATATTTAGGATTCCGAGTGAATCGGAACGGGTTAAATGTAGACCCGGAGAAAATCGAGCCAGTATTAAATTACCCGACGCCTAAAACGATTACGCAATTACGCAGATTTTTAGGCATGGCGTCGTGGTACCGACGATTTTTGCGTGACTTCGCGACAACGTCGACTCCACTTACGAAGTTATTGAAAAAGAACGTGCGATGGCACTGGGGAGACGCACAAAAGGAAGCTTTTGAGAAGTTAAAATCAAAATTATCGTCTGCCCCAGTTTTATCAACGCCCGATTTCAGTAAACCGTTCGTCCTGCAAACAGACGCTAGTAGTTTCGGGATTGGAGCCGTATTAACGCAAACGATTGACGATAAGGAACACGTCATTGCGTTTGCCAGCCGAACCCTATCGGACGCCGAAAGAAAATACTCCGTAACGGAAAAAGAGTGCTTGGCAGTGGTATGGGCGATTCGAAAATACCGGCACTACCTGGAAGGGTATCATTTCACTGTGATAACCGACCATAGTAGTCTTAGATGGTTACACCATCTAAAAAGCCCTGATGGTCGCCTTGCTCGATGGGCTCTCGAACTCCTCGAGTACGACTACCAAGTCGTCCACCGCAAAGGTGCATTGCATCACGTACCCGATGCTCTTTCGAGAATGTACGAGGGAGAAATCGGGGAGGACGCCGAAATTTCGGTAATCGATGAGACTTCGGAGGTACCGAAACCTCCGACCGAATCCGCGAAAATACGGTGGTACAATAATCGATTGGACCACGTAACGAAATACCCCGCGAAAAACGAGGGGTGGAAGTCAGAAAACGGTGTGTTGTATCGATACCGACCGAACTCGTTTCTCGATCATCTCGTTCCCGATTTGAATGCGTGGAAAATCGTCGTTCCTCCACGCATGAGAATAGAAATCTTACGAGAAGTCCACGATGAGCCCCAGGCCGGACATCTCGGCGTCGCGAAGACCTACTTCCGGGCCAGTGAAAATTATTACTGGCCGGGGATGTATCTCGATACCCTCGATTACGTAAGAAAATGCGATACCTGTCAGAGGGGAAAGGTAGAGCAACAAGCACCGAAAGGATTGATGGGCCAACGAAGCATCCATGGCCCATGGAAGGTGGTTGCCGCCGATATCATGGGACCCTTTCCGAAAATTACGGCAGGATACTCCTATGTCTTGGTGTTTCACGATCTACACACCAAGTGGATAGAGTGTGTACCGTTGCGAGCTGCTAACGCTAAAACCGTCGAGTTAGCTTTTGAGAAACAGGTTTTATACCGATGGGGATGTCCCGACATCTTCCTGTCGGATAACGGCACGGAATTCGCGAATAAACGATTAATTACCTTACTCAAAGCTTTCGGTATCCATTTCGCGACGTTGCCAACGTATCACCCGCAGGCTAATCCGGTCGAACGAATGAACCGGGTGTTAAAAACGATGATAGCTTCGTATGTAGGGGGAAATCATAAGCGTTGGGATGAGCACCTACATCAATTTCAGTTTGCTTATAACACCGCGGTTCACAGCACACTGAAGATGAGCCCTGCTTTTCTCAACTTTGGACGACTCCCATCACCGCCGAAATTCGCGAAACGGATAATCGAGGGAAACGTGACCATTCCAGTCCAAGACGCGAAGGACTGGACGGATCGAATGTTGCGCATGTCGGAAATTCACGACTTAACCCTGCAGTATCTCGAGGAAGCCCACGAAAAACAGGCTAAATATTATAATCAGGGAAGGCGCGACGTCCGATTCTCCGAAGGAGACATCGTTTGGAAACGAAATAGGATTTTATCCTCCGCGAGTCAATCGTTTACCTCCAAATTAGCCCCGAAGTACGATGGTCCGTATACCATCTCGAGAGTATTGTCACGAACAACGTACGAATTACGTAACCAAGATGGCGTAATAATCGGGAAACAGCACGTTTCGGATTTAAAACCCGCGCGAATCGACAGCCCCGAAAAATCGCGGCGCGAAGTACTCGAAGAGGATCCTCCAGAACCGAAAGAAACCGAGACGGCGGAACCACAGCCTTCGACGAGTGGAAGCGGACCGAACCCTAAGAGGAAACGCGGAAGACCGCGAAAATTCCCGCGACCACCCGATCGGGTAGATAGAGAACCTACGCTTGATCCTAACCTGCATGATCCTCCCTCTACCCGCCGCTATAATCTTCGTCGCCACTAGAGCGAGCTTTAGAGAACCCGAACTTATCGGAGTATAAACTAAACAACGAAACATAGAAATGGATAGTTCATTTTCCTAACACCATCGTACGATCCTAAGACCGACTACCTTCAGACACGATCAAGTAGGGAAACGTATAACGAGTTAATTTATTCAATTTATTTTACTTTTTTTAGAATGAATCGACTATTATATGTTGACCATGGCATAATCGAGTCTGCTAATGATGTGAAATTTAGTGTTTCAGACGAACCCGCTCGGACGGTAAGTGGCCCCTTTCCGTCCTCCGGACGTTGTCTAAAGGGGGGGGAGTTTGTGACAGAGAACGATTCTCTACCCCAAAAAGTCCCGTAACCCGTGACACGCGGAAACTCGGATCGATAATTGAGGTTAGAAACCGCGGTAGATTGACAATTATCGATCCGACCTGGAAGTCCCTCTAGTCTGTAAGGTAATAGCTTGTAAGATAATCTATTGCGTCCCGACTCAGTCGGCAACATGTATTAGAACCGACGCCAGATTCGATACGGCGTATGATTTAGAATGTTAAGATCGATATTGTATAATCGGACCGATGGCGACATCGGTCGGCCGAAACCCGAAATGTTACGTACGGCACGCTGACCCCTCAAAAGCGATGACGAATGAAGAGAGCTATGGAGCACGACACTTCCGGGGAGAAAACTTCGTAGTTCAACTCCACGATTGAGAGTCCCGAAATCCCGAGGGAAATACTCGCTGCCACAAGATTCACGCGGGACAGGAGGCCGAATATTCGGCAAAATCCCAGACAGCCGCATCCGGTTCCCATGGGAGAGATACGATCCCTGTCGTATCGGGCGAGACTCTCAACGACTCGAGAGGTTCTCGCCAAATCGAAGAAGAAACCGGAAAAGGCAACTTCCACGTCGGATCAGAAACTAGCTGCACGCCCGATCGCTCTCCGCGATAAATTTTGCCGATTTCTCGGAGATGTTAGCAGAAAAGGGACGTTACGTGAAACTCCCGTGTGCCCGAGAGGTTCGGAGGTTACCCGGATAGACCAGGAGGAGGAACCGGGAGATATCGAAGCCCGGACGACCGAGTTTCCGAAGACGACCGGTGTACGGTAAGGGCCACCATCTTCCATATAAAGACGACCGAGTGGGCTCGGCGCTTCCCGTATGCCAACGGGGAGCCCAAAATCGATTTTGAGCGGGCTCAGCGTGCCCTGGTCGGCAATGTTCTTTTATTTGTTATTTTTCTTTTGTCTCTGTTCGAACTGAATATAGCTGCTTCTTTTTTTTTATTTATTTTGCGTTTTTCTTTTTGCTTGATCGTGTCGAACCCTCCCCTCTTCCATATACTGGCTCAGCCGGAGCATTTTAGATCCCCGGAATCGTGGTACTCAGTACCTGGCGCCCAAAACTCCCTAGTATTCTTTGCATGAATAAGTTTTTCTAGGACCGAGAACGTCGGAGATCGGGGTCGCGAGACCCCCCTTTAGTGACGTGACGAATTCACGTCACAAACTTCATAAGCTGATGGGGAGTGGAAATGCAGGCTTCTCGCAAAGTTTTTCAGGTTTTCGGGATAAGGAGATGTTATTTTTTGGTTTTTCATGCGCTGGATAAGTTCTCGAACGTGAGGTGGTAGGTCTTGTGTGATAAATAATGTATTAAAAAAAATGGCATTTACTATTTTTATGTACGTCATAATTTGGTAGATCAGGCAATGAACAAGGACTGTTTGATTTCATGGGCGCATGTTTATTAACATGCGCCGTTGTATTTTATTAAATATTATAATAACATAACAAATTCTTTATTATCATTATACATGTTAAAACTTTTCTTCATATTAGATATTCATTGAAATTGATTAAAGTAAAAAATCAAGAAAATGCATTTCATTAAAAAGCATATACATATGTAAACAAACATACATGCACATAAAATAAAAAAATAAATACAAATAATTTCACTTTGTTTAAAAAAAAAGTAACAAAAAGTAAAAGAAGCAAAAGCAACCAATAATAAAAAAAACATTATGTATAAATTGTGTATAACGTTACTAAAAGCAAATAAAAATAGAAACAATTAATAAACTGTGATGAATACTAATTTTTGTACATTTAAAATTTATTTACACAGGGACACTGAAAAGATAACTTTTTACTGACATTATACACATAAGCAAAATTATTGCAGTAACGTGACCGGACAAATAATACTTATATTGCAAACTAAAAAGAACTGGTAACCTTCAAAAAATTTGCTGCGGTTGTCTCTTGATTTATCTGTAAATCAGTCACCATTGTTGAAAAAAACTTCCATTTCTTTCTGGTTCTCAAATTTTTGTTACGGACTGCATTCAATTTTAATTTTTGAACATGAGCATACTCTAAAAACTTCTTGTAGCTTTCATTTCAACTAAAATCCTGTCGATCAATATACTTTACACATTTTCCATGCCTAAACTTAATTTTTTTACTGTTGTTCACTTTGTTAGCTAAGTTTTGCCTATAACACAGTAAATACAAAATATAAGATGAATGTATTACACTATTTTTATTTATATATTTGTGTAAGCTACCTTTCCTTGCTTTCACTAATAGAATTATCATGAATCATGGAGCCAGTTGCAAAGTTGCTCTCTCCATGAAGAGCTTCATAAGCATTGACCCTCAGAGTATTCCCACTACTGTTGCTATTGTCACAGACCTTCGAGCCAGAAATTAGTTTGCTTTCTCTACTAAGCATATCATCAGCACATATCCTCTCAATATTCGTACTGTTGCTATGTTCTTCCGGATTACTACTACATTCTAGCACATTTTGGGAAACAGATACTTTGATTTTATCAATGTGAGGCACTGCAGATGTAAGTAATTTCCTACGTTTACATTGATCTGAAGACTCTATATCACCATAACAATCCGCTCCAAAATGAGCACTGCAAACAAAGGATGTTTTCAAGTTTATTGGAGCATTTATGTTCAGAGCTTGCAACCATTTTTCTCACCTTGTTTCATCCTTAGGAGATCTGGGAAAAAAGTTTTATGACTATTTTTTATCATTTTATTTAGAGGTTATATACACATTCATACGCTTTTACTTACTTATTAAAACTATGCGCATAACCAGGACTCGCTTCTAATCGACAAACTTTACATTTCGTTGGCATTTTCGCGATATCTTTAACATTTGTAATTTTTATATCACAGCAAATCTAGTACGTAAATACAAACAGTTAATGTGTTTATAAAAATGTTTCGCCCGTCTCGGCGTACAACATCGATGTATGTCTGTTAGTTTGCTGTGAGAATACGTTGAGTGGGGACAACCAATCACAGTACTCGACCAGAGAGACAGAGAGAGAGAGACAGACAGGGCTTCTACGATAGCTTGCTCTTATAACAGGGAGCGTGATTTTCGCACCTAATTATTATGTGAAAAGAGCGAGAGAAAGGAGTTTAGGTTGGTAAAGTAACCTTCACCAATACCTTATATATATAAGTTTATTGTCCGGTGCTGCTGATGAAATGAATGGGTGTGTGTGTGTGTGTGTGTGTGTGTGTGTGTGTGGGTGTGTGTGTGTGTGTGTGTGTGTGTGTGTGTGTGTGTGTGTGTGTGTCCCACGTGTCGTCCTGGTGGAGTGGTCCTTCCTCCGTCTCTTTTCTTCTCGTGGTTAACTCCAGATGTCCTCGTTCGTCCTTCCGTGATCTTCCTTCTCGTCTTAACCCCGTCACGGTCCGTGCGATTTTTAACGTCGTTGATCCTCGTTGATCCTACGTCCTTTGGCCGGTGCCGTCGGTGGTATCCTCTTCAATCTGCCCCTCTCGGGTGAGGGTTGGATCGGATCCGGGGTAGTGTTCCGGGTTCCAAAAAACTCTCCAGCACCTCGCCGCACTTACTCTCTTCTCGTCCTTTTTTCTCTTCGCCTTCGCTTTCACCGCTAAGTGGTCCGAGTTGATAGGTGACCCAATTAGCAATGTAGCGCTCTCCTTCGGCTCTCCTCTTCCGGCTCTCCAGCGGGATCCCTTCTGGGGGTTTTCCCCTTCCGAGTCGTGTAGTCTCGGGAGTGTTGCTGGAGCGTGCGTGCGTGCGTGTGTGTGTGTGTATGTGTGTGTGTACTCTCTATGAGGTATCATAGAGAGTACGTGTAACGTGTTGAGCACCACATTACAACTCCTCCCCCCGAGAGGGTAGCGAAGACGTAGTCGAAGCTGCTTCCTTCCCTGGGAAAAATATCTGTTGTCGTTCTCCATTTTTTCCATTTTCCTCTTGTAGCTCTTGAAGGTTGTTCCTGTGTTTGAGTTGGACCGTTTCCGTATTCTCGTTGTATCGTCTTGTCTAGTCAGTTGTGTGATTGTGTAATAATGATTTTTATGATTTTACAATATTTTTCTTAACTTAACCTAGGCTGATTACATATTTATCCTTATTATTTGTTTTTCAAAATTGTCTTAAGCATGCTGATGACATGGTAAGCATGATATATATATATATATATATAAGAATAATAAGAGTATAATATATATATAAGGATATTCTGGGGTTACATAACGTTTCGGCTTGTAATATACAGGGTGTCCGGCATAAGGTGTCGATGCCGAAAGGTGGTGGTAGGGGATGAAAAATGGAGACGAAAATTCGAATACCATTTTTCAAAATTCGGATTAATTACCGAGTTATTAATTAAAACGTTCGACCAATGAGAACGCCGAAGAGGCGGTACAAAATTTTAAACCCGGCCTTACGTGACGTCAAACAATAATAAGTAGTAGAAATAAAAATAAAAGAAGTAAGACGGTACGTCAAAACATTGTAAATCTGATATCTGGTATTGTTTTTATTTCTACCCCTACACACTACAAGGTCTGTAATGTATTGTCGTTGGAAAACAAAGTAGTAGTAGTAGTTATTACTACTACTTTGAAGAAAGAAATAATACATAAGAAATAAAATGGCGGAAATCAAAAGCTTGAAATTCTTATTTGTATTATTTTTTTCTATTCTTACCACTACCGCTATTATTATGACTATTTTTAATAATATTACTACTATTATTATTGTTATTATCATTCTTATTGTCATCGTTATCGCCATCGTCATCGTCATCGTCATCGTCATCGTCATCGTCATCGTCATCGTCATCGCCATCGCCATTATTATTATTATTATTATTATTATTATTATTATTATTATTATTATCATTATCATTATCATTATCATTATCATCATCATTAATATTATTATTACTATTATTATTATCATCGTTATTAACCCTCAGCGGGTACTCTGGGTCTGACAGACCCGAGCGCAAAATCGTATATGTGAATATCTCGGAGGGGCGCAAGGGAGGGGGATTCGTTATAGCGGGGAAAAATCCTTTTTTGTGTGCCAAATCGAGGGAGCACTCGTGCCATTCCAGTGCGACGTCACCTACGGAGCTAGGAGCATTGAAAAATTCGATTCGGGTCTCCTGGACCCAGAGTACCCGTAGTGTCAGAAAGTAAGTTTTATGAAAAAATTATAATTATTTAGAATTTATATTTAAATTACTTAATAATGTAAAAATATGTTTTAATGTATAGTGCCCGTGAAAAAAATTTTTTAATAGCTTAGTTTTTTTTAAGGCAGAAATGGAGACGCGGTCTCGCACGCGGTCCGTCGCTGAGTTGGCAGCAATCGAGAACCGTAACGAGGAGGAAGTTTACGAAAATGATGCTTCTTCTGGGGAAAAAGAAGATCGAACATAGATCTAAAATTTGTTCTGCTTGTTCAACTACCGATATGTAAAAAATAATTATAATGTTACAATGATAATAGTTTTCAGATAATAAATACTTTTCAAATAATATATCTCGATTTTTATCTTTCTTTACCATTGCAACTCTATATTTATATATATATTTTTTTTAAATATTATATACATATGTATATATATGTATGCATGTATATATATCTTATTTTATGATAAGGTAGGCTAAAAAATTGTTTAAACAATTTTTTTTGCAAATTTTCTAGTGATAATGGCCGTGTATATATGAAAAATACGTTGTAAAAAATACTAACTTTCAATCGCAAAAATAAATCGCTTATCCTAATTTAATCGAAAAATGACCTATACAGCCTTAAAGTACAACACTTAAGCTTTAAAAAACCGTTTTTTAAATTAATTTATCTTTATTTTTCATTTTTTTACAACTATTTGAAAAAAAAAAAATTTTTCGAAAGGTCTCCTTGTATTTTGTTAAATATTAACAAAACCTTTAGATTTGGAGTAAAATGGATCACGCATTCGTTTTTATGAGATTCTGGCGATGGATTTAAAAAAAAAAACGTCTCCCTACGATGATTTGGCTCCGAGTTATAAGCGATTAAAAATCGCTCGGATCTCACAGACCCAGAGTACCCGGATCGGGACAAACAGTATAGAGTACCCGCTGAGGGTTAATGTCATTGTCATCGTCATCGCCATCATCATTATTATTAGTACTATTATTACTTTGGTAATGATAATGATGATGATTATTATCATTGTGATTGTCCTTGTCATTGTTATTGGCATCATCATCATCATTATCATCATCATCAAGAACAACAACAACAACAAAATAATAATAGTAATAATAATATTGATGATGATGATGATGATGATAATGATAATAATAATGATGATGGCAATGACGATGACGACGATGATGATAATAATAATAATGATGATGATGATGGCGATGGCGATGGCGATGACAATGTCAATGACAATAATGATAATGGCGATGACGATGACAATAATGATGATGATGATAATAATAATATTAATAATAATAATAATAATAATAATAATAATATTAATAATAATAATAATAATAATAATAATAATAATATTATTATTATTATTATTATTAAAAATAGTCATAATAATAGCGGAAGTGGTAAGAATAGAAAAAAATAATACAAATAAGAATTTCAAGGTTTTGATTTTCGTCATTTTATTTCTTATGTATTATTTCTTTCTTCAAAGTAGTAGTAATAACTACTACTACTACTACTACTACTACTACTAATTTGTTTTCCAACGACAATACATTACAGACTTTGTAGTGTGTAGGGGTAGAAATAAAAACAATACCAGATATCAGATTTACAATGTTTTGACGTACCGTCTTACTTCTTTTATTTTTAGTTCTACTACTTATTATTGTTTGATGTCAGGTAAGGCCGAGTCTAAAATGTTTGTACCGCCTCTTCGGCGTTCTGATTGGTCGAACGTTTTAATTAATAACTCGGTAATTAATCCGAATTTTGAAAAATCGTATTGGACTTTTCGTCTTCATTTTTCATCCCCTACCACCACCTTTCGGCATCGACACCTTATGCCGGACACCCTGTATAGCATAATGATGACATGTTGAGCATAATATATATATCGTTTTTTTTTTGTGTATTTATGAAGGCTACAGGCCCCTTCACTTCTCTCTCCCTTGCATATTTTGTAAAGAAGAAAAAATAAAAAATAAAAATTTTAACTCCCCTCTTTCTCTCTTTCCTCCGCTTCTTATATATTTTGCATGGAGAAGGTAATGACTTTAACCTGCTAGCGGCCGGGATTTTTTTCGGATATGTTCGAATCATGGCAACACCACTATAGTGGTGTTGCCAGCAGGTTAATAGTAAGAAAAACAAATGGTACTTGATTTATCAAGAAAATCAAAAGTAAATAATTTGTTTTGTTATTTTCGTTATTTTATTGTAGTGTACATGTACCCGTGCGTTGTGTGTATTTTCCTGTTTTGTCTGAGTCTTGTGGTGTAATGGTTGGTTTTTGTGTAGGTTTTCCGTCGATGCTGATTTTTGCTTTGAATATTTGTGGTAGGTCGTTCGTCTGTGTTACTGTGTCTCTTTTGTTTTCTTTTTTTGCGTTGTGTGCTGTCGGTGGATATTGTCTCATTTTGTGTGTAGTGTTTGCCCGCATCCAGTAGGATGCGGAATGTCTGTGTATGGTTGGGCTTGGTTGCCAATAAATAGGTCCATGCGATATTCTTGTGGGTGTAAGTAAGTTTTTCTATTATTTTTTGTGGTTTTGTCTTTTCTGTGAGTTGTTTTTTGTTTATTTGTTCTTGTTGTTTTTGTAATTCCTCTTTTCGTCTTTGTATTTGTTCTGTTTTTTGTCGTTGTTCTTCTTTTCTTTTTTGTTCTTCTACTTCCCGATTCTGTGCTTTTGTTGACCATTCTTCCCATTGTTTTAATGTATGTTTAGCGTCTTTTTTGTTTGTTGTCGCGTTTGTGTGTTTTTTTGTCCATTCGTCGAATAGTTCGTATTTTTGTGTTTTGTCTTCTTGTTCTTTGGTTTTTAATGGTGTCATTGTGTAGATAGTTGTTGGTTTATCTTGTGTCTTGTTTTGTGATTTGTATTGTGTGTAGTATGGGTCGTGTAGTTGTGTGTGTCGTTGTTCACTGTAGTTGTAAATTTTCTCCCTTTTCTGTATTTCTAGTGGTATGGGTGGAATTTTGGGTGTTTCCAGCAGCGGTAATCCCTTTTTCACCCTCTTTTCCACCCATATTTTCTCGTGTTTTTCCTGTCCTTTGTTTTGTTGTGTTCCTGACGACGACGGTTGTTGTTTGTCCATCTCCATTCGTTGTGTGTTTTGTCCTGGAATGTTTAATGTTTATTGTTTGTTGTCTAAGAATGATATTTCATTACTTTGCGTGAATTGGTTGTAAGCGTGAAAGTGTAAGGCATAGCTTATAGTGCATATAGTGTTAGTGAAAAGCGTGTGTTTTTATGTAATAGCATATTATATAATAGTATTATTTTTATTCGTTTTCCAAAAATTTTTTTCTAATTTCTCTCATTTTCCTTATTATTTCGTCTATCGTTCTGCCATTGTCCCAGTCGCCTTCCCACAGACCTAAAGCTAATTGTTGTTTAAACTTTTTCGTTACTTCCTTTGTTATTTCGTCTTCGTCTTTGCCTACTTTTTCCTCTTTTACTTCCGTGATATCTTCCCACGTTATTAGATCTTTTTCGCTGTTCTGAGTCTGTTGGCCCTGAACTGGTGTTACTGTTTTGTTTGCTTGTATTTGTTGTACTTTACCTTCGTTTGACATGGTGTGTTTTATGTCCTGTATTAGTGTGTGTTTTGCTTGTAATACCATTGGTTTTCGTTGTATTTGTTGTGTAAAAGTGTCGATTAGTGTGTGTTTTGGTTTTGTTTTTGTTTGTGGTGTGTAAGTGTCAATTAGTGTGTGTTTGGGTGTTGTTTTTGTTTGTGGCGTGAAAGTGTCAATCAGTGTGTGTTTGGGTGTTGTTTTTGTTTGTGGCGTGAAAGTGTCAATTAGTGTGTGTTTGGGTGTTGTTTTTTTTTGTGGCGTGAAAGTGTCAATCAGTGTGTGTGTGGGTGTTGTTTTTGTTTGTGGCGTCAAAGTGTCAATTAGTGTGTGTTTGGGTGTTGTTTTTGTTTGTGGTGTGAAAGTGTCAATTAGTGTGTGTTTAGGTTTTGTTTTTGTTTGTGGTGTGAAAGTGTTAATTAGTGTGTGTTTAGGTTTTGTTTTTGTTTGTGGTGTGAAAGTGTCAATTAGTGTGTGTTTTGGTTTGTTACCAGTCGGATTTTGTTGTGTGTTCTGTTGTTCATATTCTTGTTTTCTCTCATACATGTTGAAGTAGTTCCACTCTCTTTTCCTTGGATTTTGTGCGTTTGTTGCTTGTGTGTGTGGGTTCCCTCCCCATCGTTGTATGAGTTGTTGCTGATATCCTCCTTGTGCTCTCCTGTTTTGTGTGTTGTGTTGTTCCCTGTGTCGAGGTAGGTCCTCTTGTATCGGTTGTGTGTAACTTCTGTGTTTGTTTTATTTTTTCTTCCATCTCTGAAAAATGTTATTTGTTATTGTATGCATGCTTTATGTTGTTTATTTACTTTTATTCTTTAAATTTTTTATGTCTTTTGTGTGAGTTTTTCCTATTTTCTTTCCTTCCATTGTAATTAATTCTAATATATTGTTTGAGATTATTTTTGCTACCCTGAAAGGTCCTATATATTTTGGATTTAGTTTTGCTGCTATATTTTTTGGTCCTGAGGATAACGTATAATTCCTTTTTAATACCTTTTCTCCAATTTTAAATTGTTCTTCTAACCTATAGGGGTTGTAGTGTTGTATAAGTTTGTTGTGTGCGACTTGTAAGCTTTTTCGTGCCTCGTCTTGTGAAATTGTTAGTTTTTTGAGTTCGTCTGTCCATTTGTTTATATCCCTCGTTTCTATTATTATTTTGTCTACTTGTGATCTGTAATTTTTGGGTGTGACTGGGTTCCTACCTAAGTTTAGGAAGGCTGGTGTGTGTTGTGTCGATGAGTGTTTGCTTGTGTTAAGTGCGAATTGAAATTCATGTAAGTGTAAATCCCACTGTTTGTGATTTTTTCCTAGGAAGGAAATGATCATGGTTTTTAGGGTTCTGTTAACCCTTTCTACCGGGTTTGCTTGTGGGTGATATGGTGGTGTAGTTGTGTGTGAAATTCCGTATGTCTCAGTCATGTCTTTAATGATTTTATTAATGTAAGGTGTTCCGTTATCACTAAGCAATACTTTTGGTGTTCCAAATCTACATATCATTGTTTCTAGAAAGGCTTTCTTGATGTTTTTACCTGTGGCTGCTCGTAAGGGTATTATCTCCACCCATTTTGTGAATAGGTCTAAAAACACTAATATATATTTTGCGCCGGATTTAGATTGAGGAAATGGCCCCATCAAATCCGTCGCTACAATTGTCCACGGTTCATCTATAATTCGATGTCCCATTAGACCGTATGGCTTTTGTTGAGATACCTTGGATCTTTGACAGATTTCGCAGTTTCGCACATATTGTGCTATGTCGCCATACATCCCTAGCCCGTAATAATTTCTAGCTATTTTTTCGTGGGTTTTGTCAATCCCCAAGTGACCAGCCTCAGGATTATTATGGTTTTCCAATAGTATTGCCCTGATTAGGTGATGGGGTATAACCAGTTTCCATTCTGGATCTGGGCTCCTTACCAGATCGGAAGATAATTCACTGGGTTTGTAAACGTATAAATTGTTGTTTTCAATTTTCCAGTCTTTAAATTTTCCTGGATTGTTAAGCACCGTGTGGTACTTTCTATTGTACCACCTGTTAAGAATTGTTTCAGTGTTGGGTGTTGGTGTGTTCGTGTCGTTAGGTGTTTGCGTAGTCGTTGCATTAATTTGGTTGGTATGAGTTGAATTATTTTGTGTTGCTATGTTTTGTGTGGTTTGTGTTTCGTTTGTCATGTCTTCGTCTGTGGGGGGTGTGTTTTGTTTCGGGTGTGTGTTTTCAAAGAGTCTTGACAGTCTGGGACAGTATGCATTTTTCCTTTTCTATGTATTATTTCATAATCGTGTTCTTGTAATTCTAAGAACCACCTCATCAGTCTACCTGAAGAGTTTTTTAGGTTGTGTAGCCATTTCAGGCAACTATGGTCTGTTATGACTATGAATTTATAACCTTCAATGTAAGGTCTGAATTTTTTTACTGCCCAGACCACTACCAAGCACTCTTTTTCTGTTGTTGTGTATCGTTTTTCTTGGTCTGTGAGCATTCTGCTAGCGTAAGTAATTGGGTGTTCAATTCCATCTATATTTTGTGACAGAACTGCTCCCAGACCATTGTTGCTTGCGTCCGTCTGTAGTGTGAATGTTTGTGTGAAGTCAGGTCGTGTTAGGGCTGGTGGTGTTGTCAAAATGTTTTTAATTGTATTCAGAGATTCCTCCTGGGCAGAAGTCCATTCCCATTTTGCATTTTTTTTCAATAGTTTTGTTAAAGGAGCTATTATCTCCGAATAATGTGGGATGAATCTTCTGTACCAGGATGCCATGCCCAAGAATCTCTGAATATGTTTCTGTGTCTTTGGTGTCGGGTATTCCTTAATGGGTTGTACTTTTTCTAAGTTTGCTTGTAGGCCCTTTTCGTTGATGATGTAACCAAGGAACCGCACCTCCGAGCACCCGAATTCGCTTTTTTTCCGTATTAATTTCTAGGTTTGCTTCATTTATCCTAGATATTATTTTTTTCAGCCACCTCGAGTGCTCCTCGAAGGTGTCGGCTACTATGATCACGTCATCCATATAGGCGAATGCGTATGGCTCCATTTCTGGAGGTATTATTTCGTCCAGCAACCTTTGAAAGGTTGCTGGTGCATTTGTTAATCCATACGGCAATCGCTTAAAATAGAATAGCCCTCTACCTGGTATTCTAAATGCTGTTATTTCTTTTGATGCTTCTTCCAGAGGTATCTGGTAGAAGGCTTGGGATAAATCTATTTTCGATATGTATTTTGCCTGTCTCAGTCTGTCTAGTATAGAGTCAATGTATCCTAATGGGTACACGTCTTTTTTTGTAATGTCGTTTACTTTTTTAAAGTTTAGGCAGAATCTGTGTTTGCCATTCGGTTTCTTTACGATAACAATGGGGTTTGCCCAGTCACTTTTGGATGGTTCGATGATGTCACTATTTAGCATTTCATCTACTTCTTTATTAATTATATCGAACATCTTGGGTGACATAGGGTACCCTTTTTGTTTTATTGGACCTTTACCTTGTGTGTCTATCTTGTGTTTTACTAGGTGTGTTGCTCCTAGTTTTTGTCGTGGTGGGGGTATGATCGTGTTTAGTAAATTGTTTAATTGTGTTTGTTGTTTGTTCGTTAATTTTGTAATTGGCGATCATTTTGTTGGGTTATTGTGTGTGTCAGTAGTTTGTCTGTCTATGTCTGTTGTGTGCTGTGGTAATGGCCAAACAATGGGAAAAAATTTGTCTGGAGAACTGTCAAATGACCACAGGTTTGGTTTAAAGTTTGCTACTAGGCCTGCTTTTCTTATGTAATCCATTCCTAGGATAAAATCTATTGACAGTTCTTCCATTAATCTAATTTCTAGTGTGTCTGTTTTCCCATTGTTTGTTATGGGCACCGTTGCTGTGCCTAATATTTGTGCGGTAGATCCGTTTGCTGTTACTATTTTTTCGTCTATTTTATCTATATTCCATTTTTCCTCTAATACCGTTTTAATCACTTTCCTTCCAGCAAACGAGTTCACCGCCCCCGTGTCTACAAGAGTGTTACGTCTAAAGTTGGGGTATCGAATGGAAATTCGAGAGCAACTCAAGACTTACTTTCCATTTTTGAATCGATAGGAAAATATCGATTCAGGGATAGGAAATTGTTGGAATCAAACGACTGGTTGGGATTTGGAGATATATACATACATATTTACATGTTCCTTGAAAGGTAACGTTTGTACACATTAAGATTTAAATGATCTAGGATTATGTAATCTTCTCTGGGACCCAAGTGGTCCTTAAAATGTGCCAAACTATAACAAATAAATTGAGAAACCGGAGGTTCCTATCTGTTTACTCAGAAATAGAAATAGAAATAGAAATGGAAGTAGAACTTGGAATAGAACTTGGAATAGAACTGGAAATGGAACTGAAACTGGAAATAGAAATGGAAATAGAAATGGGACTGGAAATAGGATAATAACCGAACGAACTGGTAATTCCTATCCGTTCAGTTAAAAAAAATAGGAATAGGAAAATAATAATTGAGCGAACTGGTAGTTCCTATCCGCTCAATTAAAAGGAAGGAAAATAGATGAGCGAACTGGTAGTTCCTATCCGCTCAAGAGATAGAAGTAGGATAGTAACCGAACGGACTGGTAGTTCCTATCCGTTCAGTTAAGAATAGGAAAAGGAAAATAATTGAGCGAACTGGTAGTTCCTATCCGCTCAAGGGATAGAAGGCAAATAGATGAGCGGACTGGTAGTTCCTATCCACTCAAGAGATAGAAGTAGGATAGTAACCGAACGGACTGGTAGTTCCTATCCGTCCAGTTAAGAATAGGAATAATACTTGAGATAAAATTGAAATAGAGATTGAGTTTGAAAAAATAAAAAAAATAGAAATCGACCTAGAAATAGAATTTGGATTTGAAATAGAAATAGGAATAACACTTGAGTTAAAAGTGAAGTAGAAATTGAATTAGAAATAGAAAATAGAAATCGAGCTAGGAATAGAATTTGGTTTTGAAATTGAAATCAAAATTGAGTTAAAGCTGAAATAGAAATAGGAATCGAACTCGAGTTAAAATTGTAATAGGAATAGAATTTGAATTAGAAATAGAAAATAGAAATCGAGCTAGAAACAGAATTCGGATTTGAAATAGAAATCGAATTAGAGAAGAAGGAACGAGTCAGATTGAAATTGAAATAGAAAGAAGGAAAAAGAATTGTGAAATTAATGAGGATCACTTATTTTTCGTAGTCTGTAGTGCAGAAATTGTCCGTGGACACTGGAAGATCTCAGCGGGGTGGATTCGGCGGTGGTTGCTTCCTCTGGATCCGTTGCGTAGTGGGGCCATGCGGTTGTAGGAGTAGAAATAATAGATTACACTGTTTGATTTGTAATTATTAAAACACTATATTTCGCAAAATTAAAATATAAAACACCGAGATCACTTTTACAAATCACCGAATCTATGTATGTTTCTAACATCGAACGAATTAAACGAACGAGTCTGGATCAACTGCTCGAGTGATCCTAAGACTCGTGATGGAGTCATCACGAATGATGCTAAGACTCCGCGAGTGATCTTGAGGAGATCGTGGGACCAACTTTCCTAAGACAGCTCCCAAAACCGACTGTGTTGAGAGGTAAAAACTGACTGTCTTGGGATGAAGATTTTCGCAGCTCTCGATATTATTAATAATAATCCTAACCTACTCCTCTCCACAATCGCACATGGTTCTTTATTGGCCAAACTTAATCTTTTAGTTTTTCCATTGGACCCAGATTATGAGGTAGGGATTTTGCTTCTAACGGTGGAAGGGTCCTTTGGAATTCCCTTTGGTGGGGATTTTATAAACAGTACTGATAACTGTGGAATTTGCCAAGTGCCAACTCGAGTTTATGAGTTTATGAAGTTATGAAATTAAGAAGTTTCGGGTTTCTTGAGTGAGATTTTCTTGAGAAATTTTGCATGCGCTGGTCACTTGGAATTTGCTTATCCAAAAGCAAAAAAAATAAAGGTATTCATTGTTCGTCTTCTTGGGTTGCCTTTGTTGTGGCTTCCCGAAAGATTTCTGCAGAAGTCATCGATATCCTTACTTATGGATTACATTCGTCTTATCATTTGCAAACGAACTTTCATGCGAAATCTTTTCGAGAGTTACGTATTACGTAACAAGAGCTTCGATGGTTTTCCTACTCTTACCTACTTGTATTTGTAGGAACCATCTCGGATCCTTTGGAGATACCACGGGGACTGTGTTTGTTTGTTTTCTGTTATTTACTATTGTGTTTAAAATTAAAGGTGTGTCTGTTTGTGTTTTTTCCATCAATTGATGTTTTTGGTTTTCTTGTGACCTCTTTGCTTTCCTGTTTGAGTACCCTTTGGTCACCTCAAGGGTGCTCAAACTCCATTTTTTGTACACCTGGGGCAAAATTTTGCTAGGGTGTTTTGTTTTTTGCATCTGTAGCAAAATGGGCTAAATGATAATCTGCATTGCTCCATTGTGTGGTTGGGATTCCCACAATTTGTGCACTGCTCTGATTTTATTTCTTTATTGTCTTCTGTTGTCACTTGTCTACTGTTTTTGTGGATTTTGTTTTTTTGTGTAATTTGTATTCTGTTTGTAATTTTGGTTTTCTAATCCATCGATTTCCTCTCGTTCTGTTTTGAACTTTTCTAGTTCCTTTCCTAATTTTATTAATTCCTCAAACGAGTGGAAATCTGTTCGTTTTATGTGGTTTGTGTATTCTGGTGACAATCTTAAATATGTCATATCTAATTGTTGTGTTAATGTGTATGATGGGATTTTTTTATTTATCAATGTTCTATACCGAGTTATGAATTTCGTTATTATCTCATTTTCATTTTGTGTTATACCTTTAATTTTATATTTTAATTTTTTCTGAAAGGTTGGCGCATCATACTCCGTCCGAAAGGCTTCTTTTGCCTGCTTCTAATTCCTCCAGTTTTTTTTATTAATTTTATACCATTGCAAGGCCGTATCCTTGAAGATGTAAGCCAGACATGGTAAAATGTTCTCTAACGTTATGTCGTAAATTATTCCTAGTTCTATTATGGAATCTAAGAATTCTTGGGGATTTTCCTCCGGTTCCCCTTTGAATTTTACTTTTGACTCCTTGATTGCCGCTATTGTCGTGTTTTTTGTTTGTTGCATTATCGATTGGGTTAGTACTGATATTTCGTTTGGTTCTATTTGTGTTCTGTCGAGTGGTCTGTGTGTTTCATTTTGTTCTGTATTTTGTCTATATAATTGTGTCCTATTTTGATTTGTTGTTTGTGGTTCGTCTCGTATGTTTTGTTCTTCCCCCTTCTTGTCTTTTATTTGTATGTTCTCTATTAATTCTTGCATGTTCTGCATTAGCATTTGAAATTGTAAATTTTGGATTTCTATTTGTGTATTTAGCCTTTCTTCTAACAATTGTAATTTTCTATTTAACACTAGTACTTCTTGATTTCTCATTGTTTCATCCGTCTCGTCTTTTTTATTCTTATCTTGATTCGTATTTGGGGTGACTTTTTTAGTTTTAGGAATTGCCCCTTGTGTACTGTACGTTACATTTTGTGTCTGTCTTTGTATCATAGGTGTGGATTGGTGTAGTGGGACTGTGAATCTTATACCCGGTTGTGGTTGATTTACGGGGTCTTCTTTGGTTTCATCTATTGTTGTTAATTTTGTTTTTTCTGTCATTGTGTCTTGTTCGTTGTCAGTGTCGTCGTTTGTACCAATCGTCGTGTTATCCAAATGTATTTCCAGGATTTCTTCGTTATTTCCTAATTTACGTGTTTCTTTTTCTCCTGCCTTTTTGGGCATCTTTTCCTTCTTTCCTATTTCTTTATGGTTTTAGTCATTGTTTATGTAATAAACAAGGCAAGTGTTATTTGTTTTACTTGTGTCTTTTGTGGCACTTGTTATTCTTATTCTTGTGAGAAAATGTAACACTATTTACTAAATTTATAATCTTGTTAGTTGTGAAGAATTTTAATTTCTTTTTGAATTTTGATTGTGATTGTGAAAGCTATTAATAATATTCCTAAAGAGATTATATTACCTTTGTGCACTATTGTGTTGTGAGAGAGATAAAAATTTTTTTTTCTTAAAAAAAAAAATTATATTTTATAATTGTGTTGTGTGCAACATTTAAATATGCACTAATTTTTATAATTTCTAAAAAATTTTATATTTCGACTGTGTTGTTTAAAAAAATTCAAATGTGTAATATTTTAAAGTTTTAATCTGAAATTTGTGAAAACTGTATTGTGTCAAATAAATTCAATTGTGTAATGTTAATGATATTTCTAAAGTTTAAATGCGAAATTGTGAAAATTGTATTATGTAAACAAGTTCGAATGTGTAATTATAATAATATTTCTAAGTTTTTACTGTGAAATTTGTGACGACTGTATTATAAGGCAAAAATTCGATTGTGTAATGTTAATAATCTCTCTAAAGTTTTAATGTGGAATTGTGAAACTTGTATTTTGTAAACAAAGTTTCAATTGTTTAATGTTAATTATCTTTCTAAAGTTTTAATGTGAAATTGTAAAAATTGTATTGTATAGACAAAATTTTAATTATGTAACGTTAATTATATTTCTAAAGTTTTAATGTGAAATTGTGAAAATTGTATTGTGTAAACAATTCAAGTGAGTAATATTTTTAAAGTTTTCAATTTTAAAAATTTTTGAAAACTGTATTATGATCCAAAAAATCAATTGTTTTTGTTTTAATGATAATCTTAGCTTTCTACCCTAAAAGTTGTATTCTGTATTTGTTTATGTGGAGAAAAAGGTTCAATTGTGTAAGAGTAAGTGGTGTACCTGATATTTGTTCTGTAAAAATCTTACTATGTTACAAAAATCCAATTATGCAGAGTTCGATTATATTTCAGTTTGTTTGAATTTCTGTGGTGTAAGTATTTGTGGTGAAATAACATGAAAGAAAAATTGATAGAAATTCTATGACTGTAAACAAATTTTTTTTTTGTATGTGTGCTAAATTGTAATGTGTGTCACATTTGTAATTTGTATATAAATAATTTGTGTAAGAATGTGTATTTTTCAAATTGTGTACGTGTTTGTATGTATATTTTCAATTTGCTAACCCGTTGGTTTTGATTTTCTTGAAATAATATTTCAAATATCCTCTTCTTGGATATAATTTCTTTTGAAATAATACTTTGTGAAATCTATATCCATAAGCAAGGCTGCTTAACTCAGCTAGCCCTGTTTATGTCTCGGCTGATAAGCGTTGGAATTTCTTTGTTCCTTCGCTATCCGCCTTACTTCTCGAACCGTGTGTTTATCTTTTTTCTACACACGGTTCGAAAACTATCTTTTCTTAAGGGAGTAATATCGGTAGGTAGCTAGTCAAGCGAGTGTTAAGCCGCATTTGACATGAGCAGTATTTCGATGTGGCAATGTCGCCTTGCTAGTAATTGGGATATAGGCATACATATATATACTGTGACGTAGAATTCGGGAGGGTCGGGCAACCTCCCCCACGTGCACTTCTAATCTTCCGTTGGGCGCCAGCCAGGGTCGACCTGGCCGTGCTGGGTGCTGAAAGAACTACAGAAAACAAATCGGGAGACCGGAAAAGAAATAAACGCTCCCGGAATCGTAACAAACCCGGATCTTTATTCCCGGTGACCAAGAAAATGCAAAAATACAACTATTTATAATCAACTATCTCGAAATATAACAATCGCAAAAATCGAAAAGAACAACAATAAAAAGGAATCGAAATAATAATGATATTCCTAACGTGACAATAATCTACATTCGCACCGGGAGAAAATCCGTCCACCGGACTTCACCCGGTGTACGCGAAATGGCGGCCGAGACGCGACCGGCTCGCCCGTTCCTCTCTCGCACACACTCACTCGTTCTCTCTCTCTCTCTCTCTCTCTCACACACTTAAATCTATTCTGGGGGCTCACGAAGAGGCCGGACAGCTCCCCTGGGCAACACTCCCGGTCCGGGCGTCCGGAACCGGGGACTAATATCAAAAAAGAAAAACGGAAATATGACGAAAAAGGGGAAAAAGGACGCTTCCTTTTTATCCCCCGGAACTTTCCCGACCGCGTGCCGGGAAAACGAAAATAACAGTAATAACAACAAAAAAATGACAAGAAACCAAAAAAGAAACAAGCGAGAAGCCTTAAGTCTCGCTCACGCACCTCCTTTTAACTCAAAATTGGAGTTAAGGCTCCCTCCGCGTCTCTCCCGGCGTACAGAAATATGGCGGCTTTTGTGGTCGCTGTCGATCCGTCCGTCTCTCCAGGCGTCGAAAACGAGAATGAGCTCCGTCGTCCGGCGTTGGAGAGGGGGAAGTCGATCGCCGGCTGCCTTGATCCCTCGTCGACCCGTCCGGTGCTGCCCTCCGAACTACCGGCGTCCGGCTGGGTTCGGCGGGAAGGTTCGAAGTCCTCGTCTCCTGGGCTTCCTGTTCCCGGTCGTGATCTCTCCCGGGCGGTCTGGGTCCTCACGTGGACGATTCCCCGGTGGAGCCGGGACAGCGCCGGTGGATTTTCCCCGGTCCTGGCGAGGGCGGGGCGAGTTTCTCCTTCCTTGGGACGGCCGGGACTCGAATCGTCTCCCGGTTCCCGCGTGACAAGATGGTCGTAGGAATTCCGGCCTCGATTCCCCCGTTGCTCGACGGTCGATTTCGGATCGATCCTCCGGTGGATTCATGGAAGATAAATGTTACAACGTATGCATTTAAGATTCTTTGACATGCTGCAATAAAAACAAAATAAAATAATATTGTTAAACACTGTTTTAAAATTAACTACAGAGACAAATTAATAATATTAAAAGACATTATAAAAACATAAACCATAATTAACACTTACTTAAGAATATATACTGTTTTTTTTGTGTGTGAATCCAAAATATGTATGTATGTTTATTGACTCCCCTTAGGGTTACAAGGACTTCCGTTTCCACCTTTCCGCATTACATCACTATTTACATTTCTATAATACATTCATACCTCCTCTCTTTCACCCTTCCATACCTTTACCTCCTTCCTTCTCCTCTCATTCCTTCCATTCTTCCTTCTTCTCCTCTTCCATACCTTCCGCTATTCGCATTTCATGCCTCCACAACTCCCCCCTTGTAAGCTCTTTCTTTCCTATCCTAAAATACCTCATTCACCTCATCCCATCTGTACCACTCTCCATCTATCTGTAATTCCCCACGACCTATCCACACTCTCCTGTTCTTCCTTTTCTCCTCTTCCGCTATTCCTTTTATCTTCCATCTGATTCTCCGCTCCTCCCACGTCAGATCCTCTTTAATCCTCTCCTTTCTTCCTTTCAGCCGCTTCTTCTTCCTCATCACCAGCTGTTTTCCTTCCTCGCTCTTCATCGTCACCACCACTATTTCATCGCCTTCTTTCCTCTTTCCTCCTTCCATTTTCACTTTTTCCACCGCCTCCGTCACTTCTAATTTCCTCATCACCTCCACGACCACCTCTTCTGCCCTCCTATTTCCAATCCTTAAACCTTTAATTACAACGTTCCTTCTTCTTTCTTCTCTCTCCTTCCTTTCCAACTTCCTCTCTACTTCCTTTAACCTTTCTTCCGCTTCCCGACTCACCGCCCTCTCTCCTTCGCCCTGTTCTTTATGACCTTCTACTTTTCCTATCCTTTCCTCCAGCTCTTTTATTCTGTCCTCTCTCTCTCCCCACCTTCCTCTTTCTCTCCATTACTTCCTCACCTTCTTCTTTCTGGATCTTTTCCCCTCTCGCTCTGCTCTCTTTCATCACTTCTCTCACGTGCTCCATCATCCACTCTTTCACCCTTTTCCCCTTTTCCTCCATCTCGATCCTCATCCTCTCTATTCTCTCTTCCATCTCCTGTTTCATTTCTTCCAATCTTCTCCTCCCTTCCTCTCTTATTCTTTCTATCTTCCTTTCCCTTTCTTCTTCCTTTTTCTCCACCATTTCTAACACCTTCGTCACCTTCTTTTCCACTTCCTTCTCTTCTCTTCTGCCTCCTCTACTGTCTTCTTTACATCCACTCCTTCACTGTTTTAAAATTAACTACAGAGACAAATTAATAATATTAAAAGACATTATAAAAACATAAACCATAATTAACACTTACTTAAGAATATATACGGTTTTTTTTTGTGTGAATCCAAAATATGTATGTATGTTTATTGACTCCCCTTAGGGTTACAAGGACTTCCGTTTCCACCTTTCCGCATTACATCACTATTTACATTTCTATAATACATTCTCTCTGCGTGCGCACGTAAGTAACACCTGTCACACACTTTTTGACTCTGTCTTTTCCAAGAATTCTTACTGCCGCGCTTTGCCTTCGGGCCTTCTCTTTCTGCTTTAGGCTTTGCTTAGCTGCTCTATTTCGCTAATTTTCATCTGCAAAGCCGAGCAATCCCTGTGCATGCGCTCTTACTGCACTTCTTCTAACTGCTGGCTACATCTAACCTCAAAGGCTCATTAGTCCTAATCTATCGCCTTCTCATCTTGCCTTCGCGCCTTTCCGCTGGATCCCCGCTACGATTGGCTGTTAAACATGGATGCGGTTAAATGCGGGAAGTGCGGTCGCCGAGTGGTACAGGCCAAAATCACCTGCCCGACCTGCCTGTTCAGCTTCCACCCTAGCTGTGCTGTTGACTATATCTCGCGGCCGGCCTCTCGGGAATGCTGCAAGTCATCCGTTCCGGATCTTGTCAAAATCTACCTCCGGCAGAAGGCAAGCCTTCAACGGGACATCGCAAAAACTGCGATTCAGGCTGGTTCGCATGAATCTACCGCTGCCGCTACTCATGCTCTAGCATCTGCTGAACCCGCTACGGTAAGTGCGAACGCGCCTTCCGTTTGTATCCCTCACTCTTCCTCTTTTCCCTCTCCTTCTCCCTTCCCCACTGCTATCCCAACTCTAACTTCTACGACTCTGACGACTACGACAGCTACAACTACTACTATCACCGTCATTGCTTCTTCCTTACTATCGCCTCGGCCAAGCGTCTCCCTCTCCGCCTCTCCCTCTCCGCAGGTGTGCCTGACTCCTTGCCCACCGCTGACTGCTACTTCGCTAGTTAGTAGCGGTCTTACTTCTGACGTGCCGATGTCTGCTGTGGTGAATCCTCTCGGAACTGCTCCATCCAGAGAGTTTGAACAACAATCCCTCTCTGAGAAGCTCGTTCGCCTCACTTTTCTAGTCTCAAGCCTCAAGAGGACCACTTCGGCCGCCATCGGCGACGTCTCTAGCAAGATTGATGCACTCACACTTACAAGCATGATGCTCGCCTGGCTGCTCTGGAGTCTGCAGCCGGTGGGGTCTCCGGCCGGCTAACAGCTCTAGAGCAGCGGCTCGCGGCCCCACCGCGTCCTGACTCTAGGGCGGCTAGGGAGCTGATTGTCTCCGGCGTCCCTCTGGGCACCCAGCTTTCCGATGATGACATCATTTCCCTCGTTCTCAGAACGCTTGGGGCCGCCTGTTGGTTGCCTGATATAATTGGAATAAGAAGGATGGCTGGTTCTCGAACTGGGGGCGCCCGTGCACCCCTAGCGACGGCCTCAAGCCCTCCTCCTTCTTCCTCTTTTTCCTCTCCTCACTCTTCTAACCAGGCTCCACAGCGACTCCAATGCGCTTCACTGGTCGTTACGCTGAAGACCAGTCTGGCTCGTAATTCTGTCATCGACTCGAAAAGGAAGCATGGCCGCATCGAGGTTTCAAAACTGTTTTCTGGCCTCTCCGCCTCCTTCTCTGCATCGATTGACGTTAATGAGATGCTCCCACCTACTACGTACTCTTTACTGCGGCAGGTACGTCCTAAAGCTAAGGCCTTAGGCTTTAAATATGTCTGGGTGCGAGATGGCGTCATTCGGGCCAGGAGGGAGGATAAAGGAGAGATCATTACTATTAACGCGCTATCAGACCTCGATGGGCCCTGCTGACGGTCGGGACCTCTCCTGCCACCTCCACCATCAGAAGCTTCGTCCGTCTCGCCTTCTTGCCACTCTGCCTCGTTAATTGCATCGCATCTCAACGCCAACTCCCTACCGGGCCATATAGACCTTATTACGGCTCATTTTGCCAATCACCCTGCCCACCTTATAGCGGTCACCGAAACCTGGCTGCAGGATAAGGTGACTGACTCTATGGTGGCGCTTGAAGGGTACACACTTATTCGAAATGATCGTGTGGGCCGGATGGGTGGGGGCGTTGCGTGTTACGTGCACAATTCCCTGAAGGTCCGGGTTCTCGCTCGCTCTCCAGGTCTCTCCATCGATGATCCCGAATACATTATTCTAGAGATAAGATTCTCACTCAGCACTCCTATCTTAGCTGCAATTGTCTACCGGAGACCAAAAGCCGCTTTCTTTGCTCTCTTCCTAGCCGACTTTGATCGTTTCTTCCATGCTTACAAATCGGTGATCGTCATGGGGGACCTGAACTGCGACCTTAATAAGTCAAATTTTGAGGCCTCTTCCCTGCTTGATCTCATATCTTCTCGTCATCTTTACCTCGTTCCTTCGGGCCCAACGCACCACACGGCATCTTCCGACTCGTGGCTAGACGTCATGATTGTCGACAGTGCTGAACGAGTTCTACCCTACACAAAATCGGATTGTCCCTTCGTCAAGCAATCTACCACTTAAGCCTTGACTCTCAAAGACTAGCCCATTGGGCTACTACAAATGGGCTGGCCCTAAACCTAGGTAAAACCAAGGCCATGGTGCTGGGCAGCGCCCGATATGTCAATAGCCTGGACCTTCAGGGTCTCCCCTCGATCGAAATAGACGGCGCCCAGATTCCTTGGGTTTCCGAGGTCAGAAACCTTGGCCTCATCCTCACTCCTTCACTCAACTGGCGTGATCATGTTCGCCTCATCAGCAGAAACGTCTTTGGAGTTCTCTATAGGCTAAAAAGCCGTAGATCCGCACTGTCCATAGAGGTCCGAACTAAACTAATCACCTCTCTGGTGCTGCCCTATTTCGACTACTGCTGCGTTGTATATTCGGACCTCTCTGATCTCTTGGCGCTAAAGCTACAAAGGCTCTTAAATACCTGCATTAGATTTATATTCGATTTGCGTAGAGACGAACACATCATGCCATATCGACTTGTTCGGCTGGGTTGGCTTTCCCTCGAAAATAGACGACGCTACTTCACGCTAGCGCTCCTTTACACCATCCTCAATACTGGCCTGCCGACCTACTTGCGTGACAGATTTGAGGATACCCCGAGTTCCACTCGCCACTCAGACAGACTCACTACCCATAAGCTACCCTTCATTCTTCCTCACTTCCGAACAGAGACTCTGCGCAACTCCTTCACTATCAGTGCTCTGAACTCCTAGTACTCCTTACCTGATGAAATAAAAAACTCAGATTCCATAGCTTCGTTCAAAAACTCGCTCTTTGCCCATCTCCTGGGTACGGAGCTACACCAATACCATCTTTTAAATCCTGCCCTTTGAACTCTCCTCTATTCTCTTCTTCCACCTACTACCTTCTTCTTTGTCGTCCGCTACCTGGCGCGTCGCACTACCATAGACTCTCATCCTACACCCGGCTTTTCAACCTACGATTAATGTTATTACTTTTGTAAATTGGTACCTTACCTCATTTAACTTTACTCTTACTTATTATTGTACTCTATTCTCATTTTTACTATTCCATTCTACAATGTTACATATAGCTGTGTTTCAATCTGTATACCTTTTATTGCCTACAGTTTCCTATGGCAAAATATATTATCAATCAATCAATCCTCTCCTCTACCTCCCACCTCCTTCTCCGGCCTTCTTCTTCACCCTTTTCCTCCCGCGCACTCTTACTTATTGTAAGCTCTCCTTCCATCTCCTCTCTCCATTTCACTAACTCCCGCATTTCCTCCTTCCATCTCTCCAACTCCCTCCTTCCCGCATCTACTTTGTTTCCTTCTTCGTTCCTACCCATTCTCACCTCCCGCTTCTCAACCGTTTCCACTGCCCGACCACTTATCCGCTTCCCTTCCTTTCTACTTTACCACATTACCGTCTCTACTTTATCCTTCAGTACTTTCTCCGTTTAACTGCTCCTTCACTCTCCCCACTCTTGCCACGTTTTCCTCACTTCTGCCCACGTCCTAACCTCACTTTCCCAGTCACTTACACCTGCCTTTGCCTTTTTCAATGCCTTTTATTTCACTTTCCTTTCTTTCTCGTACTTTCTCCACCTTTCTTTTCCACCTTCCTCGCCACTCCTTTTCCAACCACTCTCTTTTTCCATCCTTTTCCACAGTTCCGTCTCTCCACCTCTAACCACACATCTCTCCTCTACTCGACCGGAAACGGAAGTCCGTGTGAATCCAAAATATATGAAATAAATAAGAACGTATTATATAAGGTGAAAAATAAAGTACAGAAAAAATAATGTAATAGAGTAAACAATAATTTAAAAATGATATTAAGGGGGACACCTCATTTAGAAGGCCTATTTTAAGCCTTTTTTTGAGATTTTTTTTCAATGGGAAGAAAAATTTACATAAAAGTGAAACTTTGACATCATTTTATTCATGTTTTCAGGAAGTTATAAAAAAATGTTCAACTGTTTTTTATGGTAAATAAGGGAGTTACACGTATTTGACGACAGAGTGTCACTGCCGAAGTCCTCTATTGGTGTGCAGTCCTCAGGTCACAATTTTTGTCTGAAACAATCATGGAATTTTTTTTACATTTTTTAATTGTTTTATTATTAAGTGAATGTCATGAAATTAAATAAAAATAAAAATTTTAGGTTTTACGCGAGTTTGAAGTAAAAATACCGAAATTCATCATTTTTTTTATGAAAAAAAATACTCCTCATAATAATGTTGTGACGTGGAATTCGTCACGTCACTAAAGAGGGGTCTCGCGACCCCGATCTCCGACGTTCTCGGTCCTAGAAAAACTTATTCATGCAAAGAATACTAGGGAGTTTTGGGCGCCAGGTACTGAGTACCACGATTCCGGGGATCTAAAATGCTCCGGCTGAGCCAGTATGTGGAAGAGGGGAGGGTTCGACACGGTCAAGCAAAAAGAAAAACGCAAAATAAATAAAAAAAGAAGCAGCTATATTCAGTTCGAACAGAGACCAAAGAAAAATAATAAATAAAAGAACATTGCCGACCAGGGCACGCTGAGCCCGCTCAAAATCGATTTTGGGCTCCCCGTTGGCATACGGGAAGCGCCGAGCCCACTCGGTCGTCTTTATATGGAAGATGGTGGCCCTTACCGTACACCGGTCGTCTTCGGAAACTCGGTCGTCCGGGCTTCGATCTCTCCCGGTTCCTCCTCCTGGTCTATCCGGGTAAACTCCGAACCTCTTGGGCACACGGGAGTTTCACGTAACGTCCCTTTTCTGCTGACGTGCCCGAGAAATCGGCAAAATTTATCGCGGAGTGCGATCGGGCGTGCAGCTAGTCTCTGATCCGACGTGGAAGTTGCCGTTTCCGGTTTCTTCCCCGATTTGGCGAGAACCTCTCGAGTCGTTGAGAGCCTCACCAGATACGAGAGGGGTCATAACTCTCCCATGGGAACCGGAAGCGGCTGTCGGGGACTCCGCCGAATATTCGGCCTCCTGTCCCGCGTGATTCTTGTGGCAGCGAGTATTTCCCTCGGGATTTCGGGACTCTCAATCGTGGAGTTGAACTACGAAGTTTTCTCCCCGGAAGTGTCGTGCTCCATAGCTCTCTTCATTCGTCGTCGCTTTTGAGGGGTCAGCGTACCGTACGTAACATTTCGGGTTTCGGCTGACCGATGTCGCCATCGGTCCGATTATACAATATCGATCTTAACATTCTAAATCATACGCCGTTTCGAATCTGGCGTCGGTTCTAATACATGTTACCGACTGAGTCGGGACGCAATAGATTATCTTACAAGCTATTACCTTACAGACTAGAGGGACTTCCAGGTCGGATCGATAATTGTCAATCTACCGCGGTTTCTAACCTCAATTATCGATCCGAGTTTCCGCGTGTCACGGGTTACGGGACTTTTTGGGGCAGAGAATCGTTCTCTGTCACAATGTAAAAAAACAATTACATTCAGTTAATAGAGAATTTGATTACGAAAAAATCCTTCTTTGGTTTTTTCAAATCGGTTAAGAACTCGCTGAGCTAGGCTGCACACCAGTTCGAAAAAACACGTTTTGAGAAAAACGTGTTTAAAAAAAAAATACTAAAAACTAGAAATTTATATAAATAATAAATTATACAATCTTCTTGCGTTTCATTCGGCTATTCCGGCACCATATATCAGACTTTCTTCTCTTTCGTAGGACTCTTGAACTTTCGCCATCTCTTCTGTTCTTGCCTGTCTTGCTTCTTCTCGCCTATTTTTACTGACTGAACGCTCGAACGCTAAACGAGAGTATTCACTTCATCGATCTCGTAGCATACGAAGGACTTTCAATTCCTATATTTCAGTACCACCATCATATTCTACGGGAAATTTAGTAACTTTTTATGCAATAAAAAAAATCGATTTTTTTGACCCTCTAAATGAGGTGCCCCCCTTAATCAGGATATTTTCTTTTGCTTTCTCTCTTATGTTGAGGTTATATTAACAACCGACATTTTTATCTTTCCAACTCCTGATAGATGGCGTTTGTCGTTAAAACTGCGTTTATATGTTATAAACAACCATTACCGGGTAGCTCAACTGGTCCCTAAAATATTAATTAAGTTCTTCTCAGTATTTCTTTTGTGTAAAAACTAGAAATTAATTCTATACACTAAAAATTATATTAAAAAAATTAGTTTTTAATTTTTTTCACAATGTTCCACCAAAACAAAAAAATTTTTTAAATTTGTGAATATAAAGAAATCTGAATGACGTTTTATGTTAAAATTTGGTGATTGCATGTCTGAAAAAACACAGTTAAAAAATTATTTTAGTTTTATTTCTTTTCTAAAAAATTGGCTTTATATTTGGGAAACAAAAGAAAATGTTTTTTTTATGTCTTTTACTCCCAAATATTTGAGAAAAAATCACCATTTGTTAATTTTTATTTTTACTGCTAAAAAAAATAAAAACGAAACAAAAGGTTTCTTTTAAATAACTGGAAAACTAGTCAAGATTCAGAGCTGAAATTTGGAGTGAATTATTTTTATTTAGTACCAAAGTGATCCCCAAAGTGTCGATAGAAACCGCCGTTGGAGCCGATTTGGTATGCTTATCCGGCTATACCCTTTATGCTAATATTTCTTTTAGTCTTTTATTTAAACCACATATAGGTGGCAATCGATTTTGGAAATCTTTTAATATTTCCATTATCAGGACGCGTTAAAAGTAACAGTAAAAATATAGTAAACTAGAAATTACTGTGTTTTTATATACATATATTCTGTTACTTTTAGCGCGGCCTCATAATGGAAATATAAAAAGATTTTTGAATTCGATTGCTATATGTATGTGGTTCAAATAAAGGACTAAAAAAAATATCAGCATAAATTTAATTTTTTTGATCATTCTACCTTCATACATTATGAATGCGTATGCTGATCTGTGGAGAATTTCTTAAATAAGTACACAGATGTGTATAAGATATCTTTATATATATATACCTTCTTTATTAAATTTTCTTCATATTTATTGTCTCACTGTGTGACAAGGGTAAGTAACTTTATCTTTGGCAGTTTACTTAATCTGCACATTGCACTACTTTTTTTTAATGATTGAAGCATATTTAATGTGCTGTTAAACGCTTATCCATTCTATGTAAAATAAAATTCAATGTTTTTAAAAATAAAATAACAAATGAAACAAACAAATAACACAGCTAGTCTATAAGTTCTAAACTGTTAAAAAAAACATTTTAACGTTTTTGAATAACGAAAATACTATAAATTTTACATAAAAGAAAAATTAGTACAAAATTCGGCTTTTAACTAGAACAGTAGATGTAGTGAAATCGACATTAGTTTTAACGTGTCTCATGTTTTTTTGCTTTACTTGCGAGATCTGCTTTTATTTCACAGAGTTTTTGTGACATAACACTTTGCAATTCTTTACGAGTTTTTTTTTGTGTGACGCCTTTTTTTCCGCATAATTGATTGCGAAATCTATAACAGAAATATGAAGTAATTACATTAAAAGCGGTTAAAAGCTATCTATAAATAGAATTCTTCACAACGATAGTATTCCTACCGATAATGGCATTCTTAGCGTCGACATTGAGAGGTAACATTTTTACCTTCATGCGCGCTGTTCCTTGGGCTCGCGTAGCTTGACCAGTGCACGTACGATTAGATATGTTGTTATCTTTTAAACGTAGAAATCTTTTTACATTTTTTAATTCTTCTTCTAATTTATGGAATTCTTTTTTTTGTAGGACCATGGGAAATGGGCAATACATTAATAGGAGTAACATGTTTTGCTGGTATTTCGAATTCTTCCGAAGAACGTTGCAGAATTGCTTTTAACTGTTTAACATCTTTTCTTTTTTGGCTAGTATTTTTTTCTGAAAAACATTTATGATGGCACATATTAATGCAGTTAATATTTCTTATAAGAATTGAATTTTTCGTAAAAAATTAATTTCATACCTGATTATCATTTTTTGGTGAATCATTGTCGGTTGATTCATCGCTGATATCCTTATTTTCTTTTCTCTGAGCAACCTTATTCTTATTCATTTTCGATTCTGTTTTCGCAGAGTCATCAAACAACTGTTTCTGTTAATTAAAATTTTTTATAATTAGTCTTTATAATTAGTTTAATTACTCTTTGCAAATGCTATAATTAAATAATTTTAAAAACCCTCAAAATCTCATACAAAAATAGTAAACGAAGATTATTGGATTGCCTTATTTTAATTAATCGTGTCTCACTCATTGATTAATCATATTTAAACTCACATTGTGTTTTTTTCGGAATTTTCGTCACAGTTTTTGTATTTTCTGACTCAGAAGGTGACCATATTTCTCTCACAATTCGTTTTCTTTTAATATCCGCCATGGTTGAGATACTGACGCGTTTCTCAGGTTTCTTCATGCGTTCTTTTTTTTGTGCGCTCGCTTTCTATTTCGTAATTCTGCATTCAACTCATCGACATCCTCTGAAACAAAGAATTATTTTACACTTAAACCATACTATAGTCTAAGATTGTACAGATTAGAAAATTAAATTAATGAAAAGAGGTTATGTACCTCTTTGAAATGTAATGATGAAAAAATGTATTATTGAAGGATGAAAACATACATTCACATAACAAAAATTGATATGTCTCGAAAATAAACGATCAGATAAATGACTTACCTGAATGCATGATTACAATACCTTCGTATTGTTCATCGTCGACAAAAAACAACACTTTATCACCGACTTTTACGTTTTCATGATCGTCTCTAATCACATCTTCGTCCATAACTATTGAATCAGAGTGATCTATGTCACACTCGATAAGAAACATGGTAATAAATACTTTCTAGAAACAGAATAACGAAGAGAGAAATTGCAGCATGAACGCTATGCACTTACGACAACGCGACAATGGCATAATGGCGGGCCGCATTAGATGTGATATGTATAGGACCGTGGCACTTACATGCACTAAGCGTGCTTTCGGCAGTTTCACATGTGTGATACTTAAAACAAAAGTTAACCTACAAATACATTAGGATTGCGAAATTTCATAACAGTACAGAAAAATTAATCCAAACAATACAGTACAGCACGTAAGTAAATTAAAAATGTATACTTCGCCCAGTTTAGGAAATGTGTAGTGCAATATTTAATTAATCTGTCAGTACATGCAATATCTTCTATGAATTATTCGTTTTACAAAACCAGTCTACGAAACGGATTCATGTACAATATCTTTTAAACTATTCCTTTTGATTCAAAGATGCATCGAATATTTTTTATAGAAAATTAAATTTCCTACAGCAAAAGTTGAATTACTTTTTTTCGTGTACCTCGCTTAATTTAATTAAGAGATCTGAACAAATATGTGAGAGTGAAAGAAATTTATGAAGAGTTCATAGAATTTCGGTTATCAGACGAGTTAAAAATTTGATTTCATCTTATAACTCCTAAACTAAGTGAAATAGCAAGAGAAATAATGAAATATTTTTTGTAGGACATTAAAATGAATTTCATTTACGAAAACGAATATAATTGAAAAAATATTGTACATGAATCACACAATGTAACATGATTTGTCGGTTTCTTTGTTTTTCAAACGGATTATTTTTTATAGTAATATGTCATCAGAAGGTGAGACAACACCTAGAGTATCCAAAAAAAAGTACAAAAAATAGAGGGATGATAGCAGCCAATCGGTAAAAATATTATATATGCTACTTACTCATTGCATGATACAATTAATATATTAGATAATATTTCCTACATGTTTCGCATTTTTCATTATTTAGGTCCCTATAAAAACGTTACAGAGGTGGGACAAAAATGCAAGCAGTAGCGCAGATGTTTACGATCAAATGTCGGTAGAAAAACACATTTTACATGAAGTAATTACTGACGAGCAGTATATCGATGACAAAAGTAACACCAGTAGTGAAGATAATGGAACTATGAGCAATGGGTCAAATGACAATGACGAAAGTGATGATGGTAGTAATCATCACATCGAACAGTACAGTATTTCAAGTTCTAGTGAATCCAGACTTGTTGACTTTTCAGAAGTTGGAAATGAAGTCGAAGATGAAGAACGTTCAAATAATGATAGTGACGACAGTAATGATAATGTATGTGATAATCTACTGGATAGATTAAATAATGAATTACTATATGATGCTGGTGACATTACTGTTCATGAAGCTGTATCATTACTTATGGATAAATATTTGCGTAACAATCTTACAAAAACGGCTCTGGAAGATGATTTGGATTTTCTTCGCAAAGTTCTTCCAAAGCCCAACAACATGCCAAAGACTATATATAAATTGTTTCAATTTATAGAAAATTTTGCTCCACGACCGATTTCAACCAAGCATTACTACTGTAAAACGTGTTGTGACGTGGAATTCGGGAGGGTCGGGCAACCTCCCCCACGTGCACTGCTAACCTTCCGTTGGGCGCCAGCCAGGGGCGACCTGGCCGTGCTGGGTGCTGAAAAACTACGGAAAATAAGATTTGGGGACCGGAAAAATGAATAAGAACTCCCGGAATCTACTATGATATCACAACACCGGATCTTTATTCCCGGTCAAATCCCATAAAAAAAAAAAAATAACATCAAAAAAGAAAATCGGAAATAATAATAATAATACTAGTAATAACAATCTGGTCCTTACGAACTAAGACAACCCGGGAGAAATCCCAGCAACCGGACTTCACTCGGGGTACCACGAAATGGCGGCCGGGATACGACCGGCTCGCCTGTCTCTCTCTCTCTCTCTCGCTCTCTCGCACTCCGTATCACACACACACACACACGTCTGAGGGAAACTCCCGGAGAGGCCGGAAGCTCCCCTGGGCAACCCACCCGGTCCGGACGCCCGGAACCGGGGCTCAAAATAACCGGAAAGGACCGGAACTTCAAGGGGAAAGGACGCTTCCTTTCTCCCCCGGAACTTTACCGGCCACGTGCCGGACAAAGAAAGAAAAATAAAAGAAACTACAAACAAAAAGAAAAAGACTTATAAAGAAATACGGGGAGCTGATGTAAGCTCCGCTCACGAACCTTTTCCACCTTCCGAGATCCTCCAACACCGTCCTCTCTAATACTCGTTCCAAGTTTGGCACAAAATGTCGAAAAGGGGTCCGTGCGATATGGCGGCGAACGCGAGAATGACTCGCTCCGCGGTTCTCCTCGGAGAGGGGGACGATCGACCGTGGATCGCAGTGCCGGAGCCTCGCCGGTCCGTCCGGTGCTGCCCTCCGTACTAATCGCCGCTCCCTAGCCGGCGCGAGACGGTTCGAATCCGGTAGCTCCCGGCCGACGTTTTCCCGGGCGTCGGCTCTTCCGGAACGCCTGGGTCCGGTGTTATCCCTTCCTTCGGTGGGGCAGGGATCGGGCCGGTGGTTTTTCCCTCGTCCTTGATGGTGCCAGGAGGGTATCTCCCTCGGAACGGTAGCCGGGACTTTGAATGGCTCCCGGTTGCCGCGCCGCAATATGGCCGTTCGTATTCCCGGCTTCAATTCCCGCGTTGTTCGGCGGTCGATTCCCGATCGGTACCTCGGTGGACTCATGAAAAAAAAAGAACGAGCGGCCGAAGTGACAGGCTGGAGGTTATGTGCGGTTGCCCAGGGGGTACGAAGGTGCCTTACCGGTCACCCGGGATTCGGATTCCCCGATTCCCGCGTTCGGCGCCTTTACCGGTAGGACGCTGCGTTATTACTCTTTACTTGTGGATGGGGTTCGTAAAACCCCCATCACAGTGTATAAGATATAATGGTACTTGTAGCGTACTAGATATATGCAATTCATGCAAAAGTACCAAAGGCACAGCTTTTTTTACGAAATAGATGTCGAGAGTCAAATAAGATATTTATTCGAACATAGAGATCTCGGAAATAAAATAAGACCGTACGTACCATGTAGTACCAATGTAATACGAGGGATCATGGATGGGACTGAATACATCAGGGTGAATTCTCGTAACGACCGAACAACATACAACCTGACGTTAATTCTTAATACGGATGGTCTTTCTCTGGTTAAAAGCTCCAATAGCAACTGTTGGCCACTGACGTTTATGATTGCCGAGTTACCAGAATATTTACAAGAATCTTATCTTGTTCCAATTCGTCTATGGTATGAAAAAGAGAATACACCTTTAATGAATTCTTTTCTCCAGCCTTTCGTCGAAAAATTGACTAATTGTTTCCGTGATGGTATTCATTGGATGAACCCGAGGACTAAGGAAGTTTGCATCTCAAAAGTTGTAGATCCTTTAATAGTTGCTGATGCACCAGCGAGAGCCGAAATCCAGAATGTAGTAAACTTTAACGGATGCAATATCAGCGAGATTAAGACCAGGCTACGTAAATGGACTATTGCAATTAAAAGACGTGCACGCGTTTATGCTTTCAATGAGGGGAGTAGTAGACTACGGACTGCTACAAGAATTGAGAACCAAGCTCAAAAAGCACTAAAAAAAGGATATCCAGAGAAAGGTGTGAAAGGTACATCGATTATTACTGGTTTGCCAATTGCTGTTTCCTTTTGAGTAATTTAAAACCTCTTTTCTGTAATGTACTTAACGTCCAATTCGGGTGCAATTTTGATAGTGTGACGACCTTTCTTTTGATATCGAGTGGTACCGACAAACGCTGTCTTTTCTCTTTTTCCGGTTCAAAAAAGCTGTTATCGCTTGACTTGCTTGGTGACGTTGATTCCTCGCTCGATCCACTTTCAAAATCATTGCTTATCATATTGTCATTTTCTTCGATTAATTCTTCTTCGTCCATAAAAATCATCTCATCAACCATATCGTGAAATCTTTTCACGAGTTCTTTCACGATTAACTTCGATTTCTCTGTGATAACTGTCACTTTACTTGATATTATGTTGTCTCTTTCTAAAATTGTTCTAAATTCATAAATTGCGTTTGCTAACTCCTGTTTCCCTTCTTCCATATCCACAATTTCCGAAACATTTGTGAATTCACAATTGCTAGAACATGAAGCAGCAGAACTGTCGGCACTCATCGCAGCAAGTTTTATACTTTGCACTTTAATATTACTTATAATTAAATTACAATATAAAAATATTATATCTGTAATATTTTATGATACACCGAAAATACTGTAATTCATAACTGAAAAAGATATCTTGAACGAAGTAACCCTTTGTTTTCTTTTGTTTATTGAAGATCAGATTTTTTGTCGAAAAAAGCCGAAGAGCGCGATCGCGCTTCTTTTTGATTAAAAGCTGCGCCGTCAGTTGTCTGTATCGGCCAAATGCGCTGGCTTTTTCGACAAAAAATCTGATCTTCAATAAACAAAAGAAAACAAGGGGCTACTTCGTTCAAGATATCTTTTTCAGTTATGAATTACAGTATTTTCGGTGTATCATAAAATATTACAGATATAATATTTTTATATTGTAATTTAATTATAAGTAATATTAAAGTGCAAAAGTGTAAAACTTGCTGCGATGAGTGCAGACAGTTCTGCTGCTTCGTGTTCTAGCAATTGTGAATTCACAAATGTTTCGGAAATTGTGGATATGGAAGAAAGGAAACAGGAGTTAGTAAACGCAATTTATGAATTTAGAACAATTTTAGAAAGAGACAACAAAATATCAAGTAAAGTGACAGTTATCACAGAGAAATCGAAGTTAATCGCGAAAGAACTCGTGAAGAATTAATGGAAGAAAATGACAATATGATAAGCAATGATTTTAAAAGTGGATCGAGCAAGGAATCAACGTCATCAAGCAAGTCAAGCGATAAGAGCTTTTTTGAACCGGAAGAAGAGAAAAGACAGCGTTTGTCGGTACCACTCGATAAAAAAAAAAAAGGTCGTCACACTATCAAAATTGCACCCGAATTGGACGTTAAGTACATTACAGAAAAGAGGTTCTAAATTACTCAAAAGGAAACAGCAATTGGCAACTTGGGAAAGAGATATACAAAGAGGAGGAACCTCGAAAGATAAATTTTTGTTGATCGACAAGTGGATATATGACAGATTTTTAGAAGCGAGGGATAATTTACAGAATGTAAATACCAGAATGCTACAAGAATGGGCAGTAACTGCGGCTATGGAGTACAACGTGGATCCAAAAAAATTTATCGCGTCTCGCGCATGGACTAGCCGATTCAAAAGAAAACATGGAATGAGAAGCCGACACGTCACAAAATACATTAGCAACACAGATAAAACATCATTACAGGACACAATAGAAATAGCAAAAACATTTCAAGAGCAAACCTCTGCAGCAATAAAATTATTTGATCCGAATTATGTAATAAACACCGACCAGACAGGATGCGAATATAGAACGCCAATTAAACGAACACTCTCTCATAAAGGTGAAAAAAGCACTGTCGTAGAAGTAAAAAATATAAACAAAATTACACATTCGTATACAGCGCAATACTCCTTAACATTATCCGGGAAATTGCTTCCACACGTATTCATATGCTTGCAAGAAACTTCAGAAATATTTGGACCAAGGATAAAAATACAGGTGGACGAACTACAAAAAAATTCAAAAATGTGTTTGTTACATGCACAAAATCCGGAAAACTTTGCACAGCGACATATGAATCCTACCTTGATAATGTTTTAAAACCATATGTGCGTGAAAATAAATTATTATTAATAATAGATTCGTGGGGAGGCCAGACAAACTCCAGGCTGTATGATAATAGATTTTACGACAAAGAAACAAATTTGACCACATGTAGTTTAAAAGTAATTCCACCGAAATGTACACCACTCTGTCAACCATGCGATGTTTACTTCTACAGGTAAGTAAAAAAAATTATTTTATTTTCCTCTTATTATCCCGATTAAAACAGTTTATTCACTTTCTTGTATGTTCTTTAGGCAGGTGAAAAACTTCATATCAAAGTTACAAAACGCTGCAGATTTAATAAGGTTGAAGAGGGAATTATCAAGCAGAGAAGATAGCATAAAGATACACGCGATTATTCATAATCAATTATCGGCACCTATCTACAGTGAGATGGTTCGGTATGCATGGCATGCTTGCAAGTTAACAGAAACTAGAGCCACTTTTTTAAACGTTAATCAAGTGCAATTCCCACCAGAAATTAGGACAAATAAATGTATCTGTGAACAAGCATGCTTTATTAGATGTGCATGGTGCCATGAATTTTATTGTTTCGCATGTTTTTATGACAACTGCCACATGCTAGAATGTAAAAAACATAAATAAAAAAAAATTACATTTACCGAGATTCGAACCGTAGGTAGTGAGGTTACTAGTCCGACACGCTACGAGCATCGCCAACGATTATTGCGGAAGGTGGTTGTAAAGTATTTGTTCTTCAACCGACCGACACTTTTTTTTTGAGAATATTTTAAATACGATTGAGCGTTGGCTCCAACATTGAAACATATGTGTATGTACTACACCTACACTACAACATATGTGAGTTTCATCAAAATCCGTGCCTCACATATGTGAGCCTCCCCTTGTAAGCTGAATTTGTTGTTTGCTCGCATAAAAGCAGCGTCGTATAAAAAAGCCGGTAATATTTGGGAAATCAAGATCGTACCCCAAATATTACTCGCTAATACAAGTTTACGATCTGTGAGGAAACATGTGCCCAAAGTACATGCAATGTTTTTGCGACATTTTGAGGAGATGAAGGAATTCGTCAAGCAACAGCCGTGAATCCGATGCATTAATCGGCCCTTTTCAGGGCCACAAAATCATACTAAAACATAAGAAAATCCATACGTTTTTTACGCTGTTTTAAGCTGCAATATTTTTTTTTTTAAACGTTGAAAACTAACAACGTTTGTATGATTTTCGTAGGAATAGATTTTTAAAGGGATTGAATACATTTTGGTTTTGAGAAATGAAACATTTCTTGCTCTCCTGCAAGGAGACGAATTTTTTATGGAAAACTGAGATTCGTTTCACTTACAATTCGGGGTACTTTCTAGTCAAAAAATAAATATTTATCCCTTTTCCATGCTGTAGCATTTTTTTGGAAGCTTGAAAATGCACCGGAAGGTGTAATTTCATGTTCCAGAACGACCGATTTTCGATTGTTGAGGGAACGAATTTTTAAAGGATTCTGAGATTCATCTCACCTACAATTTGGGGTACTTTTTAGTCAAAAAATAAGCTTTTCTCTCTTCTGTAAGCCACAGCATTTTTTTGTAGGGCTGAAAATAAATGGAAAGGCGTAATACCATGTTTCGAAACGAACATTCATTCATTTTTCGGGGAACGGATTTTTTAAAGGTGTCTCAACAGGGAACCTTGCGAGGTGTCCCCCTCCGATTTGGATGAAATTTGGATATGTTGTAGTGCTTTAAAATCTAAGAGACACGTATTTTTTTTATTGGCCAAAAAACAGTTTAAAGGGGTGAAATCACCCTTCAAAGTTGGGTACCTCAAGGGCTAAGAATGCAGTTGCACCTAGAAAGGGTTGTCCAAATTTAATGCGACAAAAACTAAAATACTCCTTATGAAAAAAAATGAAAATCACATGTTAAATTTATGAAAAAAATTTCTTCCTAAGGGGTGAACCACCCCTCGATTTTTCTATTTCTCACCCCAATGAGCAAATTTACTAACAAATTTTGATGAAATATGCACAATTTAAAAGTAGAGGTCAAAATAGAGTTGACCTGTTTTTGCTCATTGACAGGGTAGCAATATTAAGGGGGTAAACTACCCCTTTTAACACTTACACGCTATCTTTCACACGCAATCGGTTATTTCGCCATTCAAACGTGCAAAATCAATTCAAAGTATTTTCCTTTCGAAAAATCTGTGATCCAACCCCCAATAACCGAGCTACCCCTAATTAATTAATTAATTTCGAATAATTAACAGGGGGTACCTCATACACTCCTCTTGTTACTAATGCCGATATCGAAAAATTAGCACTAAACGGCTATAAAACTTTTACCTTACTCTTCAGTATATTTGCTGGAAGTACTTTTATGGGGGTAAACTACCCCGTTTCGCATTAACAAAATGTACAAAATCAATCGAAATTATTTTCCTCTTGGAAAATTCGTGATTTGACCCCCATAACCGAACTACCCCTAATTAATTAATTTATATTAATTACCAGGGGGTTCCTCATAGACTACTCGTTTTTCAAAAGCTATGAGACATTTAACAGCTATGAAATTTTCGTCGTACCTTTTTACATATTTAAGCGATAAACTATCACCTTACGCCGTTATGCACCATCTTTTTTACCGAAACACTCTTTTCGCACTTTCCTCGTTTGTTAAATTAAAAAAAAGTAAAAATACATATTCATAAAGCAGCAACGCAATAACGATATTTTCTGTTCGTCGAAGATATTTTAACCCAGTTCTTCATCAACAAATCATATATGTATGAACTGTTTATTATAGATAGTAACTTTATCTCGTTAAAACACCCTTATTTCTTATGATATTAAGAGCTGTAATGAGAAAATATTTGTTAATGGTAAGACTGCCAGTATCATCATGTGACCGTGCACTGCAAGTTATCTGTTTCATAAAATTCTATAGTATTGTAACATAAAGATAAGATAAAGTAAACTGGAGATATCTTTGTTCAGTGAATACAACATAACAAACCGACCAAGTATATAAACCGCATAAAATCGCTGCATTCGAAATGTGCACTTGTTCTTTCAATCGTAACGTCGAGAAATAGTTCATTATGAAAGTGAACCCGATAAATGTTATAAAACTTCTTTTGGCTACATTCGAAGTCCTAAATATCGCAGAGACTCCAGTGAATAATGCTGAAATAGAACTCAAGGAAAATTTCGAAAAAATTATGATTGATTCTATGGGTGATTACAATGCTGTTGAAGTGATAAGTGAAGAAACGCTAGATTTTCAAGTGCCGTTTAAAGAACATGAAGCTCAAGCTATTGAGGATAATGAGATGGAAGATCCAACTCACACATATCTCGATACTTGTTCTGCGGATGAAGAAGAGTTAAGTTACGATTATAAAAGCAGAGCAGTGGAATTCTGGAGATCGGGTAAGAAGAAAAATTATAGCGTCGATACAGTAAAAAAGAACTTCAAGAAAGTACAATCTGTTCGACAGTTAAGAAGATGGGCACATCAATTGAATAAAGGAGGAACTTACAAAGAAAAATTAATGAGAATCAGTGAATTTACATTAACGAATTTGCGGGAGGCTCTGGATGCTGGTGTGATTGTTCACGATATTGACCTGCAAAGATGGGCATTGCACGCTAAAAAAGAGATAGGGTTTCAAGACTTTCGATTCAAAGCTTCTCCTAGTTGGCTTTTGAAGTTTAAGAAAACGCATCGAATCATATCCAGAAAAATTAATAAATTTGTTACAAAGGAAACTATAGAAAACCGGGAAAGTTTAGCAATAAATGCTGAAAGTTTTGTGAATGAGGTAAAAAAACATATTGAAAAATATGGGCAACAAAATATATATAATTCTGATCAAAGTGGTTTCCAACTCGAAATTCATTCTGGTCGAACCTTAAGCGATGAAGGGGTTAAAAAGGTCGAATGTGTTGTTCAATCTGTATCTGCAACAACGCATAGCTATACAATACAACCCATAATAAGTGCCGATGGAAAATTGCTTTCCCCTCTTTTTATTGTTCTTAAAGAGCCAAAGGGTGTGTTTGGACCGATTGTTGAAAAGCAAATATTCAAACCAGAAAATGTTTTTATAACAGCATCCAAATCTGGAAAATTGACTTCAGGTATGTACATAACAAGTGAAATACAAGAATTTAAATATACGTTTATTTTATAATAATAAAATATTAATTATTGTTTGCAGATCACTTCAAAATTTTTTTGGAAAAAGTTTTTTTCCCTAATGTTGGTTATGATAGTGTGCTATTGATCGACTCTTGGAGTGGACATTGCTCAAAAGTTGTTAAAGAAGCGATGCCCGGAGACAAAAATTTAGTTACACTAATAATACCAGAAGATACTACTGGAAAAATTCAACCACTGGACGTGTTTGGATTCAGGATATGGAAGAACTTTGTTAGGCATTTTTCTGATAGTGTATTGCTTTTCAATTCTGATATTAATTTACACTTGAGGAATAACATAATTAAATTACAATCTCTCACGCATAATCAGCTTTCATCTCCAAGATATACAAATCTTTTCAAATATGCTTGGTTCAAAAGTAATTACATAGCAACAAAACCAGAACATTTTGACAATCCCGTTAGTTTCGGTTTCAGTCAATCCTCTAAAGTATCCTGTGAAATACTAGGTTGTAATAATGTAGCTATTATAAGATTGCGCATGGTGCAAGAAATCTTTGTGTTTAAAGCATTTTTTTGAAGATTACCATTATTGCAATACTTTTGAACCATGATTGTATTGAATACAGACAGCGATTTGTACACAATATACACAATGAATAGGAAATAAAAAAGTGATTAAACAGGCATTTTATTTCTTTAAATATCGGTAATGAATCGTTTTAGTGATTGATAATGAATCATGAATTTGCTCATATAAGATAAATTACATGCAATGCAATAATAAAAATTCTAACATAAGTACTTCATACAAATGTACTAAAGGGTAAGGCAAAAGTTTCATTGCTCTTCAAAAACGAGTAGTCTACGAGGAACCTCCTGGTAATTAATATAAATTAATTAATTAGGGGTAGTTCGGTTATGGGGGTCAGATCACGAATTTTCCAAGAGGAAAATATTTTCAATTGATTTTGTACATTTGAATGGCGAAAAAACAGATTCCGTGTGAAAGATGACACGTTAATGCGAAAGGGGGTAGTTTACCCCCATAAAATTACTTCCATCAAATATACTGAAGGGTAAGGTAAAAGTTTCATAGCCGTTTAGTGCTAATTTTTCGGTATCGGCATTAGTAACACGAGGAGTATATCAGGTACCCCCTGTTAATTATTCGAAATTAATTAATTAGTTAGGGGTAGCTCGGTTATTGGGGGTTGAATCACCGATTTTTCAAGAGGAAAATATTTTGAATTGATTTTGCACGTTTGAATGGCGAAATAACCGATTGCGTGTGAAAGATAGCGTGTAAGTGTTAAAAGGGGTAGTTTACCCCCTTAATATTGCTACCCTGTCAATGAGCAAAAACAGGTCAACTCTATTTTGACCTCTACTTTTAAATTGTGCATATTTCATCGAAATTTGTTAGTAAATTTGCTCATTGGGGTGAGAAATAGAAAAATCGAGGGATGGTTCACCCCTTAGGAAGACATTTTTTTCTTAAATTTAACATGTGCTTTTCATTACTTTTCATATGGAGTATTTTAGTTTTTGTCGCATTAAATTTGGACAACCCCTTCTAGGTGCAACTGCATTCTTACCCCTTGAGGTACCCAACTTTGAAGGGTGATTCCACCCCTTTAAACCGTTTTTTGGCCGATAAAAAAAAATACGTGTCTTAGATTTTAAAGCACTACAACATATCCAAATTTCATCCAAATCGGAGGGGGACACCTCGCAAGGTTCCCTTGTCAGATCTGTTTTACCTACAATTCGAGGAAATTTGTATCCAAAAAAGAGACGTATCTCGCTACTGCGAGAGGCGGCATTTTTTTGGAAGCTTGAAAATGCACCGGAAGGTGTAATTTCATGTTCCAAAACGACAGATTCTCGATTTTTGAGGGAACGAATTTTTAAAGCATTCTGAGATTCATCTCACCTACAATTTGGGGTACTTTATTGTCAAAAAATAAGCTTTTCTCTCTTCTGTAAGCCACAGCATTTTTTTGTAGGGCTGAAAATAAATGGAAAGACGTAATACCATGTTTCGAAACGAACATTCATTCATTTTTCAGAGAACGGATTTTTTAAGGGTGTCTCAGATCTGTTTTACCTACAATTCGAGGAAATGCACCGGAAGGTGTATTTCCAAGCTTCCAAAAAAATGTCGCCTCTCGCAGTAGCGAGATACGTCTCTTTTATGGATAAAAATTTCCTCGAATTGTAGGTAAAACAGATCTGAGACACCCTTAAAAAATCCGTTCTCTGAAAAATGAATGAATGTTCGTTTCGAAACATGGTATTACGTCTTTCCATTTATTTTCAGCCCTACAAAAAAATGCTGTGGCTTACAGAAGAGAGAAAAGCTTATTTTTTGACGATAAAGTACCCCAAATTGTAGGTGAGATGAATCTCAGAATGCTTTAAAAATTCGTTCCCTCAAAAATCGAGAATCTGTCGTTTTGGAACATGAAATTACACCTTCCGGTGCATTTTCAAGCTTCCAAAAAAATGCCGCCTCTCGCAGTAGCGAGATACGTCTCTTTTTTGGATACAAATTTCCTCGAATTGTAGGTAAAACAGATCTGAGACACCCTTAAAAAATCCGTTCCCCGAAAAATGAATGAATGTTCGTTTCGAAACATGGTATTACGCCTTTCCATTTATTTTCAGCCCTCCAAAAAAATGCTGTGGCTTACAGAAGAGAGAAAAGCTTATTTTTTGACGATAAAGTACCCCAAATTGTAGGTGAGATGAATCTCAGAATCCTTTGAAAATTCGTTCCCTCAAAAATCGAAAATCGGTCGTTCTGGAACATGAAATTACACCTTCCGGTGCATTTTCAAGCTTCCAAAAAAATGCTACAGCATGGAAAAGGGATAAATGTTTATTTTTTGACTAGAAAGTACCCCGAATTGTAAGTGAAACGAATCTCAGTTTTCCATAAAAAATTCGTCTCCTTGCAGGAGAGCAAGAAATGTTTCATTTCTCAAAACCAAAATGTATTCAATCCCTTTAAAAATCTATTCCTACGAAAATCATACAAACGTTGTTAGTTTTCAACGTTTAAAAAAAATAAATACTGCTGCTTAAAACAGCGTAAAAAACGTATGGATTTTCTTATGTTTTAGTATGATTTTGTGGCCCTGAAAACGGCCGATTAATGCATCGGATTCACGGCTGTTGCTTGAGGAATTCCTTCATCTCCTCAAAGTGTCGCAAAAACATTGCATGTACTTTGGGCACATGTTTCCTCACAGATCGTAAGCTTGTATTGGCGGGTAATATTTGGGGTACGATCTTGATTTCCCAAATATTACCGGCTTTTTTATACGACGCTGCTTTTATGCGAGCAAACAACAAATTCAGCTTAGTGAATCTGTTGACACCGTATCCGATCTCTATCGCTACTGCAATGTCCATCCAATGAATAAACATTTTGTGATATCGATTAAAATTATCTTGTTCTGTCTCTGAAATTATACTTTTTAATCGTATGCTTTAATTGCGAGAAGAATTTGAAACTTCGACACCTACCGTCGATAAAATAGGAAGATAGTTGTAGCAAAATAAAATTTTAATCACAGACTATCTTTTGTTTTGGAACGAACTTTTCGGTGGCATTACATTACAGATGATGTAGGTATGCAATGAATTTGGCCCGGAATCGGGAGCATTTTATTTCGGATATGCTACGCTCCTGATTCTGACTTAGAACTGTCCTGTTATTGGTCAACTTTAACATTAATTATCTCGGAAACTACTTATCGTAGGACAAAATGCAAAAATACGTGTCCCTTATTTTTCCACGAGGAATATGCCTGTAAAAGGATTCGCGACAATTCTGAATCACCCTGTATGTGACGTCACGAAGCTCATGACCCGTACCCCCCCTTGTCACACGGTGTCACACTTTGTTGACCGCCTCCCTCCCCCTTAATGTGTGACGTAATTTATGGATGGCCCCCAATTAATATTTTGCAATGGGACAAAGTGGAAAATACTCCTTGCGAAAAACGCTAGTTGATTGACGTTTTTTTTACCAGAGCGGTTGCAACCCCTATTTTTTATTTGGGAAAAACGATTTTTTTCATTGATATATTCACTGTAAAAAATCAATTTTAGCCTTAAAAAATTAGAAAAAAATGTTTTTGTAAATTAAATGAAATAATTAAGTTGACATATTTCGGGATTTTGCACAAAACCGTCCCAAAAATCGTCCATTACCTTTTAAAGCGAATATTCATTTGTGACAATAACAGCGCATTTCTCCCATTAAACATACTTTCCTTGTGAGCTAAATATTATTTTCTATCAAGTACGATAGTGCAACGATATTTTTGAACAAAACAGAATTATGGGGTGACAAACTTCCACCCCCAAGTAACTTTTTTTTATATATCTCCGCTCCTAATGAATATTTTGAGATGGTACCAAAAGAAAAAAATCTATTGTGGAATGCACGTAACCTCGGTCTTTATTTCTATAAACTTAAGCACACAGAAACTTATGGGGTTTGTAGAGTATGGTGTAGTGGTAAGATAATCCCTTATATGTTTGTATAATTTACACTGTTGAATTTATTTGTAAGGTAGGTGACTAATTAAGTGATATCAAACTGTAAATATGAAATAACAGAACAAATTTTGTTGTATATTATATGTTCTACATTTTCCATTTGAAATATATTAGTGTACAAGGTTTTGACAAAATAGTAATCTTCACAGAAATGTTTGACACACAATAACTTTTTGCACCAAGCACAACGAATTATAGCAGCATTTTTACAGCCTTCGATTTCGCAATGCGTTTTGCAGCTATCTCCAAGACCAAAAACTACATGATTATCAATTTCTTCATATAATTTACAACAATATTAGTTCTGTTATTTAATATTTACAGTTTGATAATAAAATTAATTGAAAATTATGCACTTAATTAGTCAACTACCTTACAAATAAATCCAACAGTGTAAATTGTACAAACACATAAGGGATAATCCTACCACTACACCGTACTCTACAAACCTCATAAGTTTCTGTGTGCTTCAGTTTATAGAAATAAAAATCGAGGTTACGTGCATTCCACAATAAATTTTGCCCATTAAGTACCATCTCAAAATATTCATTAGGAGCGGAGATATATAAAATAAAGTTACTAGGGGTGGAAATTTGTCACTTCATAATTCTGTTTTGTTCAAAAATATCGTTGCACTATCGTACTTGATAGAAAATAATATTTAGCTAACAGGGATAGTATGTTTAATGGGAGAAATGCGCTGTTACTGTCACAAATGAATATTCGCTTTAAAAGGTAGTGGACGATTTGTAGGGACGGTTTTGTGCAAAATCCGGAAATATGTCAACTTAATTAATTCATTTAATTTACAAAAACATTTTTTTTCTAATTTTTTAAGGCTAAAATTGATTTTTTACAGTGAATATATCAATGAAAAAAATCGTTTTTCCAAAATAAAAAATAGGGGTTGCAACCGCTCTGGTAAAAAAACATCAATCAACTAGCCTTTTTCGCAAGGAATATTTTCCATTTTGTCCCATTGCAAAATATTCATTAGGGACCGAGATATATCTGGATAAAGTTATTTGGGGGTTGAAATGTGTCACCCCATAATTCTTTTTTGCTCGAAAATGTCATTGCACTCTCGTAATTGATAAAGAATATTCAGCTCGCATGGAGAGTATATTTCATGGGAGAAATATGCTTTTCATTGTTATAAGTGGATGTTTGCCTTACAGGATAGTTAAGGAATGTAGGGGTGATTTGTCGCAAAATCCCGAAATATGACAACTTAATTATTTCATTTTATTTACAAAAACATTTTTTTCTAATATTTTAAGGCTAAAATTGATTTTTTACAGTGAATATATGAATGAAAAAAATTGTTTTTCCAAAATAAAAAATAGGGGTCGCAACCCCTATGGTCAAAAAAACATCCACCAACTAGCGTTTTTCGCAAGGAACATTTTCCATTTTGTTCCACCGCAAAACATTCATTCGCGGCCGAAATATATAAAAAACGTTTTTTAGGGTCAACTTTGAGGGTGGTTTTCACCCCTTAACAGTCTTTTACCGCAGAAACGAAAAAATACGTGTCGATTATTTTTTCACGAACTATAACATACTAAAATTTCATCAAAATCGGTGAGGTACACCTCAGGTACCTTCCTTGTCAATATCGCGGTTCCACGAAAGCTTCACGTTACCGTGAGACCGACCGTTAGGACCGCGACCGTCAGAAGCTCTTTTTGAGTATGTCAGCGCTTTTGGGCCAGAAGACCAAGCTTCTGACCATCTTCGCGGCGCTCCGCGAAGACAGATCTCTGCGAACCGCGAAGTAGTTAAGACGTGACTTCTCCTTTCGACATAGGCATTGTAGCCCTTCTAGTGCTGTTTTCTGATAGTCCCCATTCCGAATCAATAAAGGGTACGCTTCGTGCCAGTTAGCTCGGGAAGTGATACTGTACGATTCTCTTTTTGCCCCGATCCTGTTCCTGTCCCTTGTGCCGCTCAGCCACTTAGAGTGCTGGACGTCATAGTATTTAATGAACAAAAATTTTAAACTAAGGTTGAAAATCAAATTTTTTCAATTTTTAACACAGCATACTTGAAAATACTCGAATATGCCCTATCCATAAAAATTGTTACTGTATTTGTTGAGTAAGATATGGTTAACGTTGTAAGTACGAGATCGTGCAATCCTGAGGTTAATAGTTTAAGGAATGTGTCGTATACTCGTTCGACTGTCGAGGGCAGCACGTGTCGGGCATCGATCCACGTGATCGATGGCGCAATGCGTGAGCAGCGCCCAGCGCACCGCCTTCTCCTTGCTTACTGAGATGATGGTGTAACGTTGTAAATAAAGAGATCAAATCACATTCTATCCGTGCGTGTTGATCTCGTTTTTTACGAGTGAAAGACTTAACAGAATGCCCTTTTTCGGATATAATACAGATCGTAAAATAATATTCATTGAGAACCAGATAAAAGAACATATATTGCGAATGCTATTTTCGTAGTAAGTTCACGTATTTAATTTTTTCTATAACTTGTTCCTATACTTGCGTGATAGTTGCTTTCATATATTCTTAGTTTATCATAGACTTTACCAACAATCATTTTACGTACTAATATAGTGTAACGTTCCACCAACTATCGAGTTGGTAGAACGTTGCATAATTAGAAAATCCATCCATCCATCCAAAAAGAATCATAAATAATAAAATAACTTCTAATTCTGCCTCACAGAATTAGAAGAAATTTGAAAAATATTAGTTATTACTCACCAGGTATCTTGTTAAGTAAATTTAACTCATTATCTTTTAATATTAAAAATAAACTTATTAATTTTTCCATTAAATATTTTTCTTCTTTTATTTGTTAAAAATAAAGTATAAACTTTGTTGACGGCTGTCAGCCATCCGCTAACAGCCATCTTTAAAACTAAATTAAAATAAGATCTATTTCCGATATAGATCAATAACTCTATTTCCCAATGATGGATAACCGCTGGACAAGTTAGCTATTAGCATATAGCGCGTCCTGGCGAATCTGAGGGAAATTAGAACAAGTCCAATTAAGGACGAATAAAATCACATGTAACACGCGCTATCCTTAAGATAGGCGTGATACGTCTCCCGCGATCCTAGTCTGTCCCACATGGCTCCGAAGGCAGCCTATAGCAGGCGCGGGAGCCGTGCCTAACGGAAGGATTTTCAAATCGCCCCAATATGACGCTTCAGCGCGGGCCTCGAAGAATACCCTCTCCGTTAGGATATCGCCCCTCTCGAGGAAGAGCCCTCGAAAGGTAGGACAAAGTCGGCTCCCGCATGCCATCAGGAAGTTGTATAAAGGCAGAACCGGGAGCTCCGGGAGACTCAGATGATTTCAAGCGTCGAAAGAGCTCACAAGCTAGAAGCTTCAGAGCAAAGACAATCGAAAAATCTCTATCCCTAAGAGTAGTCCTACGATCAGAGAGATCAGGACGAACTCAATTTAAATTCTAAATTCCCCTTCGAGACTTAGCAGAAAAAGCCACTAACATAGCGTTAGCCCTTTTTCCAAAGTCTCGAAGAACTTCCTATCACGCATTCGAAAGAGGCTACTAACATAGCGTTAGCCCCTTTTTCGAATTGCAAACATCTTATAGAAGCCACCAGCATAGCGTCTGGCCCTTCAAATAAGGTGAAAGATCTCCTTTCCCTGTAAAGGGGATACAGTGAGAAGCCACTGGCATCGCGACCAGCCCTTTTCACTGTGTTCTTGTCTCTGGAAGCCACTAGCACTGCGTCTAGCCCTTCTAAAGACAACAGGAATTCCAATTTCCGACACTCCGCTTTTGAAAAAGGATACTGGCATTGCGCTCAGTCCCTTTTTCAATCGCAAAGCACCTTCGGAAGCCACCAGCATTGCGTCTGGCCCTTCCAAGGAAAATATCAAACCCCATCCTCCCTGCAACAGATGCAATAAGGAGCCACTGGCATCGCGACCAGCCCTTCTAGGAACAAAGGGAACCTACTTCCGCACGCAACTGACTCAGAGGAGCCACTGACATTGCGCTCAGCCCTCCTCAGGATCAGTTTTTCGTATTGAAGCTACTAGCATCGCGCCTAGCCCTTCAATACTGAATCCGCGTGAGAAAGATTTCCTATCCTAGGGAATTTCATTATTCAAATTCATTTAGTAAATTATTTAATTATTTGAAATTTAGAATAAAAAAAAACCTTAAATAGTTAAATATCTAATTGTAAAATATGCCAGAGAATTAATAAATGAATACTAGTAGTTTATAAAAATTCTATGGTGTAAATTATTTTATTTCATCCCTTTCGACATCAATCCCGTCCAGCACACGAATCCTTTTTTTAGATCCGACTGCACGTCTCTCCACGAGAGCCGCGAGTAGCAGCCGAATCGTCTCAATAGATTAAAAAATGACTGATATTAATGCATTTTTGTTTCTGTTTTACATTTTCGAGAATTTTGCCGCCTGTCATTGTTGTCTTTACATTTGCCTTTGAAAGCATACTCATTTAGTACGAAACTAGGAGATTTTTAGCCAAGTAGCAACACAAGAAAAATATTTGCTCCACCTATTACCCAGGATGTAGTATTGAAATTACATTCAACTATTTTTAATTTGTATATCGCTCATGGAGATTCAAAGTATAATACTTCTTTCCTTCTTGTAATAACTACATAGTTGTGTAGCAAGCTATGAGCCTTTTTTCCATTTTTTAATACAACCTATTTCAGACCGTGCTCACTGTGCTATCTATAACACATTTTTTGTAGTCCATAGTGATAATCTAACAACTTCGACAATGAATTCACGCATGGTAACTAAGGATCGTTCGAATAAACATTCCAGGCGTCACGATTTTTCTTAAGGATAGGGTAATAAAAGCATTAATTCTTATAAAAATTCTGTAATTTCAATCTGAAGGTTTCTCCCGTAAATCGGCACTTCCACTATGTTTTATAGTTTGACCAATTAGAAAAATTTATACTCGCCACTTCTCACAAATATGTTTTGTTTTTCCACTCTCTTGTCGCATCAAAATTTATAATTTTTAGTCAGGGAAACGATATGGTCAGTTCTTTTCAAAAATTCACACAAGCAATGGAAGGAAAGAAGAAGCGAAATTATCCTTCTGGATACAGAAGAAAAGCCACTGAAAATCTTTCTTTTCGACAGAAACGACGCCGTTATAAAGCAGAATTAAAAGCTGCACATTGTGACATAGGGTCCAGCAGTTCTGTTGAATTAGCAAATACTTCGTCGGTACTGGAAATTGAAGGCGGAAATATGAATTTTGAAGAAAATATCTTGAAAAATAATGAACAAAATAATTGCGAAGAGAATAAAAATATTGTTTCATCTCAGAAAAGTGGGAGTTTAGTTAACATTGAAAATATTAGCAGTGACTGTGATTTACAAGAAGTTGACTATTGTACTGTTACTGAATCCGATAATAGTTCAGCAGATGATGCGGAAATTATTGGCACTCATAAGGAAATGCTGGTACTTCTGATTTCAAAACTAAATTAGCTACTACATGCTTACGAACAAATACCTTACTCTGATAAATGCTATTTTAAATGTTTTACAGGACCATCAATGTCACTCCATGCTTCCCAAAGATGCCAGAACGTTACTGAAAACACCATGGAACACGAGAAAGTCTCGGATTGTACCTCCAGGACACTGCATTCATATTGGAATTGAAAGCAATATTTTGCAATAACTATCGGCGATGGATTCTGACGATATACCAGAAACACTCCTTTTTGATTTAAGTACGGATGGTGCTAATATTTATTGAAATGTTGATTTTGAAATCTATCCTATACGATTTCGACTGAGAACATTTACGATAAAACTCCAATGATAGCTGGTTTGTACGCTGGATCGAAAAAACCTTCGAATATCAAGGATTTTTTTTTTAATTTAACACTGAATTACTTGGACTATTACAAAATGGAGTGAAATATAAAGGAAAAATGATCAAATTGGAAATACATTGTTTCATTGCTGATACGCCTGCTAGGGCCGATTGTTTGAATATAGTAGGTCACACTGGATACAACAGCTGTAATAAATGTAAAATTGTTCGTGAACAACTGATTCTGATTCATCAGTTGTTTTTAAAGGGAATAATTTTGAGAAAAGGAATGATACCGATTTTTGCTTTTGCAAGGAGCCAGAACATCATCGTGGGGAGTCAGCATTTGATGTATTAACATTAGGTCCAGTTAGTCTAACACCACACGATTATATGCATTTAGTTTGCCTGAGAGTAGTAAAAAAAATTTACACGGTTTGGTGGATGGGAACTTTCGTCCGAAAAAGCTATCGTCGGAAGTGGTTTCAAGAATTTCATCTCGATTAATAACAATTAGCAATTACAGTCCGAAAGAGTTTTCTCGAAAACCAAGAAGTTTAGATTATTTGCCTCGTTTTAAGGCGACAGAATATCGACAGTTTTTAATTTACACTGGACCTACAGTGATGTTAGATTTATTCGGAGATGATTCGCGGATAAAACATTTTTTAATGTTACATTATGCAATAAGATTATTAACCTCTTGCGGTGGCAAGAAATTCACGGAAAACTGTACCAGAACCGTCTTGTATTTCGGAAACAAGTGCATAACGACGTGCATACCACGTCGTTGGCGATTCTGCGACAAAAGCATAACGACGTGCATGACACGTCTTTCCACCACAAGTAGTTAATGGGTACTGATGAAATGTTACTATCGATGAGGCAGAAAGTTTACTAAAACAATTTGTTTCCGATAGTTTAGACATATATGGCAGGAAATTTTTATCATATAATACAAATGGGCTGTTACACTTAGTAGATGATGTACATATGTTTGGGCCACTTAATCATTTTTCGTGTTTTCCTTTTGAAAATGATATGACATTTTTTCGCAAAATGGTTCGAAAACCTAGTGCACAACTGTCGCAAATTTATAAGAGATCCGAAGAAAAAAAGTCCTTACAATCAGTCATAGGAAAGCATTATAAGTTTGTTTAACCTCATGCACGTCATGTGAAAAACTGTGAAAATAGTATTACTTTAGATGCGGTTAAGCAATTTTCGTCCATTGAATATCGCACTTTTACATACATTTGTAAAAACAAGAGAGATAATTATTTGGTTACACTTAATGGCAACGTGTGCGTATTGCAAAATATTTTACAGTTCAATGATAGTAATGACTACAGACTCATTGTCAAAAAATTTAATCATGTAAATGCATTATACAAAGATACGTTATTAAATTCTCAGAAAATTAAGTTTACTGATTAATCTGAACAGTGTACTGAAATCTCTATTGCAACTATTAGATTTATAGGTTTCAAAATGCCTTTTCGGCGTAATTGTGAAATTTTCATGGACGAGAAAATATGCATTGTAGCTTGTATGCTTGAACATGATTGGCTGTGCCGTAATACCGATTAAATATATAAAAGTAAAATTTAAATATAAGTATATGTACTGTGACGAGGCAATTTTTCCAGATCGTCCTCTCATTCTCAATACTCATTAGAATAATAAGAAAGTTCGAGAATACCGAGACAATTAAGATCTAGAAGAAAGTTCTTAGCAACTGGTTATAATAGCTGACCGCCTTGGCGAGGCAATCCTGGGGGTCGAGAGGGGGCGAAGACAAAAGCTAGAGCTCGGCAGCGAGGATTAATAAACAATAGAAATTTGAAGAACATTCGAAAAGATAATTCCCTTTGACGAGCGATGACAGCTCAGGCGATCTGCTGAAATAATCCGCAAGGAAAGTCCCCAAGCTACGCGAAATCTATATAAAGGGGATTTCCGAAACCCTGAGTATATAGCAGAATAAAATTTATAAATATTTTTACACGTTCTTCTAATTTTTATTATTTTAATGATTTAAAATACAACCTACGTAAATTCTTACCATTGAAGTATAAATCAGAACGTTTAAAGAAATGATATACTTTGTTCGCGATCGCGAAAAGTAAGGGGGGAGCGGAGCTGAGCCGGGACCCACCGGACAGTCTCCCTCTCCCGGAGCTGGTCCCCACTCGTAGCGTCTCCCACCTCGCAGCGATCTCATCGAGCACGATATCGGCGAGATCGTTGCCGTTCCAGGCAGTCGCTCGCTCGACCCGAGCCCCTTCAGACGGGGACTCTATGTATGCTTTTAGGCTACACTGGTAAGTCTGGTAAAACCAACCATCCATACCTTATCCCACGAGGCGTTCTCGTGATCGTAGAGCTAGCGCGGTGTTCGCGTTATACCTTTCCTAGTGCGGTGTTCGCACTTCCTTAAGCGGAGTTCGCTTCCTTTTTCTAGTGCGGTGTTCGCACTTTGTAGTGTCTTTGAGACAACTCGAGGTGTTCTCGGGTTGTCTTTCCTTCGGGGATTAGCCCCATTTTCGCTCCCAACCCTCCGGCTTCCAGGCGCCCTAGCGCCTGGTCCAGGCGGAGTTCGCCTCGCGCGTCACAGCGGAGCTCGCTTTGCGCGTCATTTTCGGGTATCTTAGCACTCATTACACGAGCCTCGCGCTCGGAGACTTAGTGCCTTTCTTTTTCTGTTAAGTTTTTTTTATTTATTGTTGAAAATATATTATTACGTTTCTCGTTAAGTCTCTTCTTTTTCTTTATTAGCGTCTCCTACCCTTGTCCGTCCGAGCGAGCCGAACGTTCTGCGCTACCACCGGTAGTCTCCGCTTTGTTTCTTTGTATTTGTGGTGATCGGGATTTGCCCGTCGTTACAGTCTCGCACAACTTAATATAAGTATAAAATTGTTAATCTCACATATTTGTTCGGTTTTTAAGAGGTTACATCTAGTTTACGGCCGAAAAAAAGGCGTGTTTTTATGAATTATTGTGAGAAAATGATTGCAGGTTTTAAACTGTTTTTTTTTCATAGTAAAGGGTATATCTTTGACTGATTCATAATTTTTTTACTGAAAAAAATCACTAATGTAGGAGATACAATGCATTTCCCGGACCACTAGGTCTTTTGCGGTGACCACTGTATCTTCTACCATACTCGTCTAAAATAAAAAAATCGAATACATTATATTATTGCATCCTATTATCTAGTACTTACTCGAAGGATTTGAGAAAATATTAATTTTTGAAAAAATGTTCGACGAAACTGAAGTAATTTTTTCATCAAAATTTCGACTTTCACAGTAAATCGTCGACCATTTTTTCAAAAATTAATATTTTCTTAACAGCGGTCCGGGAAATGCATTGTATCTCCTACATTTGTGAATTATTTTCAATAAAAAAATTATGAAACATAGTCAAAGATATACCCTTTACTATGAAAAAAACACTTCAAAACCTGCAATCATTTTCCCAAAAAAAAAATTCACAAAAACATGCCCTTTTTTGGGCCGCCAACTAGATATAACCCCTTAAATTAAAGTGCTTTGCGCGTGCGTTATACCAGCCAATAAGAACATGCCGCATTAAAGGGTCTAGCCGGATAAGGTAGTCAAATCGGCCTTTGAGTCAATCGGGAAACGAATTGCACCATAATGTTCGGGGGAAAAAATGAGTAAGAACCCTAGATTTTCAGTCCCCAAAACGCACTAGGCTCCCTATAAACTCCGGTCTAGTGATTTTAGGTTTTTCGACGATATCTCGATCAGCTTTCGAGCTAGAAAAAAAGTTTTTTTTTCATTTTGTAGGGTTTTTTAAGCCCTACAAATTGTTGCTATCAAAAAAATTTTTGGCGCAAAATTAAAGTTTTTAGAGCCGTTCGAAAATTTTAAAATTCAATATATCGAAAACAACGACCGACTCATCTCTAGAAAAAATATATGTTATGTATTTTCACTTCAAAAATTTCTCTGAATTTTTTCAGATTTTTTAAAGTGGTGGAACGTACTGAAAAAAAATAAAAACTACTAAGAACTCCAGTTTTTTGCTCCTAGCGCTTTGAGGTTATGTTTTATGATAAAAACGATGGAACCATTAAATTCTGCGGGAAAAAAGTACATCGAAAACATGCATCATACGTGTTAAAATAATGTTCGGTTGACCTTGAATATACATGGAATATATAGAGACGCCATCGGCCATCTAGGGATTTTCATTGTTCGGTTAATTCGTTCAGGCGTAGTCTAGTTATCGCAATATCTTCAAACATGCGATACATGATTTCGACGTATCTTTTTCCGTAGAATCCGATTCTGCCATTATTTTTACAATTGGAAAGCGCTAGAAGCAAAAAATCACTGAAAAATTCAGTTTCTTACTCCTGGAGCCTCGAGATTATGTTCTACGATAAAACCAATGGTACCATCGAATTCTACGGAAAAAAATACATCGAGAACATGCATCACACGTCTCAAAATAATGTTTGGTTTACTTTGAATATACAAGGAATATGTCCCTATATAGGGATGCCGTCGGCCGTCTAGGGATTTTCATTGTTCCGTAGAATCCGATACCGCTGTTATTTTTATCGTTGGGCGTAACGCCACAACGCTAGGAGGGAAAACCTGTTTTTTCAGTGATTCTTGGCTTTTAGCGGATTTCTGTCCAGTCTATGTCCAGTAGGAGTTCTCTGATAAACTCTTCGATGCTTCGATGCTTCGAAAGGTATTCTTTACTTCATTCTAGAACACCAGAATGCTCGAACTAGTTTTCCTGAATATTTTGTCTCCTAGCGAGATATAAATTTGATAAAACTTACTTTTTCAAACGATTGTTGATGAGTCCTGACGACGGTATTGATCACTACTGGCTATCAATAATTGTTAAAGAGTTTTTTTTGTACTAATGGTACGTCAAGAGCAGTTTTAACAAATTGGAACCATAGAAATGTGCATTTTATTCATTTCAATTGAATAATGGTCTTCAAGAATTTGTATAATAGGCGAACAATGAAAATTCCTAGACGGCCGACGGCGTCCCTATACAGGGACATATTCCTTGTATATTTAAGGTCAACCGAACATTATTTTGAGACGTGTGATGCATGTTCTCGATGTATTTTTATCTCTCGATATATTTTTTTCCGTAGAATTCGATGGTACCATTGGTTTTATCGTAGAACATAACCTCGAGGCTCCAGGAGTAAAAAACTGAATTTTTCAGTGACATTTTGCTTCCAGCGCTTTGAGGTTATGTTCAATGGTAAAAATAATGGCAGAATCGGATTCTGCGGAAAAAGATACGTCGAAATCATATATCGCATGTTTGAAGATATTGCGATAACTAGACTACGCCTGAACGAATTAACCGAACAATGAAAATCCCTAGATGGCCGATAGCGTCTCTATATATTCCATGTATATTCAAGGTCAACCGAACATTATTTTAACACGTATGATGCATGTTTTCGATGTACTTTTTTCCCGCAGAATTTAATGGTTCCATCGTTTTTATCATAAAACATAACCTCAAAGCGCTAGGAGCAAAAAACTGGAGTTCTTAGTAGTTTTTATTTTTTTTTCAGTACGTTCCACCACTTTAAAAAATCTGAAAAAATTCAGAGAAAGTTTTGAAGTGAAAATACATAACATATATTTTTTCTAGCGATGAGTCGGTCGTTTTCGATATATTGAATTTTAAAATTTTCGAACGGCTCTAAAAACTTTAATTTTGCGCCAAAAGTTTTTTTGATAGCAACAATTTGTAGGGCTTAAAATCCCTACAAAATGAAAAAAAAACTTTTTTTCTAGCTCGAAAGCTGATCGAGATATCGTCGAAAAACCTAAAATCACTAGACCGGAGTTTATAGGGACCCTAGTACCTAGTACCCTAGTACCTAGTACCTAGTACCTAGTGCGTTTTAGGGACTGAAAATCTAGGGTTCTTACTCATTTTTTCCCCCGAACATTATGGTGCATTTCGTTTCCCAATTGACTCAAAGGCCGATTTGACTATCTTATCCGGCTAGACCCTTTGGCGGAGCTTCTATAGTTTGACTGGCAAAAGAGTCGCCTTCGGGAGAGGTCGGAGAAACTTTCCCCCACCATGCATGTCGAGTATATGCACCCTGGAAAATCTTGCCTCCGCCATATGAAGTAGTCCCTTTTGTTTGAATTCTAAGTTATAGCGGAAAATTCAAATTTCTTGAAAAAATTTCTTGTTTTCTAGCAGTTTCCGATTTTCTGACACACAGTTATTATCTATTTTTTACAATCGACACTTATTGTTTGTGTAACTATACATTCATCAAGATTTTACTATTTTTAATGCAAATTCTACATTATACTTCAAAGTGTGTATTTCTTTAAGAACCATTTCGTTTATTTTTATTCAATAAAAATATGAAACTACTGAGTGAATTGATGATCTCAAATATTCTTTACCTTTCCCATTTATTTTAAGAGCAATTTATTTATTCTTTTCAAAGTATTTACATGTTAAGGAACTCACAATTATTAAAATAATAAAATCAATTGTTTAGATATTCAAAAATATAAACCGGAAAATTTTTTAATTCCAATTATTGTTACTTCTGAAATAATAAGAAATGCTTTTTGAGGATAAACAACAATAATTTCAAGTCATATCTATAATTTCAAGAATGGATTCCACTATCTGTTATTTAACGTTTCAATTGAATCATAGCTGTATGATAGAAATGATTCTTTTTCCAATGATCACTTGAATGAAAAAATTTTTCGATTGGAAAAAGTAACTAATTAAAATGACTTTGCAAAATATGCAACATCAAACATTATCTCATATATTTCCATTAACTTTTTGATAATTTTTTCAACTAAGTGTATTTTTGGAAGTTAATAGGGATGGAATTATATGAAATTCTTACTGCATACAAAAAAATAATAAAGATCTGCCATGTAAATATCCAAATTCAAATTAGAAACAGGAAAGGAGAAAGAATTTATCTTTCCTCTCTTTATAGAACAATACAGGCTTATTGTGAGTATATTTTTCGATAATAAGAAGGATAGGATTGAAGCTCTAGTCTACAGCAAAGGCGTTGATAGAGACGCAGTGAAAAAAAAACTGTTAATTAGACATTCCTAATTCATATTCTTACGCATGAACGAGAAGAAAGTAAATTCTTTATTAAAAGAGGGTATCTAGAAAATTCTTATTCAAAGTGAAGAACACAGTTATTATTTGTGGATGAGAATTGTACTGTATCGAATTTACTAAATATTTGATGAATAAACAAGATGATGCATTGAAACAATAGTATTTTTTATTTTCCTTCCACGGCTGATTTGATGAAGAAAAAGAAAGAAGAGTGCATGAAAACCCTGATTCATTGTTTTACTTATAATATCACTTATAACTTTTATCGTTTAATATTAATAAAAAAAAGTTAATGTGTCTGATATTGGTTCAATTGTCAGCGATGAATCTTCAGCATGGCGACAATCACCATGCATTTGAGATGAATCTTGAAGTAATGAGGCTCCCGCCATACACATCTAATACTGAAACTCGATTGCTTCTTTCCAATAATTTGATCATTGTGTCATCAAGGGCTGCTAAAACCATCTGTCAGAAGTATATTCTACAAGAACTATGTAGATGCGTGTGAAGAAACAGACTACTAGTCGTCTTTCGAAAGAAACTTGCAAGACACTTGCAAAAGAATTGTGCAATTCTTTTGCCAGATGGCTACTAGGGATTAAAGTGCTCCGAATTGAGAGCTCTTTGCAATCAACGTTACTGATTTTGGTTTCCAACAATATTTTCAACAAAACTAGATTTCGAATTCGGAGAACTGATTTATGTAATTGAAAGTCCTCTATGTAAATTGTACCACACTGATCTGAAGTGAGGTTTGTGCAATACGCTCTAAGTCAATTGACAATCAGGAAACCCCAATAACAACCAGGAAGCTCTCGAGCCAAGTTCAAAAAAATTGTTCCAACTTTTCATACTGCTCTTCTTGATAGTGAAATTTTACGATAACATTCAGGAAAATGAGATGTAGAAGAAGTGATAATTCTCCAAAAAGAAAATCAAAAAGAAAAACATGGGATGGAAGAACGGGAGACAAACGAGGGAGATCATTCACTTCTCAGTTTCAGGGGGCGATATTTGCATGATATAATTATTTTTCATTAAAAAGAGACAACAATGGACCTCTCTTACCATTTAAGAATGTTCGGTAAGGATTTGATATTTCTACAGCTAAAACACATTGTTCTTAAATCTCCACTCACCAAACTCACATATTTGGCGAATTTCTTAAAGTTTACAAAGGTAACTCTGTGAGTAAGATGAGCTAATAAACTCGACAATGTTTTCAGAGATAGAGTGGCACAAGCATTAAAAATGTCTAAGAATAAAGTGACACAGTACGTCAACTTTGGCTTTTCTCGAGAGGTGTTTTTCACTCCGGGGAAATGTCGACCAAGAGCCAAAGTTGTACATACCATTAATAAGTCAATTAAACTGCAAATCCGCAATCTGATTTACAGGGAGATGCAAAAACGTATGTTTGTTAATAGCTAGAAATCACTGTTTCATGCCCTTTATACTATTGTTGATATTCATTTCTTTCATTTTTTAATTCTCATTCGGATACTTAATAATTCTCGTTTCTTAGGTAACTCACTTACAATTAAGAAGCTGCTTGTTATGATAAGGTACATACTTAGATCCTAGCTCTTTTTCTTTCGCTCGTTCTCCAATGATGGAGTGACTCAATAATTACTCTGCACGTTCCTTCTTTTTTTCTTGCATGTATGTGAATGTACGTTGGGATAGGAGTGAAAAAATTAATTTTAATGGTGGCTATGATACGTTAAGAAAAGTCCTACGAGATTTAGGTTTCCGTTATCGTACGCGAAATGGACACAGATTCGTTATCGATCAACCTCATATTGCTGAGTGGAGAGAGTACGATTCCTCAGAGAAATAAAAGAATATTTGGAAAAAGGTTACAATATTATATACCAGGACGAAACATGGACTTATTGAAAAGGTACCGGAAAGTGCAAAGAATGGCAGAACCAGGATGCACGGAGCTGCTCGATGAAAAGTGGAGCTACTGGAGAACGCTTCCTTATTTGCTATGCAGGTGGTAGAAATGGCTGGGTCCCCGGAGGTAGTCTCTCTTTCAATACAAAAAAGAAACCTCAACCAGGCGATGATTATCATGGTGACATGAATGGCGAAAAATTCACTCAATGGTTTAAGGAGAAATTAATCTCCAATCTATCTGAGCCTTCAATCATCGTAATTGATAACGCATCATATCATTCAATGATTGTGAGTATCGAATGACACTATGGTGAACTCATAGTAACCAATGCCAACTTAAATATTTTCGTATTTACAGCTCAATAAGCTACCATCTATAAAGACAAGCAAAGCTGACCTTCAAGCATGGTTGATGAAGCAGAATGTCTACTTTGATCCTAAAGCGACAAAAACTGTACTTTATGCTTTATGCAAAAGCCATAAGAAAGCACGCCGGTATGAACTGGACGAATGGGTCAAACGGAAAACACCTCATAAAATACTTCGACTGCCGTCATATCATTGCTTCTACAATCCTATTGAGTTGGTATGGGATATTATGAAACCACGTTTTGATAAATCCGTAGGCCCAGATTATAATTTGTCAAATGACACAACAATGAAGGTTTGGCAAGAGTGTCTCGATAATGTAACTCCGCAGATGTGGAGTAAGTGTTGTAAATACACGGAGGAGAGACTCCGTCAGGATTATCAACTATTCGTAGTTGTCACAATTGTTTCTTCACGCTTTAAAACTGTACGAGTAGGAGATTTACAGCGGCTCTTGCCCTTTCGAAAGCTAAATGATATCGTAATTTTTCATATTATTGATATGTGTTGAAATCATTATTACTGCGGCATTATTGGATTAGCCTGACATTATTGCTCCCTTTCTTGTGTAGATTGTCAATGAGTACCTGGCACTCATCGCTGAAAGGAGTGGCGGTTCCATCTACGTTTTCAATTCACATTTCTATCCGCAAATGTTGAAGTCATATAAGAGAGTGGATAGGTGGACGAAAAAAGTTAATACTTCAACAAGGTTTGCCTAGGTTATAGTAATTTACCACTATTGAATAAAATTATGTTGAATTTATATTTCAGGTCGACATTTTCATGAAAGAAACATTACTCATTCCAATTAACAGCGACGATCACTGAATGTTGTGCATGGTCACCATGAAGGACAAATACATAATGTTATAGGACAGTATGGGTGGCAATCAATCAACTCCAATGAATGTATGGTCAAATCGTAGCTCTACGACACTGCCGTGTCGTTTCTTATTGGAAAAATTATAGAGTACTTATTGGTGCATGCTTATTCTTTTCAGAGTGTCCTCCAGTATCTATGGTTTGAATACGAAAGCAAGAAACGGAAAGAGTTCCCTCTAGCAGAATGGAATACCGCTCAGAATATGGTTAATGATAATTAATGTGTTTCGGATAAAATAGGATTTTATTGAGCCTATAAATATAATTTGACTTTATGAATTACTTCTGACTTATAGGATCTTCCACTGCAGAATAACTTCATCAATTGTGGTGAATTTTTATGTCAATTTGCTGAGTATCTAGCTAGAGGGTATGTTATCCACTTTGGTGCTAATGATATCGTCAATCTGAGGAAAAAAATGATGTTAGAAATAGTTTTATTTTCTTTGCTTCCTGATTTACCCTCATCCCAGACACAGAATTTGACAAAGGCTCAGAAAATTGCAAATGAAAATTCTGATACAGCTCCGGTATGTGTTACAGTCATGCATGATTTCTTTAGAATGAATTTTTTTGACATAAAAGACGAAAGGACTATGGTGATAAAACTATGTTTCTCATCGAGATATTTTTTTCTAGATTATTTCTACACTCTTGAAAAACCACCCTATTATTGACGATTTCCGTGAAAAACTATCAAACAATGGCCCGATTCGTGAAATAAAAACGAGCATTGCTCGTATTTTCCTCCACCAATCGGCAACATTTCATCAGGGCGACAAACGTTTTCCACATGCGAGGGCCAATGCTCAGTGCACTGCAATTTCCACATTTTGCATCGAAGCTCTAGAACTATGGTCGGGGGATGTTTCACGTAGATTACTTGACTATATTCTCAGCGAAGGTGATGAGTATTACGTGGACTGTAAGACACAGAATAAGATCCCAGACACAGTCTCTCACTTACAACCAGAGAACCTGGTAACATCATTGGAAATTTTTGGGCAGCGTATCAAGATCTTAATCGATCAGTGTGGTGAAGGAGCTCTCGATTCTCCATCCCTACTCGCAGATTTAATTGAAAGACTTCGAACCTACGCTGAAGTGTACGCGAAAAACGAAGACCGTGGCGGTTTTTTATTTATAGCGAATTCGAAAACTGTTTGTTTCCGTATTACGCCACAAGACTCAATTACACGAAAATACTTATTCTGGCTGTTCAATCCCCATCAAGTCGATAACAATAATCGTTTCCCACGAAATCAGCAGACAGGAGCTGCTCGACTCTTTCGATGCCTCGATCCAGAAGGGTTGGCTCAATTGCTGCTGGTTGATCAGCCTCTTGATGATCGTATACGTGTTTGGCAAATATATCATATTTATACTTTATAGTAATTAGTTTCAATTAATAACTTAATCAAAAAGTGGCAAAAACATTGTGATTTGTTTGATAATTTTATTTAATGTTTGTTTTTTCATATACTTTATGTTAATCGCCTATGGTTTATATGAATAATAAAAGCGAACATTATGTTCTTTCTGTACTTATTTCTTCCTTTCTATCCTTACCAAAGATAAACTATTTATCACATTTACGATCAAGTACTTGGTAGAAAGAATATACAAGACCTCCAAAAGTGTCTCTAAACTGTCTGTATCAACTAGGAAGACAAAGCTCTCTCAGAGAAGGCCAGGAAGTCAAAGAATGACGGCGGTGGACTTCGTTGCAAAAAATATTTGCTGGAAAGGGGACAAGGTGAAAAAGAAAATTTTGTTTAAAGAGTCGCCTATAAGCATTGCGTTTTATGGTAAAATCCATAATTTTTACTACCTAATTTAATGATAAATAATTTAAAGTATATTTTTTTGGTTTCACAGGGGCTGCACGTAAAATCAATACTTTAAAAAATGTTAATTTTAAAGATTATGGTAAAACTATGAGAAAAGTTATAAAAAATTCTTGACAGAGAATACACATGGCACAAAATCCGAATAAATCTGAGACATCAAGAAACGCAAAGGCAGCAGAGGAAGCATTTCGTGCTCGTTACGACAATGCGTAACAAAAAATACATTCTGTGTTTTGTTAAATCGAGTATTTTTACAATTCTTCAAAGTTAATTTTTACGTTTTTTCATTATTTGTATGGATAAAATTTGTTGAATAAAGTTAAGAATTGTTTTGTCAGAAGGAATTGGAAAACGAGTTATAAAGAATAGTTTATTCAATAACAAAATACAGAACGAAATATTAACGTAAGAAAAGCGAAGCGAAGCTGAGTCAGGTGAAGGCAGTTACGGATTGCTAGAACATAAGGTCGATCGAAACAATCGATACATCCGCAAGACCGCAACCGCGAATTTTAAATATGTCAATTATGAATATTGATGTTCTTCAACACTCTCCCGCAATGTTCATAATTTTCTCCTGGTTACATTCTTCTAACTCCCATTAAAGTCTTCATTATTTTCAATTTATTGGAAGATAAGCTCTTCGTCAAGATGTCAGCAACTTGTTCGTTTGTTGGTATATATTCCACAGCTATCCTGTTGCCGACACCCAACTGACGGACATAATGAAACCGTGTTTCAATATGTTTCGAGCGTTCATGAAAACTCGGATTCTTCATGTACTTTATGGTACTTTGGTTGTCGATATGCATTATGGGAACCGACGCTTCTTCTAGGGCACCAATTTTTTTCAGGAGTCGATCCAACCATACTAATGATTTAGCAGCTTCACTAGCAGCAACGTATTCAGCTTCCATAAATGATAAAGCAACACATTTTCGTAGCTTACTCTTCCACATGACTGGACCATTGCCGAACATCATAAGAACCCCACTTGTTGAACGTCTAGTAGATTTGTCTCCAGCGTGATCACCATCACTGTAGGCTTTTTCGCTGAATTTTCTGTCCTTTCGAATCGGATACCATCTGTAATTGTTGCATTCAGATATCGAAGAATCGGTCTAACAAGGTTGAAATGAGCTTGAGTTGGTGCATCTTGAGCTCTTGAAGCAACATTGACGGCATAAGTCAAATCCGAACGTGTTCCCAAAGACAAATACATCAAACTACCAATAATTTCCCGATAACCTTCGATATCATCTACAAGGGAAGAATCTCCAGGGGACCACCCCGGTTCTATTGGGAGCGATAAAGGCTCTTCATGCACATGCGGTCTGATTAATCTGTATGTATTCATCAGACTTCTTGATCTGTAATCCGAGGTAGAAATCGACATCATTTGTTGTGATTTCAAAACGAGAAGTCAATTTTTCAATAAATTCTTCGACCAAATTGTTTGGACCCATTATTAACCCATCGTCCACATGGATTATAAGAATTAAGTTGTTGTTGTAGAACATACATGGATCAGCGCTGCTCTCCCGCAAATCACACTTTTCTAGATAATCAACCAAGCATTTATACCAGCATTTTGAAGCCTGCTTCAATCCATATAGGCTTCAAATCAACTTACATACTCGATTGGTGCCATCTTCATAACCTTGTGGCTGGTTCATATAGATGTCCTGTTCAAGTATACCATGTAGAAATGTAGTTTTTACATCAAACTGTTTAATGTACCAGTCACGTTGAACAGCAACACCCAGAAGAGCTCTTATCGTTTCAAAACGTGCAGCTGGGCTAAATGTGTCACCGTAATCAATTCCTGGTCGTTGGCTGTATCCCTTTGCCACCAATCGAGCCTTGTACCGAATTATCTCATTGTCTGAATTCGTTTTTAGTGCAAAGACCCAACGATTTTGAATAACTTTAGCCAGAGATGGTAAACTGACTAATTTCCATGTCTTGTTTTTTTGTAACGAATTCATCTCGTCATCCATCGCAGCCTTCCATTGTCGAATATCTTGGGATCTTATAGCCTCGTCATAGCTCTTAGGTGTATCTCTTAGTGTTCGAAGTTATCATTTCTAAATTAAAAACATTTACGTTTCTTATTTCAAATGCTTCATAATCATATTTACAGTGAATTTATTTCTGAAGACAATTTTGCTTTACCTCAATATAATAACATCAATATTTTGAACAGTCTCTAGGTTTAGTTCTCACGGTCTTACTTTACTCACGGTATAATTTCGATTTGAAGACGAAACATTGACAGTTGTTGATATCTCTCTATCGGTCGTACAAGTCGATTCGGTACCTTGTACGATTCTCAATAAACGGCTTTTGATTATTAATTATCCAAATACTCTTTTGTTACTTCTTTAATCGTACAGTCCATTCTCCTCTTTCACACATTTCCGGCTCACTCATATCACAACACTTAGTAACATCATTTTTGGTCGCTGATTCTGAACTGAATCTTTTATATAACGGATTGGTTTATTTATTGTCCGTGTATCTCTTAGTGCATACGGTTTTGTTTCGTTGTGGACACCATCCGGGAAACTTTCATCTGCGTTGTCATCGTCGAGAATATCTTCTTGGTCGATATCGCAATCAGTATTGGACAAATTGTAATCATTTGTTGGAATAATTTCCTCATCATCATCATCATCGCTGTAAACATCCATTAGATTCGGTGTAGCATCTTTGATTGGTTGCGGTAAGGTTTCGCTAATACATTTCAAATCTCTACAGACGTAACCAGAATTCTTCATGGGAAAGTATACTCGATAACCACAATCAGCATAACCAACCACATATCCCTCAGAAGACTTTGCATCAAATTTTCTGCGTTTTTGTGTAGGTATCCATGCGTAACATTTTGACCCAAAAATCTTCAAATGATCGAAATGACTCTCCTTCTTTAGGAATAACTCTATCGGAGTTTGTTGCTTAGTTTTCGTCGGTGCCGTTCGATTCAAGGTATATGTTGCGGCAAGTATAGCTTCTCCCCATAACGTCTTCGGCAAATGTAGTGCTAAATGAATCCAGGAACGGGCCATTTCACAAAGAATTCTATTTTCTCCCTCAGCAACCCCATTTTGTTGCGGTAAATATGGCGCAGTCAATGAATGTTTGAATCCAATCCTCTGAGTATAATTTCGAACATCCTCATTATCGAATTCCTTGCCTCCATCAGTCCGCAGTTCTTTGACAGTGACTTCCGCCTGCGTCAATTTTTCCTTGACCTCATCCTTTCGTCGCAAAAGATACGTCGTTCTGAAGCCAGAGAAATCATCTTTAAACACAAGATAATATCGATAACCATTTAAATCCGTTTCCTCCATTGGGCCACAGACGTCAGAAAAATATTAATTCTCCTGGTTTTGTAGATTTTTGAATTCTTTCTCCAAAAGTCATACGATGGTGTTTACCAAGGACGCATCCTTCACAAAATTAATTATCGACCTTTACATCAATACCATGATCTTTCAAATATTTTTGTACGTAGCGCTTGTTTTGATGTCCAAATTTTTCGTGCCATTTTTGTAATGTACCGACAGTTTGAGAAACAACATAAGACTTCTCTTGATAAATGACTTTTACAGCTAGACGATACAATTCGTTTTCATTAAGTGATGTAGCAATAGCAATCGGATTTCCGTCTCTTGAAAAAATCCAAGTTCTCCCTTCATTTTTTATGGATTGATCAATTCCCTTTTGCGCAGCCTTCCTTACGGAGAACAAATTGCATGTTCCTTCAGGGCAGTACCAAACATCCTCGAAATATCTATCTGTCCAATTTTTACCATTAAACATCTTAACATTAATTCGCCCTGTACCAATCGCTTCAATTTGTACACCTTGACGAGCGCTTTTCATCCTTTTTGGTGTTTCAAAAGTTGTGTAAGTGGCGTACCAATCACATCGATTTGTGACATGGTGTGTGGCACCACTGTCGATGTACCATTCATCGCAGTTTAATTCGTTCAGATCAACTTTTTCTATATCTTTTGGAATTTTTCTCGCAATTGATAACATCGCACAATCTCTATCTTTTACATCATTTTGGCACTCATTCGAGCGATGTCCCTTGTTTTTACATCTAAAACAGACTAAACCAGTTTTGCAATCCTTGGAAAAATGACCATACTTATCACAAGAAAAACATTTCTTTTCATTTCCCTTTCCTTGGTTTGGGATCTTGGTTCCTCTAATCTTCTGCTGATTTGTATTGTTTTTGTATTGACTCTGTATCGTATTGCCTTTTGATTTTGACAGCATCGCTGTCGCGACAGTTGCTTCATCCCTACTCGTAATTCGCAACTCGTAATTTAAACATCTCATTTGTCATTTTGTTCACGTCTTTTCATTTTGGGGTAAATCATGCCACGTCACGTAGATGTGATCAAATTCTTTTGGCAAAGATTGTAACAATCGGGCACACAAATCTTCCTCAGCAATTGGTTTGTTAAGAATCAACATTTTTGTTTGTACATCGTCAAATTTTGCCAAATGTCCTTGTACACCACCTGATTGTTCCCACACAATATTATGAAACTGATGACGTAATACATCAACATTTTCTTCTGATTGTGCATCATAAATTTGGTGCAGTTTATCTCAAACATCCTTTGCTGTCTTGCATCCAGCCGTGCGAAATAGCGGTTTCGTATCAAGTGATAACACAAGTCGTTTCTTTGCTTTGGCATTTGCCTTCATCCATCTATCTAATTCAACTGCATAATTTTGACCATTTGGTTCAGGTTTTACAAATGTGCCTTCAACAACGTCAAAAATACCATCACATTCTAAGACGGTTCTTACAACAATTCTCCATGATGACCAATTATCTTCGCCATTCAATTTCTCAATTTTCAATTTTTCTTCACTCATCTTCGTTCTGTCGTCTAAATCGTCTATTAAGATAACCTCTAAACGTCGAATGATTCTGTTATTTGACAACTCGTTCTTTACTGCTTTATAAACAATTATATCGTCAAAATGTTGTTTAGATATGATCTTTTAATCTCTCTTCGAGTGACGCTAACCTCAAAAACGTCTTTTTGTGAATCGATCAATATTCTCTCGTCAATCGTGTCGTTTTCTTATTCCTTGATATAGAGCCAACCACGCTCTGCTACCATGTCAGAGGAAATTGGAAAACGAGTTATAAAGAATAATTTATTCAATAACAAAATACAGAACGAAATATTAACGTAAGAAAAGCGAAGCGAAGCTAAGCGAGGTGAAGGCAGTTACGGATTGCTAAAACATAAGGTCAATCGAAACAATCGATACATCCGCAAGACCGCAACCGCGAATTTCAAATATATCAATTATGAATATTGATGTTTTTCAACATGTTTAATAAATGAACAAATTATTATTGAGTCAAGTTTTCTGAAGTGGGCCACCAAAAATCAGCATATCGAATTTTCTAATTTTTTTTGGTGATAATTATTTATACATATGTTAAATGTAATCTCCTAAAATTTTTTAAAAAAATTTTTATTTTTACAAAAGTTATAAACAAATTAGTTTTTAGGCTACTTTTTTTATAAATTGCGATTATTCAGCGAGTTTTGAATAAAACTTTACCAAAATTTAATGGTAAGTACAACATTAGCAAAGGAATATAATAGTGTAATCGAGCGATTAAAAAAATTTAATTTATTTATAAAAAATTAATTTTGCAATAAACAATTTGATGTTTAAGGGGTTATATCTGTTTAGAATTTTTTTTTTGCATTTTTTTTTATTGGCTCAAATTACGTCAAAATATTCCTAGATTAATAATCAATAACGGCCAAGCATGAAAAGACCTCAGAAATGCTCTAAAAATCGGTTTTTGTAGAGCAACTTTGAGATCTTAAGGCTCCTGGATACCAGCCCCCCCACCCCTTGAGGGGTCTACAAATATGCTTTTCGCTCATATTTCATAGCTCCTCTATTTCTCAACCGATTTTAATGAATAAGGTCTCATTTTAAAGATAAATAAATTTTGTACGAGATGACTTTTTTAGAATTTTCAAAAAAATATGATTTGAGTAAAAAAACTCGGTATGAAGTATGTGTCTATTTTTATATACAAATATCTGGACAAAGAAACATCTAATCAAAAATTTAAAAAAGTCATCTCGTACAAAATTTATTTACCTTTAAAATGAGACCTTATTCATTAAAATTGATGTTGAAATGTACCTGTAGTGAAACATGAGCTAAAATACTTTTTTCCACATTTTATCGGAGAAAAATAGCCTAAATGTGGCGCCACCGCGTTGTCACGGCAATATTGTAAAAGCTGGAAAGAGATATAGGAGGTGACGGCTTCGTCCACTCCATCTCGCCAGCCGCTCTACAGGCATGATACATGTGTGACGACTTACACATATTTGTTACTCGCACGTATATTACGTCATTAGCGGCAATGCAATTGTTTTAGCGCTCAAAACATATTATCGAATTCTTTAACTTGAAAACGGGTAAACCAACCAGTGAATGACCAAATTGATTTATAATATTATATTTATAATATGATTTATAATACTTATTATTATGAAACAACTGTTGAAATTACATAAAAAATTAATTTTGTTTACATATTTGTAAAAATAGTTACTTTTTGTTATTGCAATTACTATGAAAGTAACTGTACAGTGTAACACGTGTAAAAGCCCAATAGATGACCCAAAACTTCCATTGCATGAAATAAGAATATTATTAATTACTATTTACTCATGACACTTATACAAAAAAATAGGAGATTGAATTTGTACAAAAACCAGATTTATGCGGTCAATCACTAGGCTGTTTACCCTATATTATAAATATCACTTTTTGCGTTCTGATTTTTATATTTTGAGAATGAAACAACTGAAATATTATGGATGGTATATTTTTATAGGAAACGGAATGCTTTCCAAAAAAGACACTTAGAAAAATCTTGTAAGTCTAGCCGGTATATAGTTATCAGCTGGTAAATTTGAAATTATAAGAATATGTCTATTTTTCTAAATTCTTAATATATTTTTTAAAGTCTTCCACTTATAATTTTTTGTCGTTACGTTACTTCAAAAATTTTGTAATTTGTCTCGATTAGTACGCATAGTTGTAGATATCTAATAGAATTTTCTCAAATTTGTTATATGTATAACTCGATTCTTATAGATTTATTACTCTCAACAATAATGATTTTTTTATCGTTTTTTAATCAAATTTTCTCCCATTATAATTCTCAGAATACTAAAATCTAAAGTTATCATTAAATTATTGTAATTACTGATTGTATCTTCGGATCTGAGGAAACCTCCTGTAATCCAATTTTTCAGTGTTTTTCGATTGCATTAATTTTCGAAATTTATATAATAGTTTCTTAAATTTTCAACAATTGTGCTTTTTCGGGTATCAGAATAATATTTATTATATTCTGAAACATAGAAATTTTTAAAAAAGCTTGATACTGACAAAAAATTAAAAGTAGTAAATGATATAGCTAAACGTGCAGTAAAATTAATAAAAGAATATTATATTATCATTTTAAAATTTTTGTTGTTATTTCATTCTAAAGGAAGAATCTGTAGAAAATCTTTATTTATTTTAGATCTTGGAAAGAACTTTGCGATTCATACTCTAAATGAATAAAATAACAACGAAAGTTTTAAAAAAAGCTTGATGCTGGCAATAAATTTAAAAATTGTAAATGATATAGCTAAGCGTCTAGTAAAATTGATGAAAGAATATCATAATATTTTAACAAAAATTCCGGAACAACAATAATTTATAATTCAAGTAATATCAGAATATAATAAATATTATTCTGATACTCAAAAAAGCAGAATTGTTGAAAATTTTAAAAACTATCAATTAAATTTCGAAAATTAATTAAATCGAAAAACACTGAAAAGTTGGGTTGCATGACACTTCCTGAGATCCAAAGATACAATCAGTATTTATATTAATTTAAATGTAACTTTAGATTTTAGTATTATAGAAATTGTCATGGAATAAAATTTGATTAAATAATCGAAAAAATAGTAATTATTGTTGAGTTATAAATTTATAACAATTGGTTTATATATATAACAAATTTGAGAAAATTCTATTAGATATCTGTAACTATGAGTACTAATCGAATTAAATTAAAAAATTTTGGAGTAACGTTGTGATCACACAAAATGTTAACTGGAAATATGACTTTTAAAACATATTAACATTTTTTTGAAACATAAAAAAATTTTTTTAAACATTACAAATTTAGAAAAAACAGACAAATTCTTATAATTTCAAAATTACCAGCTTATAACTTTATACCGGTTAGACATACCAGATTTTTATAAGAAAATATGCTTTGAAAAGCATTCGATTTCCTATAAGAATATACCATTTTTAATATTTTAATTATTTCATTCTCAAAATATAAAAATCACAATGCAAAAATCAGGGAAGCCACCTGAACCTAAAAACATCGATTTTAATAATTTTTATATATGCCCATAATTATGAGAGTGGTCTAAGTCAAAATTTGAAAAAGATGAGATTTTCAGTTATCTGGCATCATTTTATCTTGCACTACATTTTTTTTTCTTCATTAATCAAGACCAATAAAAATCCAACTTTTAATGTTGCAGAATGTAAAAACATTTTTCATCTTATTTAAAACAAATCCTTTAAATTTAACAACACAAAAAAATATGACTTATTGTTAGACAACTTTCATAATGTTGTGGAGCAAAATATTTATTAGGAGCCCCGATATATAAGAAAAAGTTAGTTGGGGGTGGAAATTCGTCACCCTATAATTCTTTTTTGTTCGAAAATGTCGTTGCTCGATAGAAAATAATATTTAGCTAACATAGAGAGTATGTTTCATGGGATAAATATGCTGTTATTGTTACAAGTGAATATTCGCTTTAAAAGGTAGTGAACGATTTGTGGGGGTGGTTTTATGCAAAATCCTAAAATATGTCAATTGAATTCTTTTTTTTATTTAAAAAATAGTTTCTAATTTTTTAAGGCTAAAATTGATTTTTTAGAGTGGTTATATCAATGAAAAATAACGTTTTTCCAAAATAAAAATAGGGGTCGCAACCCCAATAGTCAGAAAAACATCCATTAACTAGCGTTTTTCGCCAGGAACATTTTCCATTTTGTCCCATCCCAAAATATTCGTTAGAAGCCGAGATATATCAGAAAAACGTTTTTTGGGGCTAACTTTGAGGGTGGTTTTCACCCCTTAAAAATGTTTTTTAGCAGATAAAACATAATACGTGTCTATTATTTTTTCATGCTCTAACTACTGTGAGTGCGAGAGTGAACGAGAGAGAGAGAGTGAGAGAGTGCGGTCCGGTCGTATCCCGGCCGACATCTTGTATTTTTGAACTAACGGTTATATTGGCGGACTAGTAAATTCGTTTGTATGCTCGGTTCAAATTATTCTTAAATATAGCCCGGCCGATCCGGTTTTGTCATTTATTATTTATCGAGTTCGGGAGTTTTCTTTTTCCTGATTCCCCGTTTCTAAAGATTTTCAGCACCCAACACCGCCAGGCGAATCCTGGCTGGCGCCCAACAGAGCAATTAAAGTGCACGTGGTGAGGTTCCCCGAGCCTCGCGAAATACCACGTCACAAATTGGCGCCCAACGTGGGGCCCACGGAAAAATTAAAACGTTAAATAATTCGGGTTCTCTTTTTCGTAACGCTCTTTCGTTCAATTTCGATTTAGCCCACGTTGTGCGCAATTTGCAACTACGTCACAAATTGGCGCCCAACGTGGGGCCCACATTAAAATTAAAACTCTTTTTAATAATTCGGGTTTTCGTCTTTCTGGAAATTTCCTTCCGTACGTTCGTTGATTCGGGAAATCTCCGTTAACACGTGTTGGGTGCTGAGGTTAGCTTCTCTAACCTCGCTTTTGCTTCTGGAACTTTCCGGAACGTTCCGGCTTATTCCAGAACATTTCCAAATAAGTCGTATTACTTGTTTCATTTACATTAAAATTTGAACTTTGTTTCTTTTCTTTTTCTTTATTTTCATTTCGATTTCGGGAATTTTAAGGAAAAATTAAACCTTTCTTTTCGTGTCTCTCTCTCTCTACTCACTACACACTTTTGCGAACCGGAATCATATTTTCCGGAAATATTCGGAATTCTTAGGTGATCTTGTAATTATCCTGTGTTTGTGTTGTCTAATAAAGGAAAAATAGTGCTTGGTACCTCAACCCTGGTCCTTCTCGTAACATTCGGGTGAATCTCCGATACCTTCTTTTTTACATACGTTACGATCGGTCGAATATCCGATATTTCTCTTTTTATAGAAGTAACATTCGGTCAGAGATTCGATATCTCTTTTTTATAGATCCGTACCATTCGGGCGAATATCCGATATATTTTGTTTTATACGTGAAATTCGATCGGAGATACCCCGGAACGAGAATAAAAAACGAATCGGGTATTGGTAAGAAACGGCTGTCTACGGATTGGCGCTCGGTCGTGGTGATTAATTACGTACACGATGGCGCGACCGATCAGCGCTTTCGACACCAACTACCAAGTAAACCGTCTGCAGGAGGATAACAGGATTTCACCGCCACCGGGAACTAATACGCCGTTCTCGGATCAAGAGAAGAATTACGACCGGTCATTCCGACCGGAAGTGTCCGAGTATTCAACGCACCGACAGGACTTCCGCCATCACGACAACCGGACCAGCACAGGACTCCGCCGCAAGGACGACTACCGCGGCGTACAATATCGGGAGAATCGTCATCCCGACTTCAGTCTTGGCGAACGACACCATCCTGCCGACGAGGGACGTCGTGATCGCCAACGACCTCCACACCTACGTTACGACCGCTCTTCCCCACCGACTACGAGACGACAGTTCCGGCAGTACCATGCGTCGCCGAACCGAAGAGAAATTCCCGTCTGGAAACGACTCTTCGAGGAAAACCAGAAAACAAGACGCACCGGAAGAAGAGACGAAGAAGCTCGGGAAGAGCGGACAACGTAAAGGTTCCGGAACGAAACCGGGACCGTTCACGTCTCTGAACGATAAGAGACGCCAAGACAGGTCGCACCTGTCTAGCAGCAGGCCAACAACCAAGGAAAAGGTCATTTGTTGGTACTGCAAACACGAAATCATCCGGAACACGCCGAAACAGTCCGGAACGAACCAGGGAACGTCAATGGGAAAGTCATCGACAAACAAGGTCTACTGCGAGGACATTACCACCCTGGAGAGGATTTCGCGACCATTCGTCGTAGTGGGAATCAACGGGCGAACCGTACGAGCCCTGTTGGACACCGGAGCATCGAGAACGTATCTGGGAAGCACCGGACTACTCCCAGACTTCCGGAAAGGACTGAAATTTCGACATCCGGCTTCCAGACGTGTCATCACTGCGGACGGCAGCGTGATTAAGGTCCTAGAAGATACTACCGTACCTATCACCGTAGGAGACTACACCATCGACATGGCCGTCTCCATTATCCCGAATCTCACGTCGGAGGCGATACTCGGGATGGATTTTATACATCGGTTTAAAATTCTAATTGACGGATCAGATGACACCTGGATCTCTGCGTTATCGGGTAGGAAACACCCGTGTCTTTCGTCCGGGACGGACGAAGATACTTCGGACGAAGACAACGACACTTGCAGTGACTCGAGGAGCCAACCTCAACGGAGAAGACGCGGCTCCAACAGTTTTTCGATCAGAAAGCCCTGCAAGTTAAACCGTGGACCGGCAGGAAAACAGCGAAGAGAGAAGAAGAAACCTCTGTCTGGCCTGCCACCAGTCCGTTCTACACCAAGATCACCGATCCGGACGACACCGGCAAAGATCAACGTTGGTGAAGAACGCCCGGTACCCCTTCGGGACAAAAGTAGATTTAAGAACTTCGAAATCCGCGTTTAGTTCCTTTTATCTTACGAATCGTTATTGTCATCGTGGTACCGGATTCGCGCGCTTGTTAATTAGGATTCCTCTGCATGTAAGGGTTTCTTTGGGTAAATTTTCGAAAATTCGTGGTTAATTTAATCCTACACCCTATTCCCTTTGCAAGATCACCTAATAACTCCGTTTCTTCGCGCTTAATTTTCGTTTTTTTTTATTCACTTGACATGTCGCTACATGTAATCTGTTTTAAAGGTTCCCTAGGGGTCACGACGTTGCTCTTTTCCCGGAATGTTTCAAATAATTTCGAGTCTACGTATGAGTTATACTTGAGACGCCTGTAAACGACTCGCCACCTCCGTCCTTCCGGAATGGCTCGTGGCAAGGGAGGGGGGGGTGTGATGGGGTTTTTACGGACCCCATCCAAATCTTTTGAGAATTATCCGGAGGTCCTCTTAAAGGAACCTTTCCGGAATATCCGGGAAAATGTCCAGCACGGGAATCTAACGAGAATCCCGTGTAAACGAAGAAGCACGTCGTTACCCCTGGGCACCATAACCTAATCAGTCAATCTTGACTTACGATCTTTTATTTCCATTTTTACAAAACGTTTCGTCTGGCCACTCACACGTGCCGGTATCGATCGAGGATCGGCACGCCACTAGCCTGGGGAAGTATCGCCGACTCACCAGGCCGACTAGGACCATCGCCATCTTAACCAGGAGGGATATTTAAACATCGCCGAACTGCTAACGTCGCCGATGGAAGAGGATCCATCCTGCCGTAATCCGAAATCAGAAGAAATCGGATAGAACAGCTTCCGGCCCGGACAAGAAGAACTCCGACCTTCCTGTTCGGAGATCCTCCACGGACAGACATCCGGAAGAACTCCACCAACGATCCAGATTTCGTATCTTCCCGCATGATAAGGAGATCGCCCGTAGTACCGAGGGCAGCACAACGCAGAGGCAACGAACGATTTCAGCGCTGCGATACGGATCGTTATCCCCCTCCAGCCGGACTACCGGTAGATCTCGGGAAGAAGACGACGAAATCGAGATTCCTGTGCTGGACATCGGTGAGGCAAGACCGCCGCCTCCCTGGCCACCGCCCGGCGCCATTTTAAGGACCAACGATCCCCGTCGAATCAGATAAGGAACGAGCGAGGTTCCTTCGTAATTGTAAAGGGGTGAGTGACGCTTACCGGCGTCTCCGACTTTTCGTTTTGTGTCATTTTGATTGTACGTTTTCGAACCGTACCGGTTAGTACGACCGCGTCCCGGTCGCCCGGTCGAATTTGAACGATTCCGGGAGGAGAGTAACCGACTCTCTTCCACGTGGCTCGCCCGGAATCCGGGATTCCGGCTTGCGGTAACGTGCCCAGGGGAAACCGACCGGCTTCTCCGGAAGGTCCCAAATGTTAAGTCTGAGTAACTAAATTGTGATTCTCGAACTTTTATTGTTGAAGAGTGTGAGTGCGAGAGTGAACGAGAGAGAGAGAGAGTGAGAGAGTGCGGTCCGGTCGTATCCCGGCCGACATCTTGTATTTTTGAACTAACGGTTATATTGGCGGACTAGTAAATTCGTTTGTATGCTCGGTTCAAATTATTCTTAAATATAGCCCGGCCGATCCGGTTTTGTCATTTATTATTTATCAAGTTCGGGAGTTTTCTTTTTCCTGATTCCCCGTTTCTAAAGATTTTCAGCACCCAACACCGCCAGACGAATCCTGGCTGGCGCCCAACAGAGCAATTAAAGTGCACGTGGTGAGGTTCCCCGAGCCTCGCGAAATACCACGTCACACTACATATATAAAAATTATTAAAATCGGTGTGTTCGGGTTTGGGTGGTTTCCTTGCTAGTCCCAAAATTCAGTATGAATTATTAATTATAAAAAACATTAGTCTCTTTAAATTTGTCGATGTATGTGTTTTCAAATGTAAAAACATAAATCGACCATCTAACATAAGAAAGGCTACACATGCGAAAGTGAAGTCTTCTTTTTTTTTCAGGACAGTAGAAATATTTGAAGAAAGAGGCAAGCTTCCTACATACATTGTATATTTTCTAATATTTTCTCTCTGTCTCTTTCGCATCATTACCTTTCTTTGTCGAAAAAAATGGAAGTGGTGGGGAGAGCTCTATCGTCAGTTCTCCCCTTTTCTTGTAAAGCTACTATCTCACTCGACTCTATCTTACTCTCTCACACAGGAATGGAATGAGTGCCATCTCTTGAGAGAAGTAAGCGAACCGCTTTGGGTATCCAGGACCCTTAACCACTTGCGGTGGCAAGAAATTCACGGAAAACTGTACCAGAACCGTCTTATATTTCGGAAACAAGTGCATAACGACGTGCATACCACGTCGTTGGCGATTTTGCGACAAAAGCATAACGACGTGCGTGGCACGATTTCCACCGCAAGTGGTTAAAAGAGCGAATAAGTGTTTACCGTTGATATTTTGGTTTTGTAATTTATTTAAACGTTCTGAATCATGAATGATAAAGTGTATAATACCAAGAAAGGCAATAGGGGCAAGTATTCAACGCGAATTCGAAGCAAAATTGGAAACAGGCGACCGCCTAACCGTCATTCTTTCGAGGACGATTCAGAATACGTTAGCGCGTCGGCAAAAAAACTCAAAATGAACGATGAAAAGTGTGATAGAGAAGTGGATGAATCGTGTGGCTATCGTTTCATCAATTTTCTGACTGTTTTTAGTGCTATTTCTCAAGTTGTGGTATGCAGAGAGTGTAAAGGTGATGTGGCATTTTCAGAGGGCAGCAGACGCGGGCTTGGCTTCAAAATTATTGTAAACTGCAATAATTGTGGCCATCAGTCTATAAGCAGTTGCCCATTGATTAATGATCGTGCATACGAAGTCAACACACGTATGATTTTTGCAATGCGTCTACTTGGTATTGGAATTAACAGCATTAAAAAATTCTGCGCATTCATGGATCTTCCAAAGCCAGTTTTTCAAGTAACGTACGACAAAATTGTTTCTAATATTTTGATTGCAACCGAAAGCGTGCGCAATTTATGTTTGAAAAGTGCAGCTGAAAAAGAAAAATTATTGTCTATGGAGCACAATAACATCGATGGGCTTACAGTATCTGGTGACGGTTCGTGGAGAAAGCGAGGTTTTTCGTCTCTTTTTGGTCTTGTTACGCTAATTGGTTGGTATACTGGTAAAGTGTTGGATATTTGTGTCAAATCAAAATATTGTAAAGTCTGTGAGTATTGGAAGAAAAAGGAAGGAACGGCAGAATATGAAGAATGCTTTGCTGATCATGAATTGGAATGCCAAGCAAATCATGTGGGTTCTGCCGGCAAGATGGAAGTGGACGCCGTTATTGAAATGTTCCAGCGCTCCGAGTCACTTCATAATGTGAAATACATCAATTACATTGGCGATGGGGACTCGAAAACCTATAAAGGAATTGTCGATGCTAATCCGTATGGAAATGTCAAAGTTGCTAAGAAAGAGTGTATTGGCCACGTTCAAAAGAGAGCAGGAACTCGGCTTCGTAACGTGAAAAAAAATACCAAAGGTCTCGGGGGCTGAGGTAAATTGACGGGTAAGCTCATTGATGAACTTACTATTCTCTACGGACTTGCCATTAGACGTAATACTGAATCTGTTGAAAAAATGAGAAATGATATATGGGCAACCCTCTATCACAAAATATCTACAGACGAACAACCGCAGCACGAAAAGTGTCCAGTCGGAGTCGATTCTTGGTGCTCTTGGCAAAAGAGCAAAGCGTTAGGTACTCTTTCCTCTTATCAGCATAAGCCTGTTATGCATAAAGATGTTTTTGAAGTTATCAAGCCCATATACGAAGACTTGAGCTCCGACGATCTTCTCTCTCGTTGCTTGGGCGCATACACTCAAAATCAAAACGAGTCTTTTAACTCAGTCGTATGGGCCATCGCTCCAAAATCGGTGTCAAGCGGAAAGAAAATACTCGATATAGCGGCTAATGTCTCCACCATCACTTTCAACGAGAAATTATCCGGCTTGTTTCCTATCTACGATGCACTAGGCATAACAGTTGGGCATTCTTTACTCGACTTTTGTATGGAATCGGACGCAAATCGCATCAAGGCCGCTGAACACTCAATTTCAGAAGTCGAGAAAATGACGAGACGCAGCCTTACTTCGTCGAGAAAGGAACAAGAGAACCAAAATTCTAATTTGGAAGGGAAATTGTATGGTGCTGGGATAGCAGGGTGAAGGTAAAAAAATTATTATGGACCTTATTATCATGATTTCAAAAAGTTGTAGTGTTCTCAAACTTTAAGTGCGTTTTTCTTGAAACCACATTTTTGAAATCTGCACGCAGTAGAACTCAAAGAGTTTTCATCCGATTGACTTGAAATTTTAACTGTAACTTCTTAATTAGATTATCTAAAGAAGTACACACGATTTTAACAATGGATGAAAAAAAATTTTTTTTAGAGATATTTGAATAGCGATTTTTTGGTCAAAAAATGGATTTTTTTTTCAGTCTCGCCATTTTTCGAAAAAATGTTATAAAATTATAATCGTGTGTACTTCTCTAGATAAACTCGTCTAGTTGATGAAAACATTTTTTTAATGCTTACAGATGATGGTCCAGGGGACTTCTAATGCGTGCAGCGGAGCCACATTTTTAAATATCACGTTATATTTATCGACCAAAAGCCGCCATTTTATAAAGTCATGGCAATAAACAATTTTTTTCATATACCTGAAGGGTTGCTTAGTTAATCTATAAAGTATTTGTTTATGTTCATTCGAAAACCTGCTCAGGAAAAATATTTTGAAAAAAGCCTATTTTTTAGGCCTCCAACCAGATATAACCCCTTAACCAACTTCTGGATGAGATAAAACAATATTTTTTCCCGACTACGCTAAAAAGACCCATTTTCATGCCTATTATACGGGTAGAAAGTAATCGATTTTCGACCAGCGGGACGAAAAGTACTTTTCATCCCGCTGGTCAAAAATCGGGTTCCGCAGCGGGACGAAAAGAGCACTTTTCGTCCCGCTGGTCGAAAATCGAGTTCCGCAGCGGGACGAAAAGTGCTCTTTTCGTCCCGCTGCGGAACTCGCCTGATTCGTCGATCAATAAAGAAAAAAAAGCTATAAGTTCCTAATAATTCATACAATTTTGGAGATAACGTTCTGTGCTATTCCATTTATAACAGGAGGAGGAAGAGGTGGTGGAGGAGGTGGGGGTGATGAAGGAGGAGGTGGGGATGGTGGTGGAGGTGGCGGCGTGGTGGTGGTGGAGGAGGAGGAGGAGGTAGTGGAGGTGGGTAGTGGTGGTGGAGGAGGAGATGGAGGTGGTGGTGATGGTGGTGGAGGAGGAGATGGAGGGGTGGTGATGGTGGTGATGGTGGTGGAGGAGGGTAGTGGTGGAGGTGATGGTGGTGGAGGAGGGTAGTGGTGGAGGTGGAGGTGATGGTGGTGGAGGAGGGTAGTGGTGGAGGTGATGGTGGTGGAGGAGGGTAGTGGTGGAGGAGGTGGTGGTGGATGTGGCTGTGGTGGAGGTGGTGGCGGAGGTGGGTAGTGGTGGAGAAGGAGATGATAATATAAGACTATTACTATACTTAATTACTATTTTTTTGTGAGTGGGGGGGCTTCGCCCCCCCAACCCCCCAGCGGGGCTTCGCCCCTGCACCCCAGCAGGGCTTCGCCCCTGCACCCCAGCGGGGCTTCGCCCCTGCACCCCAGCGGGGCTTCGCCCCTGCCCCCCAGCAGGGCTTCGCCCCTGCACCCCACCAGGGGCTGCGCCCCTGGACCCCCCTTTGGCGTTCCAGCTATTTTTGGTGTAAGTGCACCGTTGCGCTGTTGCAGGCGTACAAGTATGGTCTTTTTAGCTAGTCGGAAAAAAAGTATCGTATGCCACTCGGGAGGAGCGTATTTTCACCTCGTGTGATCGCTGCCCTCGCTGCGCTCGGGCAGCAAACTTCACACTCGGTGAAAATAACGCACTTTCCTCCCTTGTAGCATAATGTACTATTTTTTTAATTTAAAAGCTTTAACATTAAGCTACTGATATCTGCAAAAAATTTTGGTAATATTCATAAGAAACAAAGTTATGAATTTTTGAATATTGTCGCGGAGGCACTGCAGGCGCGTCGCGCGCGCGTTTTGTCTACTGCATAGTAGACGAAAAGCTCGCCAGCGAGGCACGAGCGCGCGCGACGCGCCTGCAGTGCCTCCGCGACAATGTTCAAAAATTCATAACTTTGTTTCTTATGAATATTACCAAAATTTTTTTGCAGATATCAGTAGCTTAATGTTAAAGCTTTTAAATTTAAAAAAAAATATTGTTTTATCTCATCCAGAAGTTGGTTAAATATCAAATTGTTTATTGCAAAATTAATTTTTTATAAATAAATCAAATTTTTTTAATCGCTGGATTACACTATTATATTCCTTTGCTAATGTTGTACTTACCATTGAATTTTGGTAAAGTTTTATTCAAAACTCGCTGAAGAATCACAGTTTATAAAAAAAGTAGCCTAAAAACTAATTTGTTTATAACTTTTGTAAAAATAAAAATTTTTTTTAAAAATTTTAGGAGATTACATTTAACATATGTATAAATAATTATCACCAAAAAAAATTAGAAAATTCGATATGCTGATTTTTGGTGGCCCACTTCAGAAAACTTGACTCATTGCTTTATGTCATTTCTAATATATTATAAGGAGGAATAAAAAGCACGCTATTAACATTCATTCAAAACATAATATGAATATACTACATTTATATGAATTTAGGTATAAAATATTTGTCATAAAAGCATTATTTGTAAGCGCGATAATAACATGCTAAGTGAGCATGGATTTGAGCACGTTTTTGTTGCAAAAAGAAGTACTTTAAGTATGCAATCTAATATTGCAGTAAACTAATACGCGATTTGGGTACAAAATTTCGATAAAAATAAGCACCCATTTAACGTATACTCATACGAACTACTCAGTTAAGGGGGGGGTATGGTTTTGAAGGCAGAAAAAAACAGGTTTTTACAGATTTTTTTTTGGGCGTACGGTGAAAGTACATTTATTTCTGATTGTTGTACATTAAAGAGTAGTAATTGAACTATATTCTGTGAAATATTGGTTCAAAAATATTGAAAATTGACCGAATGGCAGCAATTCTTCGCAGGCGCCTCAGAAGAAATACATTTTGCGGTGCACATCATATCTCAGCACTGGATCATCTGAAATGAAATAACCAAAGTTTTTTCCTTAATTTTTATGTCCCTCTAGGTATCGCTGTCGAGTTTTTCCATTTTTTTTAATTTTTGAACTTTTTACAAGACTTGAAAGTGAAAATACCGATTTTTGGCCTAAATTCATGACTATTGTTGTTAATAATAAGAAAAATAAAATCAAAGACGAAAAAATCTCGCCAGGGTTACCTCATAAATTATGTAAGGAAATACTGTAAAAAATTTGAGAACGATCGGTTGAATAGATTTTCAGATACAGTGTGCACCGACTCAAAAAACATCGACTTGAGAAAAACGCGTTTAAAGTTTTTCGTAGCGAAAAGACCCTGATAAAACTTAGTAAGCTATTTATTTTTTATTTTACTCACATAGAATCATCAATGCCGGGACCATAGAGTATAGAACTTTCGTCAAGAATGTCCAAAGCATCTTTTTTATCAAGTCTGCGGCGAATTCTATCATTTTTAGCGGTTTCAGCTGCTCGCTCATCTGCTCTGTTCATTCGAATATCGTTGGTTCGAAGGGCCCATCCATGACAACTTGGACCAGTACTTATTCGCATCTCTTCTAGGAAGGTTAAATAAGCTTTACAGCCTTCATTGAAAACACAAGCAGCCACTGAAGATGCAAATTCGACGATAATTGCTGAACCACTCTCAACTTTCGGCGCAATCTTCCAAATAAGCTGGTTCAAACTCTCATTATTATTTTGTGTGAATCCGCCAATACATCGCTCTAGGAGAGCATCTTTGCTTAAATCTTCATAAATTGGCTTGATTCCTTGTAAAACATCAGTTGGTAGAGCAGAATATGTGTGTTTGAAATTATTCAGCTTGTTTGAAGCTGCAGCTTTCTGCCATTCACACCATGAGTCTTCTCCGCTAGGGCAGTTTTCGTGTTGTGGTTTTGCATCGGTTGAGGCATAATGATAGTAAGTAGCCCAAATGGCTTTCTTCATTTCTTCTACAGAATTTTTCTCGAAATTTTCTCGGCATTTTGCGAACAACAAAAATATCACAACGAAATAGAGTAAGAAAATACAACACGACTGTTACACTCCGCGTCTGCTTCGAAAATGAAGCAACACCAGGTACCGGGGTACCGTTACAACGACCCTGTCTAAGACCTTTCTGGAAACTGCTTAGGGACAATAACAAAAGAAGATTGGACAATAACAAAAGAAGATTGGAGAATAACAAAAGAAGATTGGACAATAACAAAAGAAGATAACAAAAGAGATTGAGAAACAACTGCCTTCCCGCTGAGCGGTTACAGCTCAGGTAGTCGTTCGAGACACGTCTACTTCCAAAGCTATATCTTTGTGAGTTTTGCTCCGATTGACTTCCTATTAACAGACAACATTCTTGAAATACTATACTTTCATAATATGCAATAAAAAAAAATCACTTTTTTTGAACCCTCAAAACCATACCCCCCCCTTTAGAGGAAATTAGGTAAAAAGAATTGAAATTAATTAAGCGGTCTTTTATAACCTATTACGTATGTCCCAAGTATAGAATGCTACATGCGCCAAATGCAGGTCCTTCCAAGGAAGCTTTGAGAACTACATTTTTTTGAAGAATTAAGCTTGCCAGTTTCTTGTTCATATGCTATCTGGGAGATATTTTATCTCCTCCAACCTATCCTAACATACTAACGGGTAACATGTACCTCTAATCTACCGCCCGTGCTACCGAGAATTCAAGAAAAAGCTCAACGTGTGCGCGAGTGACCTGGAACACGCGTGTTCGCAAATCGCCGCGCCATAAACCGAAACGTTCGGTATGCATCATCCCGCGTGATCAGACAATGACCTACCTGAACAGGCTTTCGATTCATTTGAAAAGAAAGTTCAAACGTTGATTCCAGAAATGAACCCATCGCAAGTCTTCGACCTCCAACATGAATCCTACTGGAACCGTCCAGATATGCCCTCAACGGTAAATGAGTTTTAAAACTCTCGGTTTGATGAAACCGGAAGTTAATAGCTCGCAACTTCGGGAAATCAGACTTTCATACTTCCGGGCAATCAGTCACGTGGAGCTGCAGCATCGACGCCAAACCGTTACTCCCCTCCCCAACTTCACGAAAGCGGGGCAGGCGCGCGCACCGATTTCGTCGTGAATGTCGAACATGATGGGCCTATGAGTGATCAAAATAGATCACGTGGTTCTACTCATACCGTTCCACCGACGACCCAGGGACGTCATACGCCGCAAACAATACCTTCAGGGGGTTTCGGAAACACTCCATGGGGAGACACAGTGATGCCACCACCCTACATGCACATGATGACGATGATGTGAAAGATGATGCGGCAAAATACGAATTTAACGTAACAAATTTTACAGGGCAACGGTCCACAACGAGAATACCATATAATGCCGGATTTCTATAAAACCATCCGCGAATTCGATGGAGAAAAAAGACCACGCGAGGCTGAGCTGTGGCTTGACCAAGTCGAAGCGGCAGCGGTGGCAAACCATTGGCCCGATTTCTTCATTTAACAGACAGTCAAGAACCAACTAGAAGGAGCCGCGCGATCCTGATTCTTAGGCCGTCTACGCGATCTTCACGAATGGGGACAGTTCCGAGAAGAATTCCCTGCTACGTTCGTTTGAAAAGTTTCAAAAGGTGAGGCATGGGAAAAGATGCATGCGAGATTACAAAAATCGGATGAGAGTACAGCCACGTATTTTCACGAAAAAGTGCGTTTCTGTCGACCTCTAGAACCAACTTTCGAAAAGCTCAAAGACCAAGTTGCCGACGGTTTATACTCGCGAGATATGATGCGATATGTAAACGCGAGAAACCATGGCAACGAAAACGAGTTATTCACGGATCTCCTCAAATATGAGAGAAGATTACAATGTTTCAACGAAAATCACACCATTGATCAGAAAAGCACGAAGAAGGCAACCGAAACTGAGAGAAAGAAAACCCGGCGAATCTTCAGGTGCAAAGAAGGAAGAAACGAACAGAGGACCGCGTGCGAATGAAAACGGAACGTCTAAAAAAGTGCCAACGGGAAAGTCGCGTGATGGCGGAGTTAAGTGCTCAACTGCCAAGGTCGGGGGCACCTTGCAAAAGACTGTCCCGAACCGCGTTGCGAACGAGTCTGCGGCAGATGCAAGGAGACAGATCACAGCAGCAAGGACTGCACCAAGCCTACTTCACTAGACGTAGCCGACGTCAATCTTATCGACACGAAGCGTGAGACGAGTCTCCTAAAATACGTCAAGCACGTAGAGATCGACCGAACTTCTATAACGGCGTTCATCGATTGTGGAAATTCAGATTGCACTATCACAGCGACCACTGCGATTAACGCCGGATTCAAGATCGAACGCGTATGCAGCGAGCTACGCGGATTCGGAAGCAAGAACGTGCTATATCTCCAGGAGTTGTGTGTGTTTATGTTACCGTCGACAGTGCATACGGCCATGATGTGGTCATGCGAGTAGTGCCCGATACTGCTCAGGACTGGCAAGTGATTATCGGTCGTACATTCACGGAATTACCACACGTTTTGTACACAAAAATTAAAGACAAACTCGAGTTTCACGAAAAGCTACCGTCTATCGCCGCGTTTGAGAATGTGCATAGGATGGCTAAAACCGGGCGACCGACCGTGGTGCGCGAGAAAACACTTCTACCGGGAAGCGTTAGCTTTATAGACGTCCGAGTCGACGAAACAGAGTACCCGATCAGTGTTTTGAGTGTCGGTGCTGAGAAAACCCGACGGGACTGCGCGCTCAACACACACGTCATGCAGATCCAACCTGTGCTCGTTGTGTTGCCAAGAATGGAGCCAATCGTCCAGAAGGAGCTAAATACGGATACGTTTGTCACCAAGGATCAACGAGAGGAACTCCTGCGTCTACTCAACTTGCACTGGACCTGTGTCTCCGAGAACCTCGAAGAGTTGGGTCGAGCGGGCCTTATTGAAATGTACATTGCGTTAAAACAAAATGCGGTTCCGGTAAACTGCAAAGCTTATAAAGCAACGCGAGACGAATACGAAACAATTAAAAAAATTGTAGAAGAATGGAAAGCCGCGGGAATTGTTACCGAGACAACGTCACCGTACGCGAGTTCCGTTTTATTAGTGCGCAAAAAGTCGGCCAAGCCACGTCTCGCTGTTGATTATCGCCGCTTAGATGCGTAAACCGAGCGAATACACTTTCCACTCCCAAATTTAGACGAATATTTAGAAACGATGGCGGGAGCGACGATTTTTGCGACCCTCGACCTAGCAAACGGTTACCTCCAGGTTCCATTAAAAGCGGAAATGCGTCAAAACACCGCTTTTACTAAACCTGACGAAATTTACACGCGCCGTTTTTGGTTTAATGAACGCACCTTTTTATTTTTCTAAATTAATGGAGTTGGCTCTCGGACCACTTCGAAATCAAGTACTCTTGTTTTGCTTAGACGATATTTTGATTCTCGCGCGCGATTAGAATCAACTCATCGTAAGATTACGTATGGTCTTCGAAGCGCTAACTCACGCAGGCTTAACCCTAAAACTTGAGAAATGCCACTTTGGCATGAAAAAAGTCAAATTTCTCGGATTCTTGATTAGTATGAAAGGCATAGAACCAGGCCCAGATAAAACCAAAGCGATTACGAATTTCCCCAAACCGCGCGACACGCGGAAAGTGCAACGATTTATCGGTTTAACGAGTTTTTTCCGCCGATTTGTCGAGGGTTCCACAAAGATCGCCGCTCCGTTAACTGCACTAATGCGCAAAGATGCGAAATTCGAATGGGGAGTCGTGCAAAGAAAAGCGTTCAAAAAGTTAAAGCACCGGCTTACTTCATATCCGGTACGCCATCATCGAGTAAAACTGAGCTTCACACGGATGCGAACGCCGAAGGCTTACGAGCTACGCTACTCCAAGACGATGAGGGAGGAACGTTACGCCTTTTGTACGCGATCAGTCGACGCACGAGCGAAACGGAGACGCGCTACCACTCGAGCAAGCTTGAATACTTGCAGTGGCGTGGGCAGTCGAGCGCCTGCGACCATTTTTGATCAGACTGAAATTTGAAGTGGTTACTGACTGCCAAGCATTAGTTTACTTACCCCGTTGAGCTCTATGGATGTATATATGGGTTTGGTGAAAGCCATCGGTGTGGACTAAGGACGCATATATGTGTTTATTCTATGTCATCGGCGTGGACTGAAGGCGATCAATATGCAGTCACTTTTGTGTAAAATTAATACAGGGGCACTCGTTAATAATTTGCTTTCCTTAGGTAGCGGTCGGGCACCATTAGAGTCATAAAAATCTCCGGGAATGTCCGAAACGGAAACTCTTTTTACGTCGCTCTCTTTAACCACTTGCGGTGTAAAGACGTGCCACGCACGTCGGTATGGTTTTGTTGCAGAATCGGTTACGACGTGGTATGCACGTCGCCGTGCAATTGTTTCAGAAATACTAGACCGTTCTGGTACATTCGTCCATGAATTTTTTGCCAACGCAAGTGGTTAACCAATCAGATTTCCAACTAATTACCTGCACTGTCACCTTTTCTCGACTCGAAGCACTCAAAATGACTCAGTCAACAGTATCATCTTGTGAATCTAAGAACCTCACGGTCGCGCTCGCGTCGACAACGATAGTGCCGTATATCATTTTTTTGATTATTTTTTATTTGTGACACTCTACAAAATGTTAAATAATATTTGAGAATATTTTACAAGGGAAATCAATCGATCAAAAAAAATATCGAGACCTCTCACCAAGAGCGAGCATTATTCTAGTCAAAAAAGAACTTAACTCCTGTATTACGTATCTTTCACGACCAAAATTCAGGAGTAAAGGAAAATCTAAATCCAGAATCAACACCCTTAGACGCCTTTTAAATGATGTTTCCAGAGGAATTAGTTTCTGAAATTACCGAGCAGACAAACAATTATTTCAAATGCATACAACAGTGTACGGAATATAACAAGAGTTCCCGTTTGAAGAATTGGAAGGATGCTTCAATCTGTGAAATGTACGGATTTTTATGCATTTCATTGATAATACCGCGTTCGAAGAAACTGTCTTTGAGGGAATACTGGTCAACGGACGAACTGTTCAAAAACAGTATTTTCCGCAAAATTATGGCACGAGATCGGTACATGAAGATATTACAAATGTTGCACTTCAACGATAATAGTACAACCAGTGACAATCCTTTAGCCAAAATACGGCCAGTCATCAATAAAATAAAAACTTCCTTTTCGCAGTCATTCGTACAGTTCGAAAATCTATGCGTCGACGAAAATCTTTTACTCTACAAGGGCAGATATTATTTTAAACAATTTATACCATCCAAGAGAAGTAGATTTGGCATTAAATCGTTTCTCCTGTGTCACTGTAAGACTAATTATATACTGGACTTTGTAATTTATACCGGCCAAAAAACAAACATCAATAGAAATAACACAGCCAATTAATAAGTTACCACTGTATGAGAAGTTGCTAGAGTTAGTAGTAAAGAGTCAAATAGAAAAATATCTTGAAGCTAATGAGATTTTAACAGAGCATCAATCAGGCTTTAGAAAACAATATTCGTGTGAAACGGCGATTCAAACCGTGATTGATGAATGAAAATTAAACATACGCAAAGGGAACATTGTTGGAGTAATCTTCATGGACTTAAGACGAGCATTTGAGACAGTGGATAGAGAACTGTTAATAGAAAAAATGTTGCAGTATGGACTTAGAAGTAAAGTGTTAGAATGGTTTAGATGGTACTTAAACAATAGGATGCAAAAAGTGCTGTTTAATGAAGAATTTTCGGAATCTATTGCAACGAAATACGGGGTGCCTCAAGGATCAGTAATAGGGCCTCTGCTGTTCATCATATTTATAAACGATATAGTCGACATGTGTCCGGCAGACTGTAGTATAAAAATGTTTGTTGACGATATCCTAATATATGTTAACGGTGATAGCAGTGCTGAGGTAGAAAGAAAGATGAACGATGCATTAAACATAAAAGGATGCATGGAAAGGAACAAACTGGTAATGAATGCAGAAAAGACTTTTAGTCTTTTCATTCATTAAGTCCATGAAGATTACTCCAACAATTTTCCCTTCGCGTATATTTAATTCCCATTCAACAATCACGTTTTGAATCGCCGTTTCACATGAATATTGTTTTCTAAAACCTGATTGATGCTCTGTTATAATCTCATTAGCCTCAAGATATTTTTCTATTTGACTCTTTACTACTAACTCTAGCAACTTCTCATACAGTGGTAACTTATTAATTGGCCTGAAATCCTTTGCATTTTTTGGTTTCTCTATCTTTAGAATCGGTATAATTGTAGATGTTTTCCAACTATCTGGGCAACGTCCTTCCCACAGGGATTCATTGATGACGTCAAAAAACTCCTGTTTAATTGTACTGAATCTTTAATATTTCGCTTGTTATACCTTCTTCTGTATCTTTCTTCTTCGGTAGCCCTTTAACCATTTTCTCGACTTCCCCCACTCCGACATCCTCAAAATTTTCTATGCTTCTTTCATTTTCCACGCCACCACCAATCAGAAATCTTCTTTTACCTGGACTCCTAGATGTATCGTCTTCTATTGAGTTTACTATTTTATTAATACTTCCCACATAGAACACATTAAACTTATCAGCCACATTTTCCTACGTCCCTTCATTCAGTATTTCAAAATTTATATTTCCAATTTCTCTCGTTCTCACTGGTTCACCTCTAATTAGTTCTTTTAGAGTTTTCCACATTTTAGTAGGGTCATTCTTATTGCCGTCTATCCTATCTTCATAATATTCTTTTCTTCACACCCCCCTCGAAAGTACTTCTTTCGCTTCATGGGACCCCCCCTCGAAACACATTCATTTATTTACAGCCTGAATCTGGACTTTTTTGGTTTCGAGGCTCTGATTGGCTTGTTAGACTAACGTGTGCTGTCATGCGCAGTTGTCTCAACAGTTAAGTCAAAATGTCGTCATCGGATGAATCTTTTGAAGAAGAGGAAATTTTAAACAACTTTGACGTTGAAGCAATAAAAATCGTTCAAACAGCTTCGTTACCAAAGAAGTCGTCTGACAGATATTTATTAGTGTACAAAACTTTCAAACAATGGCAAAAAGACAATGAAACTTCTTTATCCAGTTCTATCGAAAACAATCTTATAGTTTATTTTAATGAGATGAAAAATAAAGTACAACCACCGACTTTATGGAGTATATGGAGCATGCTACGTTCCACTTTGAACTCACATGAAGATTGTGATATTTCAAGATTTTATAAATTGAAGAACCTTTTAAAAAACCTTAGTAAAGGTTACCAGCCTAAGAAAGCGTTTGTGTTCAAATGGGATCAAATTATACAGTTCATTTCTGAAGCTCCAGATCAGATATATCTTTTGACAAAGGTAAAAGCATTATACATGTACATTCAGTTAATACTATTTCTGGTATTATATTGTGACATGTTTGGTTACAGGTTATACTAATTTTTTATCTGAATGTTCTTTTGCTTAAATGATTTTTAAAAATAAATCATTTTATGCAATTAACGCATTTATTTTACGAGGCCCGCCCCCGACCAGCAAAGCCTCGGCTACGCCTCGGCTTTGCAAATGTCGGGCGGGCCTCGTCGACTGCTGTCCCTGTCCACATACAGCAGAAAAAAAGCTGCCACTGTATCATTTGTAATTAGTTGATTATTAGCGTACTTTCGAGGGGGGAGTGAAGAAAAGTACTATACGACACTCGGCCATAAAGTTGTGTTCACTGGCGTGCGATATGACGGCCTCGGCTTCGCCTCGGCCGTCAAATCATCGCACGCCAGAAAATACAACTTTCTGGCCTTGTATCGTAATGTACTATTTTTCTTCATCTTTATCAATTTAACCACTGTATTTCTTTCTTGCCTTAAACTCGTGCTCGGAATTAGTTGCACATTTCGGCCCGATTTCGGAAGCACCGCCTGCCTTACCCCCACCACCACTGTAGTCTTGACGACCGAGCTGCCGGTCGAGTGCTTGACGTTGTTTATGTTTAAAAATTGAAAATTTGTTCGTTATGGTGATTTTAAGCAAAAACAATAAATTTAAACTTTCGGGGCACTAGGAAAAAAAATCGGAGCGCTTTGAAACTTTGAGGGTTCTCTTTTGGAACTTTGAGATTAAAAAATTATCGACAATATCCTTCGTTTGTCCGTTATATCCAAAGTTATACTAAAATATCCAAATATCCTTTAATTTTCAATTTTTTACCTTTTTTTCAGATAACATTAACACATCGAAAAAAATTTTTTCATCGAAAAAAATTAATGACGTCTTAGAAAGGATGTTTCACAGTTTTCACAACCCTACGTCCATTCTTTGCACGATGATCATTTTCGGAGTTAGCGATCATCAAAGTCAAAAATGACTTTTTTGCTTTGATCAACGATAACTCCGCGACAAATTATCGTATAAAGCTCAACAAGGTGTCAAATTAAAGAAAATTAAATTCTCTAAAACAGCTTGGTGGTTTCGTAACCAAAACTTTTTTTTGAACCGTTTTGAAGATGAATACAAATTCGGAAAATTTTTTTTCCGTTGGTTTTCTTACGATCACTCGTGAACCGCTCGTATTAAAAAAATTTACTGCTCAGATTAAAAAACTAGAGTCTTAAGGATACAATTTTCCTTTTTTAAATTTATTATACGGCCATTATTCTCTGAGTTATCCCTTATTGAAAATAACCCAAAAATTTGGAATTTTTTTAATATCCTTTAATTTCTGTGAGCAGTGTATGTGTATATAAAAGGTGTTTAAAGATCTAAACATAATATTAATAAATTTGGATGGACCCAAACATGTTTATCGTAGGGCTCCCCTGAAAAACAACGTCAAGCGCTCGACCGGCAGCTCGGTCGTCAAGACTACAGCGGTGGTGGGGGTAAGGCAGGCGGTGCCTCCGGAATCGGGCCGAAATGTGCAACTAATTCCGAGCACTGCCTTAAACTGTTCCCAATTACTATCCGATCCATCGTAAATTGCTTGTCTGCACGCGATATCCCTTTTGCTTGTTGCCTTTTTTATCTCCTCAGAGTACCATTTTTTACCTTCCCATACGCTTGAAATATTAACTACCTTTTTTGGTGCTACTGTGTCCAAAGTGCCTGCTGTACTATCCACAAGCATCTTTGCCTTCCAGTTTATGTCCCCGTCTGTCCACTGTCGCGCGAAATTTTTCAACACTGCTGTAAACTCTTCTTCATCAATTTCACTATAGTTCTTGGTCTTATATTTTCTCTTTTTACTCTCTATATTGCTCGTTCCTATTTGCACTTTTATCCACGCATGATCTGCTATTTTTGGTTCGTGTTCCACTTGTAATTCAACGTTCTTATTCGCAAATACCAGATCTATAATTGTTCGGCTATCCTGCGTTATTCTTATTGGCTCGTTTACAAACTGTTTCATCCCTAAGTTTACCATTCCTGATATTAATTGCTGTTTGTAGAACGAGTTTCCCTTGACTTTTATATTAAAATTTCCTATTATTAAACAATCTTCATTTATCGTTAGTTCTTCAGTTACATCGTCTATGTATCTTATAAATTCCGCGTTCGACGCACTCGGCGAATGGTACACCACTATTATCACTCCCTTATATATTTTGTCATTGACCTTTATTGCAACTCTCCAGTAGTTTGGTTCCAATTTGTTAATCATCAGTAGTTCATATTTAATATCTTCTCTTACATATACTATAACCCCTCCCGTTCTTCTATTTTCTGCATCGCACCTGGTTACACTATAACCCGACATGTACACTTCACTGTCTTCAATATGAGGAGTCACTCGCGTCTCCAGAAACGCTATAATTGCAAGATTCATTCTGTCAACCATGTGGTGTCGTATTTCATCGCTATGTGCTAGCAGACTTTGAGCGTTTGTGTACCATATCGTCTCTTCCTTCTGTGATTGCTACTCTATCCATCCCGCTCTTTTCTTTCCTCATGCATCGCTCTTTTATAAGTTGGACATTCCCAATCGATTGCACTGTATTCTACATTTATCTTTAGATTATATGTCTGATTTTTAAACGGCATGTATAATCACGTGAATGTCGAAATCACTGCTCTGCGCACGTTTTGAATATATACAGGGTGTCCCACGCAACTGGAACAGGCTGTACCGCCTAAACGGTTGGTAGTAGAAAAAAATGTTATAAGTGAAAGTTAAATGGTTTCGGATGGTGCATAACATAGAACTAATTTTATGCACTTTTGTGAAACGATGGATCAGAAAAATGCAACTGCACTTTTTTAAAAAATGGAAACTTATATTTTTGATGACACAAATCGATGCAGTTTCTTGTGCTCTACAAAAAAGTACTAACATACTTATGCCCCAAAATTGTCCGGTAGGACGTTATTGATGTTAAAAATTATTTTGCACAATCTTGTGAAAAGTGAGTGCATAAAGTAGCAGTTTACGATTGAAAAAATTAACTTTAGGCACGAGCGTACCAAAACATACATGTAACTTAAAAATGTTTAAAATTTTAAAGGCACATAATTTTTTCAGTTTTTTCACATTTATTACGCATTATAGAATAGAATTTGTAACAGAAAGAGAATTGGAAAATATTCTGATTTCTAATTTCGAATATTTTGATGAAATTGTACAATATTATTAATAAATTATGTCACTTTTACAATTATATACAATGTTACAGCGAATTATTAAGTAAGAAAAAGTGTTCAAGACCCCTTTAACTTTAGAACTATTTGCGTGTGTTGTATATATGAACATATATGTAAATCGTCATTATAAATGAATTTACACAAATAAAGGCGACGTCTTTTTTTCGTGGCAGCAACGCCTTTTGAGAAAAGAGGCAAGTTTCATAAATTGTACATTGTTTGTGTCTTTTAACTCATTATCTTTATATCTCTTAAAAATTTGACCGATAGAAATAACTCTACCCTGGATTTCCCCATTTCTTGTAAAATAACTCCCATTCGGCTCTATCTTCCTCTCTGTCTTAAGAGCAGGTAGCCAGCGAAGCCCTCTCCGGAGAGAAATAAACAAACTGGTGGTGTATTAAAAAGTCTTAACTTTTAGGTAAGTTTTTGAAATATTATATAAATTTTCTTTGATCCCCAACTTTCAATTTAAGGACGAAATGTTTATAATTGTTTTTTTCTTAAAAATAATTATATAGTAGTTTTTAGAATAGCTGTAGAGTATGTTTTTGAGGGTTAAAAAGAAAAAAATTACATTATTGTAAATGTTTGTTAGAATTTATATTTTGTAGAATATAAGTATTTGGAAGTTAATGTGCAAAATATAAATAACATACATATATTATTATAAAACGAACTATTTATTTTGTCCACATTATGTCGTTTTTACAAAACAACAGCGCCGTTATGGACAAGGAACTTTTGGAATGGAGGTACCTCAGTTTGGTTGCTTAATTATACATTATCGTAAGTTATCTGGTGATTTACTTTTCAGCTAATTCTTGAATTTCTTTTGAAAAATTTTGGTAGTGAATGACACTACGCAAATGTGCAGCAACGTCGACTTCATGCAACATAAATTTTTCACATTTTTCACAATAGTAGGCTTCGACTTTTTTCACCATGGATTCACCTGAAAATAAATAAAAGATGTCCAAAAATCCTTCCCAAATTTGATTTCTTTCTTCGGTAAATTGATATTTGTAATTGAAGAAGCTTCCCTTTTGTAAATAAAGTAAATCCCTTCCCTTAAGTAAATCAAGCTTCCCTTTCTTGTGAATTACATTTTTCCATAGAACTCTGATGTTTTTGAGAAGGATGAACAAGTTTAAAATTTATTGCAATCTGCCGTTTTCAATTTTAAGAATTCGCGGACAAATTTTACGAATTATGTAGGCATTTGTAAAATCATTAAGAAGGTGTTTAGGTGCCTTTTAGGTTCCGTTTAGGTCCGCCTTTTTTTTAATACAATTTATCTAAATGTGATAGTTTTGAAGACTTCCATATCTTGTAATTAGGGTGGGTTTTAATTTGAAAAATTCTATGAAACGACATTCATGCCTCTTTTTTGCTGATTCATTTAAAACAATTGTTCAGAGATTTTGAATGAAATGTAATTTTTCCACAATATTTTGAAATATTTACACGCTTGCAGAAAAACATGAATATTGTAATTCAATTTATATTCAATGCTATTTTTCCATGGAAATTTATAAAATTTACTTCCCTACTTTTATGTATTCTGGAGTCACTATCTTTGACAGTATTTACAAGACTCATTCTAACTTCTTTAACCTTTAAGGGGGGAGGATCAAGTAAAATTAAAAATTTTGACCTTTTTCTTGCTTTGAAAATTACTTTACCATCTGGAGAATGTGCTCCGACTGTTTCAGTTAAAAATTGTAAGTTTAAGTACACCTACAGAGTCGTTAAAGTGAAGTGCTCCGAACGGTACGGAGCACTTTGAACGCATTTTTCTCGAAACGCAAAATTTCGCGAGGCCGTGCAATGTAGCTTAGAAATTTCTCAGCCGATTGCTATGAAATTTTGCACAATATATTCCCTGAACTATTCTTCTTTGCATGAACCTAAAGGTTTTTATAAAAATTGAAATAAACAATGTTTTTAATCATTTTTTATAACAAGATTTTGTGACTTCTTTTTTAACGTGGCGTGGAATTCTTAATTTTTTATTTTTTTTTTTGTTTCAAATAGGTTCATGCAAAGCGTATTACTATATTTTAACGAAAAATTGATGGATCTTTGATTTCAGATAATTAGAGCGATCTGTGCGTTGCACAGCGCATTTTCGAAAAGCAAATTTCAAGCAGCTGCTGTTCAGTAATCTATGAATATTTTGCTATGAAAAAATTTATATAGATTGTTTAGATGCTACAAAATAACAAGTAATTAGTTTTAAATAAATATATATTACGCACTCTTCAAAAATAATTCGAGAAAAAACGGTTGTTTACTTGACCCTTCCCCCTTAATGTTCATTCTGGGGTCAGATTGTTTCTAAACGGTCTTAACAACAGTTCACTTTAATTAAAAACTCGAAAATTGAACTCTAGCGCAATTAGTATTAGTTTGCAATACCTCCTTCCTCACCAAGTATGATATATTATTCGTCCTAGCTCAAAAATGTTTACAACTTTTTACTTAAAAAAGGCACCAAAATAACAATTTTTAACGTAAAATTATGTCGAAACTATATATATCTACAAGAAACGGTGAAAATTGAAAAGGTCCTCGGTTTTTTACAGATTTTAGTAGAAGATTGTAATTATCATTTTAATTAATGACATATAATTTATAGGTTCTCATTACTAGCCATACTTTATCTAGTTCCACTTACAACTTATAAATTTATGCCAATATTAAGAATGAAGTACAATTGATTACGCTAGAAACTTACAACTTTCTTTTAAAAAAAGTACGAAATTTGGTTCATAATAGAATTGTTGTATAATAAAATGATTGTAGAATCTAGTAATTAGGAATACAATGTTTAACGGGCTACACACACCTAGCAACTTAAAAAATAGGAATTTTTTTTTTGGAAACGTAATGTATCTAATTTTACTCCTAATTTTTTCTGTTTCTAATAAACGTATTTTTGCAAGGCGTATCTAAAATAGGTCGAAAATAGATGAACCAATTAACCCCTTAACGCCTGAAAGGCCACTCTGCAGACCACTACTTTTGAGCTTACTGTATGGATACGATTCGATTAAAGGAAAAAAATCAAAACATGGAATTTATAGTTTTTTTAATTCTCTTTTTGATGGTGTCATTGAAAATTTGAAAAAAAATTTTTTGAGTACTCTATAATGGAGTTCAATAGTAAAAAACGTTGTAGACTTCCGTTTCCGGTTGAGTGATGGAGAGACGTGTGAGTTGTGGCAGCGTGAAGGAATTGAAGGAAGGGTGGAAAATAGAAGCGTGGGAGAGTGAGATGTGAGGAAGCAAGAAAGGAAAGCTGGTGGAGTTCATAGAAATGAAAGGAAAGTGGAATAAAAGGTTTTGAGAGACACAAGGACAGGTGAAAATGGTTGGAAAAGTGAGGTTAGGAGAGGACAGGAGCATCGGAAAACGTGGGGAGATTGGCGACATCTGGAGAGTGAAAAGCAAGTAAAGGGGAGAAAGTGCTGAGCGGATAAGGTAGAGACAGTAAAGTAGAAAGGAAGGTGGAGCGGGCAAAAGGATAGACAGTTGAAGTGAGCGAGTGGTGAAGAATGGGGAAGGGAAAGATGGATGGAAGGCTGAGAGTAGTAGAGGAGCAGAGGGAAGACGTGGGAGAAAGGGAGGAGGAAGAGGATGAGAAGAGTGCCCTAGGAAGCAGCGGAGAAGATGGGGAAAGGAAGGGAAAGAAGGAAAGATACGAAGAAGGAAGCAAAGTAAAAGCCGGAAGGTGGGAGTTGGAGAGATGAAAGAAGGAAATGAAGGAGTTGGTGAAATGGAGAGAGGAGATGGGAGGAAAACTAAGTAAGGGTGAACAGGAGAAGAAAAGTGTTGCAGGAGGATGGAAGAGGAGGTGGGAGGAAGAAGAGAGGTGTATGGGGGAAGATGTCAGTAAAGATGGAGAACGTTGGAGAGAGCGGAGAGAGAGGACAGTGGGAAAGGGGGAAAGCGCGGAGGAGACGGAGAGGAGGAGGAAGGAGTTAGAGGTGGAGGAAAGGACAGAGGAGAAGTGGAAATCCCAAGGAAGTGGAGGAGTAGTGAAAACGCCGGAGGAGAAGGAAAGAGGAGAAAAGTTAATAGAAGTAAGAAGGGAAGAGAAGGAGATGGAAAGGAAGCTGACGGAGGTGATGAAAATGATGGAGAAAAAAGAAGAAGTAATGGAGAGGAAGATACAAAGAATAAGAGAGGAAGGGAGGAGAAGGCTGGAAGAGATGAGACACGAGATGGAAGAGAGAATAGTGAAGATGAGAATCGAAATGGAGGAAAATGGGAGAAGGATAAAGAGGTGGATGCTGGAGTATGCGAGGGAAGCTCAGAAAAAGGAGAGTAGAAGGAAAGAGGAAAAGAGCCAGAAAGAAGAAGGGGCGGAAGTAATGGAGGGAAAGAGGAAGGAGGAGAGAGAGAGAGGAAAGGATAAAAGAGCTGGAGGAAAGGATGGGAAGAATGGAAGGGGATAAAGAGCAGAGTGATGGAGGAGCGAGGGGGTGAGACGGGAAGCGGAAGAAAGGCTAAGGGATGTAGAGAGGAAGTTAGAAAGGAAGGAGAGAGAAGAAAGAAGAAGGAACGTGGTGATGAAAGGTTTAAGGATTGGAAATAGGAGGGCAGGAGAGGTGGTCAAGGAGGTGATGAGGAGAATAGAAGTGACGGAGGCGGTGGAAAGGGTGAAAATGGTAGGAGGAAGGAGGGAAGGAGATGAAATGGTGGTGGTGAAGATGGAAAGCGAAGAAGGGAAGCAGCAGGTGATGAGGAAGAAGAGGCGGCTGAAAGGAAGAGAGGAAAGAATTGAAGAAGATCTGACATGGGAGGAACGGAGAGTCAGGTGGAAGTTAAAAGGAATAGCGGAAGAGGAGAAATGGAAGAAGAGGAGAGTGTGGATAGGACGTGGGGAATTACAGATAGATGGAAAGTGGTATAGATGGGATGAGGAGAATGAGGTTTTGAAAGACAGGAAAGAAAGAGTGCACAAGTGGGGAAAGTGTGGAGGCATGAATGAGACTAGCGGAATGTAGATGAAAGGTAATGGTAAGATGTAATGTGAAACGGAAGTCCATGTAACCCTAAGGGGAATCATTAAATATATACATACACACATAGTAAAAAACGTTGAAAAAATAAAAAAATTTTTCTTTAATTGAATTTTTCGGCAACTTGTCGTTATGGAATTATTTTGAAACCAGTGTAGATGGGGGACGCGATGTCTGAACTTTAAAAATATGTATTGAGAAATGTTTTCCCTCACCTGGGTGATTCAAAATGGCATCCAAAGTGACAAATTTTACTGAATATCTGTCGGACGCTTTAACTAATAAACTATTCATTTTTCAGAAAAAATGTTAAGAATAAAAAGTGTTTAGAATTTGTCAAGGAATACCCCTGAATTTTTATAGATTTTTTTGAAGCATGTAAAAAAAATTGTTAACACAGAATTATTATAAATTTTAAAAAATTCACAGAATATCCATAAAAAATTCTAAAGTCTTCCTCTGATAATTCTAAGCCTTTTTATACTTATCAATTTTTTCTGAAAGTTGATAGTTTTTGAGTAAAAAAATCTGCCGCATTCGATACGTGTAAATTTTTTTGCCCATTTAGATTTTTTTACTCAAAAACTATCAACTTTCAGAAAAAATTGATAAATATAAAGAGGCTTAGAATTACCAGAGGAACACTCTAGAATTTTTTTAGAATTTTCTGTAAATGTTTTAAAATTTATAATAATTTTGTTAAAAAAATTTTTTAAATGCGTCAAAAAAATCTGAAAAAATTCAGGGGTATTCCTTGACAAATTCTAAACACTTTTTATTCTTAACATTTGTCAATACATATTTTCAAAGTTCAGACATCGCGTCCCTCATCTACACCGGTTTCAAGACAATTCCATAACGATAAGTTGCCGAAAAATACAATTGATGAAAACATTTTTTTATTTTTTCAACGTTTTTTACTATTCAACACCATTTTAGAATATTAAAAAAATTTTTTTTTTCAAATTTTCAATGACACCATCTGAAAGAGCATTAAAAAAACTATAAATTCCATGTTTTGCTTTTTTTCTTTTAATCGAATTGTATCCGTACAGTAAGCTCAAAAGTAATGGTCTGCAGAATGGCCTTTCAGGCGTTAATGGGTTAACTTGTAATTTGCACATCTTAATCTATGTCAAACGTAATAGTTGTCATACCAAATTTTTCTAAACCTTAATTTTATTTCTAGAGCATGGAATCGACAAATTCTACCAAAAAATAATGATATTTTCAACTAACCTGCCGCTATTTGGTCAAAAATCGATATTTCAAAAATCTGCTGTTTAAAAGACTAAATCTTATATAGTACAAGAACATTTTAATTTGGTTTGTATAACTTAAGTCCTACATGAGCGACACCTCCGCCATTTTCAATTATTTTTATTAGAAATTTGTTTTGACAAATATTGGAACAATGTGCTTTAAAGTAGACAAAATTAGGAACCATTACTTACATTTCCAAAAAATCGAGCAAACGGCCTATTTTTTTTCGTCGCTACGTGCATGTAGCCCTTCAACACGTTGAACGCCCAGCATAAATGGGTGGAGTTTCTCCCGGGGCCCAAATCCGAGACTCTGAATGTAGTGTCACCCGTTTACGGGTGATGGGCCCCCATATCTGGGTGACGTGGCGTTCAACGTGTTAAAAGAATACAAAGTTTGTAGCATGGTATCGAAAATTATAATTTTCAAAAGAGTGTTACAAATTTTACAAAGAATTACTAAAAATAACGCTTTAAAACTCATAAAAATTCGCGAGCTGTTTACCCAGTTCGCGTTCAGGCTATTTTTAAATAATTTTAGCACAACCTACCTAGAGAAATATGATGTTCTTTACAGAAGTTGTAAGGTGGTACTTTTGCGTTCTTATCCAATAGGGGATTTTCAGGAATATCAGTGATGTAATTATCAGCAGCAGTTTTTACTTTTGTATTCTCCATATCTATACCAATATTTTTCTCCATTCCCTCAGGTGATTTAACATTCGATTCGCCTTTAGAAAGCATATCTGCGAATAAAAAATTGTAAATGTGATTTTGTTTTATTATACCTGTTTTAATTTTAGTGACATAATACTAGCATTCAAGTTGCGAAATCGTAATAAACATAATATAAACAAAATTTGATGTAAATGTGTAACAGTCGTAACAATATGCATTGCAAGAACGAGTGCTTTGTGCATCTGCATGGTTGGATATCGCTCAAGAGTAAAGTGCCTAACTTGAATACAAGAGGTCCCGCGTTGGACCCTAGGCGGAACCGACCATTGCATCTTTTTTTTCGCGCAGTACTCGCAAAATAACTATTTTAAGAAAAAAACTCCCATTAAATAATACAAATTGTGTATGGTTATATCTTTGGAGCTTTTAACTTATCGTTAAAAAAATTAAAATCATTGGATTTGTAAGCGTAGCTTAGAAGTTGTATTTGAAGCTTTTACAACAATGTAGAAGACCCAGGGAAGTACGTTACGTTACTCGCTTTTGATAATATGCAGCAAAAGTTACAGAGTATTTTTCATTGCAATCAATTTCTAATCTTGCGGTCTCTAAACATTCGCATATGTTTAATCCTTTGACTGCCACGTACAATTTGCATGACTCCCTATTCACGCCGCGTGGGTCGTAATGGTATACGCTATTGCATTTGTCATAACCAGCGCGGCCTTTACGGAAAGTTTAGTGTCGGTCACCGGTGACCAACATGGCAGTCAAAGTGTTAAAGACAATATTCAATATATTCACGTATTACATTAAAATAACTCACGATGAATTATTCTGTTTAGTTTCAGAACTAAGAGTAGATCATAAAAAAATGAAAAGTATTCAGAAATTAATATGTGTGTACTTCACAACGAAATATCAATAATAAATCGCAATTAATTCTACAAATAATATGTATGTGATAAGAAGATCATTTTATATCGCGCTCGTCCTTTACAATATTCTCAACAAGTGTCAAACACACGTCTCGAGAAGACCCTAATAGCAAAAGATCGGAAGTGGGCGCTTGATGATAAGAAGTTCATTCGTACTAGGCAATCTTAGCACGGGTTCTGTGGAGTAGAGAGGGCACCAGGCGCAGCAATGCGAATCGAAGAGGACCAAAACGAGAAGACGAAGGAAACGATAGGACATCTTCGAGCTCTACGAGATGCAACGTTTCCGATGGAAACTTGTAACGCGAATCACATCAATGTAAGGAAAGGTGGCCCCGATGCCAAAAATGTATCAGCACAACTCGAGGAGAATTGGTTCATAGAAGCTTCTAGAATATTTCGCTCAAAAATCCTATTTGACGAGCAGTGACAAGTATGGCGATCGAAGAAAGAAATTCGCCTGGAAACTTTACAGAAGTGTCTAGATGATATAAATACAGGATTTGTGGACGTCTCGAGAGAGTCCGAAAATGTCAATCAGAAGGAACGTTAGTTGATCGCAGAGAGAGTAGTTTCTTGTCAATAGATATCTCGTTAGTAATAGTAATTATTCGTCGCAAAATTCTGTTAGAATTTATTTGTTAGTCCTACTAATTGATTAGACGTATGAGATCTCTGAGACTTTTAGAAATTAATTCGGTTGAAATCTGTCGTGAGTCTGTGAAAAGTGGGAATTGCCGGTTGTAATTCGAGAAATTAGGACTTTGAATATTAGCAGTCAATGGAGGAATCTCGTAGAATTCTCCGGAATAAGAATCACGTAAACAGAAAAAATTCTTTCCATTTTGTAATTACTTCGTATTGACATAATGGAAAAAACGAGATTGCCTGTGTTATCGGATTTCACAACTTTATTTGACCGATGTTTTTCAAAATTCATATGGATATAATGGAAAATTTGAAATTGTCTATCAAGAGACACGGTAGTGTCTCGAGACAAGTTCATGTATGAATTCGGCGAGAGCGCTACCGTGTATCTTTTCTCGACCGAACTAGGTGCGGGCACATGAAAAATAGTCGACACACGCTGTGTATATACACAGCTTCAACCTCCATACATTCAAACGCAAAATGTCCACTAAGTTGTATGAGTTTCTCTGTATATATACACAGCTTCAACCTTCATATATTCAAACGAAAAAGCTTCTTTGAGTAGTATGAGTATCTCTGTATATATACACAGCTTCAACCGTCATACATTCAAACGAAAAAACTTCTCTGATTAGTATGAGTTTCTGTGTATACATACACGGCTGGGATGCCTCCATACACTCAACCGAATTTGCCACTGCGTGTCATTGGGATAAGAGTTGTGTTTTGTTTTCACGAACATCCAAAAGCCGAAAAATTTACTTTACCGACGCACGTTATGTATTGTTTTTATATTATCTCGAAATATAAAGCCGATAATAATAATAATATTTGCATTAAGGAGACAAATCCCCCTAAAAAACACCTCTGGTGCAAAAAGTCGAGACAAGTTCATATATGAAAAGGGATCTCTCTACAAAAGTTGTGAAATCCAACAACATTAGACAAGCTCGTTTTTTCCATTATGTCAATACGAAGTAATTACAAAATGGAAAGAATTTTTTCTGTTTACGTGATTAGAACCGGTATCTAACTTGTCGGGCCCCGAACCCAAACGATAAGCAATAAATATCTTACAATTTAATTTATTTTTACCGCATTATAAATTAGTAAAGATCAGATTACATAATAATAATAATAATAATATGAATAATTATACATCATACTCAAACATCTGAATTGTTCGGGGCCCAACAAGTTCAATACCGGTTCTAATCACGTAAACAGAAAAAATTCTTTCCATTTCGTAATTACTTCGTATTGACATAATGGAAAAAACGAGCTTGTCTAATGTTGTTGGATTTCACAACTTTTGTAGAGAGATCCCTTTTCATATATGAACTTGTCTCGACTTTTTGCACCAGAGGTTGTTATCGCATTTAACTACTTTGTTTGGCTGAAGATTTTCAAAATGTACCACAAAACTGTGTTTAGTAGTCATATTTTTTAGATGACACACTATTCATTCATGTCCATTTTATTCTATAAACAGTACAAAATATGATGTATTCGTTTTTCATTCTAATCATTTTTAATTTTTTGACATTTTGTATTAATTATAATTTTGGGGGGGGGGGGGGTGCATCAAATGTGCTTTTTGTAGAGGTATCACTTTTCATACATGAACTTGTCTCAATTTTTTTACACCAGCGGTGTTTTTTTAAGGGACTTTGTCTCGTTTTTGCAAATATTTAATTTGGCGCGTCTACTGAAGTGCGTTTAAAAATTAACTGAGGCACGATTTTATGATCACAGCCAGAATTTTATTGCAAATTTATTTAATTTTGGAGCGTTTACTAAACCATGTTCAAAACTTTCTTGTAAAGGTATACAATTTAATTTGTGGCGTTTAATGAAGCCTATTGAAAAATTAATTTTTAAACACGCTCTTGCAACGCGCAAAAACTAAATTATATACCATTACAATAAATGCTTAAACGCGCTTTCGTAAACACGCCGAAATTAAATAAATTTACAATAAAACTCTCATTTTTTACGGGTTTCAGTAAACGCGCCATAATTAAATATTAATTGTTTATAGAACTCTGGTTGGATTTTATAAAATTTAATTTTGGCACGTTTATTAAAGCGTACTGAAAAATGATAATGGTAACCTCGAGACGTTGCCGTATCTCTTGATGATATACATAAATCATAAAAAATATAGACGGCCCTGGGCCTCACGTCTGTACGGGAGCGTCTGAATTGCCCAAGGCGTAGCAAACCGATGAGCCGTCACTGATGCGAACAGAATGCTTGTGAGTGTGTGCGTAGGTTGGAGCTGTGTATATACACAACGTGTGTCGGCTGTTTTTCATGTGCCCGCACCTAGTTCAGTCGAGAAAAGATACACGTTAGTGCTCGCTCCCAATTCATACATGAACTTGTCTCGAGACACTGCCGTGTCTCTTAATACATAACGTGCGTCGGTAAGGTAAATTTTTTGTCTTTTGGATATTCGGGAAAGCAAAACAGATCACATTTGAATGCTTAGGGCCTAGCCCACCGTTGAGCCCCCACTGGGCGACAGATAGCGGATGAGTGTATCTGTCGTGTATATATGTTACTGTGAAAGACCGAAATTGGAGAATGTCGACATTCACCGGTGAATGTTGACACTCAACAAGCTGGTGAATGTCGACATTGACCAAAGCGTTGCCGGGCGCCTAGCGGCGGCCGGGTTTAAGTTAATAGCAAAACCCTGGCAAAACCCATGCAACGGCCAATTCTAACCAATCAGAGAATGAGTAGAAGGCCCGCTATAAAAGAATTGGCCGTTGCATGGGTTTTGCCAGGGTTTTGCTATCACTTTAAACCCTCGTTTCGCTAGGGTTTTGCTACCCGGTGAATTTGCTACACCGGTGAATGTCGACATTCTCCAATTTCGGTCTTTCACAGTAACATACATACAAAGAAACTGATACAACTTACAATTAGTTGACATTTTCGTGTTAAGGGCGAATGACCATTTAAAAGGTCCGAAAATTAGCGGTTTTGTAGGTTTTTTTTTCAAATAAAATGCATTGTCGGATACTATTGGAAGTTTGCAGTGTTTTTATTTAGTGTTTGAGCATTGTGAAAAAAAAATTAATATTTTTTTGAATACAAAATGGCGGTCGTAGACGCCGTCCATCTCGCCGGTACTATCTTACAGCTGTTGGCATGATTTCTCAAAAACTATTCAACCGATTTGGATGAAATTTTGCACAGATCTTCCTTATACTATCAGTTTATCGGTGAACCTAAAAACCGTGTGAAATTCGAATTACATCATATAGTTTTTTTTACAAAATGTAGCGAATATTTGGTGAAAAATTACAATATTGACTTTGATAATTTTGCGCCATCTCCATCGCCATCGCCACCTTCTAATTTGACACGTTTTTTAAGTTCACCGCTAAACTGATAGTATAAGGAAGATCTGTGCAAAATTTCATCCAAATCGGTTGAACAGTTTTTGAGAAATCATGCCAACAGCTGTAAGATAATACCGGCGAGATGGACGGCGTCTACGACCGCCATTGTGTATTCAAAAAAATATTGATATTTTTTTTACAATGCTCAAACACTAAATAAAAACACCGCAAACTTCCAATAGTATCCGACAACCTATTTTATTTGAAAAAAAAAAACCTACAAAACCGCTAATTTTCGAACCTTCTAAATGGTCATCCCCCCTTAATGTATGGAGGATGAAGCTGTGTATACACACAACGTTCTTCGGCTATTTTTCATGTGCCCGCAGCTAGTGGCTTCGAGAATAGATACACGTTAGCGCTCTCGCCTAATTCATATCTGAACTTGTCTCAGACATCACTGTTAATCAAAGCAATAGATTTCCTCTCCCTATACAAAGGAAATATGCTACGCGCATGGAATGAGTGCAATCGGAGGACTCTTGAAAAGTCATAAAATTCAGACGTTATACATACAGATACCAGGCCCATACTTGAACTTATTTTCTTGGAAAAATACACCCTTATAGAAAAACATGAGCTGTCATTGTTACGTCCGACAATTGCATTCAGTGCAAATATATACCAATACCTATACAAGTTCACTTTTAGTAAAATATATTATAATATTAGCCTCTCATCCCGACTCACATAGAAACGGGAGGCACCTTATCATAAACCAAAAACAAACTCGGGTACCCCCGAATATCCTTTAGTCTTCATATGACAGTGCCTAGGCGGCTGTCCTTTAAAATATCCTCTAAAGATATACAATTCAAACAAACGGAATTTTCTCGAAGATCAGTTAAGGATAGATAACTTTTTGTGTTTTTTAGGAACTGAATAACGTCACTAACCATATATATTATAGAAACATATGTCTTTTAGAAAAGGATGCCAAATGCGGAAACCGACAAGCGTAACAGTTACATATTACATAGCATGTAAGAACAGATATCTTGTGTAAACCGCCCTTACGAACTTGTGGAAAATGTAGAAGTAGGGAACATTTTTGTTAACATTGTTCCACTATATAAAGGCTCCGAAACATTGTATTTTCGCTTACTCTTGTTCCAACGAGCAGAGAGTTCGAACGTAGACATAGTCTCGGGTCGAATAAACCAAGTAATTTTAAATTAAAGTAAGCCCTTGGTTTTTCTCTGTTCTTCCTAACCTCCACCCGATTGTCAGCACTTCGGTGCATCGTTGGGTCCCATTTCCACTCAGTTGCTAGCGCTTCATGTGCATCGCTGGAAAAGGGGGTTCTTTCCTCTTCTACCAATAGTTAGCATTTCTGATGCATCTTGGTAGAGGAATCCTTTTTACTTTCATACGGATTGCTAGCACTTAATGTGCATCTCTGTATTAAAGATCTCCCTTGCTCCTCTTCCACAGATTTTTAGCGCTTGATGCGCATCTCTGTGGAGAATTTTCTCTCCTAGATTTTTGAAGTTCGTTTAATAATTTTCTTTTTAACAAATCATTTATAATGGCCAAAGTCCCTCAATCATCATTTCTTTGATTTGCCTCCGATATCTCGATGCAGCTTTCTTCCCTGGGAAAATTCTAGCTACCATTTCATTCTTCTCTAAAACGAAAGCGCCTTCTGTAGTCTTAGGACGTAACAGTCATAAAATTTGGAACTTTTTTTTGCTTATTTGAAAATGCGTTCTTGTAAATAAACTAGGAAGATCCACGTCATCGCTAAAAATGTAAAACGTTGAGGACGGCGTGTACAAAAAACTGTGGACGATTTAATGAAACAGTTTTTATTAATTATAGTTTCTTGGAGGAGTTAAACAAACCCTGCATCGTTTGATGAAATTTTTAGCAATGACCTACGTGTTCCTAGTTGTACATTGAAAGTGGTACCACCTAAATATAACCCAATATGCCAACCCTGCGACGTTTAATTCCTTGGGCAGATTAAAAATTTGTTTTCCGATACATATTCTAAACAAGCCGTGTGGATGTGGGAAAGCATCTTTCATGAGATGTAGCCGATGTCGTTGCGCTTTATGTTTCTCCTGTTTGTATGATAACTATCATCTCACGATTTGCAATCCTCAAGATGCATTAGAAAATTAAAATTTAATTATCTTTGGTTGTTGCTTATTTTTTTGTAATTATTTGTTTAATAAATAAGAATAATGAATGAAAATCAATGCATTTCGGCCTTTATTCGTCCACAATTTTAAATATGTTTGTTGTAATAAAAAATCGTGCAAATAAATATATTTTCGCGTTATATTTCCTTTAAATTGTAATATATATGAAATAAGTAAAAAAAAAAAAAAAGACACCAAAGGGACTCGATCCAGCAACCTAGCGATCACGAAGCTGGAACGCTAACCACTCGGCCGCCGCCACTGCTTGTTAAGCATCGTAACGCCAGGGAACACACTCGTCGCGTCGAAAATCGCAAACTTTGCTTGCGATTTTCTCGAAAACGCTTGAGAAGTGCACCTTAGTATTTGCACATTATATTGTCCTAATAGACTACTAAGTGTGCAAAGATTGGGGAAAATCGGTGACCCACCACCCTGGTACAGCCCTTGTCAGTCTCATGTCAGTCTCAGTCTCAGTCTCGGTCTCAGTCACAGCCTGAGTCTCAGATTCAATCTCAGTCTCAAACAAGGAAAAAGTGAGTCTATAAACTGGTAGCACGCAAAGTTTAAAATTATGTTCAACGACATCAACTTTGATCATCTGTCACCGAAACCAGTTGACAAAAATCATCACACTGCAATTCACCGAACAGCGTTGGAAAACACGATATAATCTACCCAAATTCCAGTCATTTAAAACAACTGCTAAAAGTAAGTTCAATTTCTAGATTCAAATTCAGAACTTCTTTTCTTTCCCATTTTTTAATGACTCCTTTTACCAAAGGGGACTTTCATCGTCAAATTCTTGATTTAGAGTTTCTTTGAAAAAACCGCTCTAAATCATTAAAATCAATTTCAAATCCCAAATTTAGAGTTTTCTTACAAAAGGGTCTTTAAATCATTAAATTCAATTTCCACTCCCAAATTTAGAGTTTCCTTGTAAAAGGGTCTCCAAATCATTAAACGAAATTTCAACTCCCAAATTTAGAGCTTCCTTCGAAAAGGGTCTCTAAATTATTAAATTCAATTTTAACTCCCAAAAGATTTTGGCCCTAATAATTGTTAAAAATTATAATATCTCGGATTTATGTAACAATAATCTTTTTGATAACTTCAATGTTTTGTTGGGAAAATATTAAGTCTTTTAATTAATTTAAGCCCTTTTTTATTGGAGCCAACCTAAGTCTTTTTATTATTTAAAAAAATAGCTTTTTTGGCACATTTAATAGCATTTTTTAATATGAGCGCAATTACGCACAATTTTTTTTATGTATGTTGTAAAAGACATCAAAGCACATCATATACAGATATAAAAATGAAGATGTTGCGATTTTGTGCTCCCTCGGGGCCAAAAACCCGCCTTATTGACCCCGATCCTTCAGAGTTTCCTTGCAAAATGGTCTCTAAATCACTAATTCCAATTTCAATATCCAAATTTAGAGTCTCCACGTAAGGGAATTTTAAAATGATTGAATTCAATTTCAGTTTCTAGATTTAGAGCACTCCTTGAAAAAGGGTGTCTGATTGTAAGTCATTGAAATTAAATTTTGAAGCCTAATTTAATCTTAAACTCATTTATTCCACTGTGAATTTCGAAATCATCGATGATGACATTAAAATTTTAATTCCTCCCTCTTCTCCCCAAAATCCTGCCCCTTCAGAATCCAATTCCGTCCTAGGAAATTTCTATCAAATAACTTTGATCCTCACCCATCCTCCTACTCCCGAGATTATTTCCAATCCTCCAAATTAGGAAGAGGATTATCTCATTCCCGATTATTTTGAAATCTAATTTCCTGAACTTCCTAACGTTCCTCAGGAAGTCAGATTCCTATTAAGCTAGAGAATGGTCCTAGAATCGATACCATATGTATGAACATCACTTCCGCCTTGTATTCACTTTGTGTCTTCAGATATGGCACGTTTACAGTATAATACGTTTGTTATTTGAGATTACTTTGATTCAATCCAAACCCATCAATTTGTTCAATTAAGATGCTATTTAAGGTGACGATCCAGTGATTATCATTGTAAACTCTAGCACACCTTTGACTTTACTAGCAGTAACTAACAGTTATACTTATGAACGTGAATTTCCCTTGCAAGGTTAGTTTACATATTATTGTATGAATCAGCATTTTTTATTCTTCAATAATGTTATTAGAAAAAATTGAAAAATATGTCTAACTCGTACAGGAAGCAAGTAGGTTGAGGTAGGATTCTTATAACGAAAAAGATTGAGCTAGAGAGCAAATTACCATCACCAATAATAACCGATGAAACTGGCTTCATATCAGCTTCAAGCATAGATGATTCGTTGATGGACAAACAACTCTTGGAAGCGAAAGTCACAATTGAAAATTCAATTTCAATGATTATCAGCACTGATAATGATCAAATTAGGTCTTCTACACCTCGAAGGACTTTACAATTAGATGAAATGCATGGTTTGTATTTTCTTTCTTATTCATTATTTCCTCTAATTCTTAAATTTATGCGTATAATAATCGGTATTCCGTAGACCCTTTTAAAGAATTTCTCAGTTCTTTTTGCATTGGGCAGCATCGCACTAATGATGCTGTTAAATGGAATTTCTATAAGTAATACTCTTTTTAGTGAAGATAATTGAAATATTTAATACTTTTATATCTATATATATTTAATAACTATTACGTCAAAGTAATTTAAAATGTTTTTTTGGATGATGAGACTGAAAAACTATCATTTTCATTCGAAAATGCATTTATCCCAAAATTGGTTTGTCCAAAAAGAAATATTCCATCTGTGTCAACGGTCCAAGAAATGATTGATTATCTATCCACCAAAAAAGAACAAAAAGTGTAAGATTAAAAGCTAAAAGAACAAGAAAAGGTAAAACGAAAAGTTTAAAAAGGCAGTTAAATGGAAACAATCAGAAAGCACCAAGACCAGAAGAGAAGATTAGGATGTCCGTTACATCCGTTACGTTCGTTGTGATCGTTACGTCGAGGAGAGGTTTCCCATTTTGTGCCAAGCATCTCCTCGCAGTGTTCTCAAGAGATTTTGGAACTGAATTGCACATTCCGACTACATTTATCACCCGTGGGAGACGAGCCGCGGTGAAGCCTAAAGGTGTTTCGCGGTTTCGCGATTCGCGGTTTTGGTCTAACTTACGCCTAGCTAATATTAACTAGCGCGGTTCTAGAGCGGGAGAGAATCTGAGTCTGATCCGTAAATTGTCTAGTTGTTTAGCTTTGAGCGTGACACCTTCTCTCACAATAGTTAAAGTCATCGTTGTATCCGGTGCCCTTTTCACGACCCGACATTCAGTTGCCAATAAAGGTCACTTTAGGTGACTTTATTCACCACCTCATTTTTGTGTTCCGAGTTCGTTTTATTTTCCCTTCCTTTCCTGGCTATCCATTGACCTGGTAGGTCAGCAGATAGCAGCTTTCTCGAAGGGTCTCACGTGACGACCCTACGGGACGTTACAAGAAGAATACAATAAGTAATGCAATAATTGAAAGAGCTTAAATTACAATTAAAAGCAGATACAAATAAAGAAAATTATGCAAGGTATGAAATGCAACAAGCAATATTACGCAAACAAATTACACGCTGTTGAAAAAGAACAATCGAAGTCCCAAAAAAAAGATTTGCGTTTAAAACGTAAGTTTCAAGAAAATGGGATTATAATAAAAACAATAAGCAATCAAATGGAAAATAACATGTTACTTTTCTACTTAATAAATCGATTCTAAACGAAATTAATGTTTTTTTAATATGAGCAATTGTTAACCCTTTCCTTACGGGAGTCCGCTCCGCTGGAGTGACGCTACTGAACGCGCGGCATCGCCCTGCGAAGAGTGAATTTTGCACGTCGGTAATGAATACTCAGTTATTTACATATTTAGCAATTTTGCTATTTTTAAAAATACAATTTGGGATAGTTAGACATCAAATTATAATTCTTAACAATTTAATTCAGAAAGATAAATTCCAAAATAACCATCGCACGAGCGCCGACTATAGTCGGCACCCGTACACACAGTTCGTAGCGCGGCCGCCGACTATAGTCGGCACCCGTAACGAAAGGGTTAAGTGTCCTTATTTCATATTTAGATTACTTTAATAATTTCAAATAGAAGATTGGCAATAATTATTATTCTCTGTAAACTATTCTTAAATTAAAAGAAAATAGACTTTCCGTATACAAATTAGTTGTCCCAGAAAAAGTACATGGCTGGCCCACAATACCTTCATTATCAGATCTTGTAGCCCAACGATACATGCAAAACCAGTTTCAGCTTTTTGTTTATAGAAAATTTATGTTTTCAACTTGCAATAATTTTTATTTAATCAGTAAACCAAGGAACAGCGCATCTTTTGAATATAATAAATGTACGTATGGGTTACTTATGTGCTCAATATTTCTATACGAACTTTGTCCTATTTACGTTCTATAACGCAATCGAGTGCTTTACCCTATAATTTACAAATATCAAAACTGTATTGGTTGTTCAAAATACTCAACTACTAACGACTGCTAACTACGCCTAACGACTAACAATTACTAATGACTACTAAGAACGACTAACGATTATTAGCGATTACTAGCTACAACTAACGTTTACTAATGACAACCAACAACGATTAAAAATGACTAAAAACTATTAATGACGACTAACAACGGTTAACGACTAGTAACGATGACCAATTAGCACTAACTACTACTAATGACTAAAGACTAACGACACGCAACGGCTACTAACAATTACTAATGTCACGTCCCGACACAAATTAACAATTTATAATTTTGCATCTTAACACTTTACTGGCCGCTCGCACAACATGTGTGCGATGGTCGGAACAACTGTTAGCGGCCGATCGCACAACATGTGTGCGATGCTACCGCCGAAAGTTATTGGTCGGTACCACATTTTCTGGGTCATGATTAATGGACGCAAAAGTTAAATTTGTTGTATTAACTGTATTGTTCTTAATGTTGTTGTTTTCCTTTGTTTTAAGGGGGGGTTCTGCCTTGTAGAACCGAAAAAGTAGGTGATATTTCCGAATTTTTTTATAAAAAAACTATTGAACGAGTTTATTTGAAATTTGGGAAGTTGTTTCATTGTACCCTTGAGTATTATTACAAATTTTTATGAAGCTCTACAAAAAAAATGTGCGTGTGTAGAGCGTCGATTGCATAACGTTGAGAAAAAATGGCTCGTGCTGGCGTTGAAGGAAAGTGTCCTATGGTTTATCTGAAAAACTAAAAGGAAAAGGGATTCTTAATCTGCATGAACATGGCTATCTATGGTACTAGAACAATTCAGAAAAATGAAAAACTGTTAAAATGGTAGCCTTTTGTAAAAAAAGTTCGAATTTCATCCAAAAATCAGAAGGAATTATTTAAATAAAAAAAGAACGGTAACAGATACAGCCATAATTCTAGTACCATAGATAGCCATGTTCATGCAGATTAAGAATCCCTTTTCCTTTTTGTTTTTCAGATAAACCATAGGACACTTTCCTTCAACGCCAGCACGAGCCATTTTTTTTCTCAGCGTTCTGCAATCGAGGCTCTACACACGCACATTTTTTTTGTATAGCCTCATAAAAATTTGTAACAATACTTAAGGGTACAATGAAACAACTTGCCAAACTTCAAATAAACCCGTTCAACAGGTTTTTTATAAAAAATTCGCAAATATCACCTACTTTTTCGGTCCTACAAAACGGAACCCCCCCTTAAGTGTTTATTCGCACACATTGAATTATTTCGTGAATTTACATAAAGTTTTTTAAAATTAATTCTTCAAAAATACTACCGGCCCCTGGCAACGTTTGACTGCATAGACGTGCGGCCAGTAAAGTGGAGGAAAAGTTAAGGAAAATAATGTTATTTCCATCAATGCATGGCATGTGTACAATACCTAGGAGACCTTTTTTTATATAGAGTTCAGTATTACTTTGCAAGGACCCATGCACTCCGCGTGGTAGACACTTGAATCGAGGCACTCTTGAACGAGGAGACCATGCATTCTCCAATGCTGCATATTCTCCAACAGATCATAAAAGTCATAGAACAAACAAACCTCATGTAGAAAAACCAAGAGAGAAATTTTCTTTTTGACAAAGACACTAAATCAGACAAAGAGAAACAAAATGCAATGTCCATTTAAACTAGAGAAAGACATAGTAGTAAAAAATCGACAAAATTTAAAATGTACGTAGCCAGTAAGCATAGAAGACAAAATTTTGAGTATATAACTGCTAAAATTTTATGTATCTGCGCTTACTTACTTGTCAAGCATTCAGGGGACACCATCTGAGACGATTAGAAAATAAAGTTAAAATACCGTCTAAACCAAGTTTGAAAAGAGTAAGTCATTGGTTTATTTTTCACCTTAAATCCAAAGATCTAGAAATTGATATCTGATTTTTAAGACTTTACTCTTCTAAAAGTTCTGCAGCTGGTATCTGGCTTCCCGAGTCCTAAACCTTCTATTTTGAATTATATATCGAACCAAATTTGTTTTGTACTACAAAGTAGTTAAATCCGATAACAATAGACAAGTTCAAATTTTCCATTATGTCCATATGAATTTTGAAAAACTTCGGTCAAATAAAGTTGTGAAATCCGATAACATTAGACAAGCTCGTTTTTTCCATTATGTAAATACGAAGTAATTACAAAATGGAAAGCATTTTTTTTGTTTACGTGATTAGAACCGGTATTGAACTTGTTGGGCCCGGAACAATTCAGATGTTTGAGTATGATACATAATTATTCATATTATTAATATGTAATGTGATCTTTACTAATTTATAATGCGGTAAAAATAAATTAAATTGGAAGGTATTTATTGCTTATCGTTTGGGTTCGGGCCCGACAAGTTCAATACCGATTCTAATCACGTAAACTGAAAAAATTCTTTCCATTTTGTAATTACTTCGTATTGACATAATCGATAAAACAAGCTTGTTTAATGTTATCGCATTTCACAACTTTATTTGACCGAAGTTTTTCAAAACTCATATGGATATAATGGAAAATTTGAACTTGTTTATTGTTCTCGGATTTAACTACTTTGTTTCGCTGAAGATTTTCAAAATGTACCACAAAACTGTGTTTAGTAATCATATTTTTTAGATAACACACTAATATTCATTCACGTCCATTCTATGCTATAAACTATCAAAAATATGATGTATTCGTTTCTCATTATAATCATTTTTGATTTTGGGACGTTTTGTGTAAATTAGAAATTATTGGTGAGTTGCTTTTTGTAGAGAGATCCCTTTTCATACATGAACTTGTCTCGACTTTTTTGCATCATAGGTGTTTTTTAGGGGTATTAAGGACATTTTTAGTGATGTAAATTTTTCAAAACCCAATTAGTTGATTTTTTAATATCCCTTCTTTGTCCGTACGTTTTAACCATTAGAGGATTGGGATGATGCCATGTGGAGTCACGAGCTGACTAGCCAATATCCCACCTTAGTTCGGTCCTAAGCTGCGAAGCTCAAATTACTTTTCAATAGAAATATAGAACATTAAAAAGTTTTAGAAAAGGAACCAGAGGTGTTTTTTAGGGGGTTTTATACTATAGGATACGCATTAAATTATTACAATAGAGTAAAGCACGTGTATAAATGATTTAAATGTTGAAAAACATAGATTTAAAGGTTCTACAGATACGCCCATCTGTTTAGTTACAGAATGTAATTTCAAAGCATAGTGGTATTAAAAATTACGAGATTTTTCCTTGAATAATAGTAAAGTTTCTGGGATCATACCTTTTGTGTTTGAGAAAACAGATTCTTCATCTTTCTCCTCGTTTTTCCTCAGTTCTTCGCTTGATGTAGTACTTGCCATATGTGAAATGGTCAAACAATGTTTATCATATTCAATACGTGATTGGAAGAATTGCGTCTTACATGGAACACATCGGGGATGTAGAAAAGCTTTTAATTCCTGATGATTGTCAGTCTTATAATGATCAGATAATGCCTTGTAGAAACTTAAATCACAAATTTGACAGTATTCACGTGATATAAGGTTGAATTTGTTCTGAAACATATAATTTTTTTCAAAGCATCCAAAGAATTTAAAGTTCCATTTTCTCCAAATCTTGTACTTTCAAGTATCCCCGTTTTATTAATTATAGTGGCTGATATAAATAACTTTGAATTAAATTTTCAAAGTTACAGATATTGTTAGAATTTTTGGAGCTTTTTTAAAAGGTTTAAAAATATACAATTCTATTATAAAATATTACTATTTTTTACAAGTTCTAACAACGAGATCATGCGAGAATTTATGTGGATTATTTTCTTTTATAAAATAGATATTCAAAAGAAAAATAGGTATACACTACGTACAAAAAAGTATAGCATCAAAAAATCTGCGTCGAAAATTGCTTAATTTTAAAGGATGATGTTTTAGTTTTAGATCAACGTAGCGGAGGTTTCTTCTTTTTTTCAATTAGAGCTTGAAATCTCAACTTTTTGATCCAGCAGCTGGATTTTTGATTGGATGCAACCCCACCACAGCTGATCTTGAAATGCAAAGTCATCTTTTGGGTCCTAAAATTTACAAAGTTTGGGGATGCACGCGGGGTTATTTCCCTTTAATCTAAAAAAAGAGCTTTCTACGATCTTTTCTTGCAATATATAAAAAAATACTGGCTTTGAATTTGGTCTCGCTATCAGGTAACGGGTTCTTTACAGCCACAACCATTAGCTGATAGACCTCGCGACACTGCACGACAAATTGCGAATGTAGCATTGACAGGACATGTAATCGTGGTATCAACGATTGCACGATCTTCTCGTGCTGACGTTACGCGAGGTCTACCAGCCACCGATTGTGGCTATAAGGAACCCGTTACCTGATAGCGAGACCAAAAGACAACGGATCGGTTGATTCCCAATCTCTCAGGCATCTACCGTTGACGGAAACCTTTACGAATGAGCGCAATAATTTGCGCAAGCTGAGTTTCCGACAATGGACGCATTTGTTTAAAACAAAAAATTTCCAAACGTAGAATTTTCAAACAGAACTCTTTGCTTTACGATTTAATTGATTACAATGTGGACCAAAGTTGATACTTGAGCATAGGAACCACATATAAATACCACGTGCTACACTTGTTGGTTTTAGTTTACGCTTGTAATCAGCCTAATGTGTGTGACTATTGTTATTGTAAGTGAAGGGATAAGGACTATCGTAAAAGTTTAAAAAGTGTTAACACTACTTTTTCAATCGTTTAGTTGAGATTCGAATATTCCACTTTATTCCGAAACTAGTGTTTTTTCATATATAATTTCAAAATGCTGCACAATTGCAAGAAAAGATCGTAGAGAGCTCTTTTTTTTAATTAAAGGGAAACAGTTGAACACTAATTTGCCGTTTTTGAAGCATTGGAAAAAAAATCATCCAAATCCGAGTGCATCCCCGAACTTTGTACATTTTAGAACCCAAAAGATGACCTTGTATTTCAAGGTCATCTGTGGTGGGGTTGAATCCAATCAGAAATCCAACTACTGGATCACAAAGATGAGATTTCAAGCTTTAATTGAAAAAAAAGAAAGCTCCGCAACGTTAATCTGAAGCTGAGAAATCATCCTTCAAAATTAAGCAATTTTCGACGTAGATTCTTTGATGCTATACTGTTTTTGCATGGTGTATACGCGCCCTGCGTAAATTCATTACTACTGTTATATTTTTATTCATAAAGCAACTCTAAAATTCTCAAATGAAAAAACCTGTTTTTATTTTGGAAATACCCATTCTTTGACCATAGGCTTTAAACTATATATTCTTTTTTCAGTGTATCAGTCTTAAATTTATTAATTTCAATATTGTGTTGACGTTTCGGCAATTAATACGAAGATGACAACTCATTAGTTGTCGAAACGTCAACACAATATTAAAATAAATCATTTTAATACCGAAAGACTGAACAAAGAGTACATAACTAATTCTATTTTCTTTATTTCAACAAAATATGCACTTAATTGACTTTAGAAAAGTTGAATTTCGGAAAATTTCAAATTTTTGAACGATGGCTTTAGGAACACTATATATCATAATACTTCACCCCTAAGTGATCCCCTTTTCTATTAATAATTATGCTTTTACATATTTTTTGTAACTGCTGCTGAAACAAATTATGACTTTTCATTTACATGTGCATTTCAGAAATGATTTTCAAATGATTTTCTAGAAATATAGTCGACGTCTCGAATTCTTGCTCTGTAGCAACTTCCAAAAATGTTAATTTTTCTATTCACGTATTTCTAAAGATGAGGTCTTTAACAAAGTGGTAGGTACTTAAAAGAAAACAATATCTAATTTTCTCATTCTATAATTTTCATCAAAATTTGCAACAAAAATTATCTTATTTTCATTTGAGGCTTGCACCTTTTGTGTTATTGTGAAAAATTATTTCTATACGCAAGGCGGGTAAGTTATAAATTTTATTAAAGAACTTCCTTTGACGATTTTAAAGTCATTCTAAGTAGCCTGCATTCGATTGATAATAAACCGTAACCGATAACTCTGCATTTGCAGAAGTTATCCTATTCATTTGAAAATTTTTTCCTTGTTGTTGATACGACTTACTTTTTTACGATGACGTTTTGAGCTTTTCGCTGCTAATTCTCGCTGTTCTTCGGTTGATCTTATTATTTTTCTCATTAAACCGGTTTTTGTTTCATAAGATTTTTCCAAATGTTCCATTCTTAAAAGATGGGGACGTTTTGTTAAGTGACATTCAAACTCCTGCAAAATATAATGAAAATAAACGTACTTTCTCCAATGGCGTTTTGTAATTGATTCAATTTGTGGAACTTGCCGAGTTTTCGGAATTTTCTTGTGTTAACTAAGAAGATTTGCTAGAATCTGTGCACGGAGAATTTTTTTTCTAATAGCAAAAAAGAAAATTCTCAAAAAATTGTACAAATCATTAATTATTGGCCTGCTAAAGTCAGGACTGCAAGATTTTGCTCTTATAACTTAAATGATATCTCACTTGACTGAATACTACAATTACGATTTTTATGGAAAATGCATATATCCAGATACTTTCGATTGTTCCCTTTTCGAATGTGGCATTAGAAAAATTTGTAATTGCGACTATAAACAAAATTTGTAAAGTCTATTAAAAAACGATTTTTGAAGCAAGTTTTTAAACGAATTCAAAATTTTTACAATATCTAAACTTCAAGATTGTACACAAGAAAAAACATTCTTCTCTATTGCAAATTAAATATGGCAGAAATACTTTGGTTTTTATCCATCTACGTAGAATACAGTAAGATCTCTCACTATAAAGCGCAAAATCACCTCCAAATAACGATTTTTTAGCACCCACCTAAACGTTTCTCGACCAATCACGTTCAACCTATAATAAGGCGCGTCAATTGAAATTTACTTGCCTTCAAATATTTCATAACATAACCTCAAGCCGTCAAACATCCTTTATCAAATTAAAAATGTGCATATGTAATGTATATCAAATGTGTACATATTATATTACAACTTAATCACGCATAACTACACAGAGTGGACATTGAGGAAAGATTGTTATGACACCAAAAACAGTACCTCTGGCGCAAAATAAAACAGAGACAAGTTTATTATTATATGAAAGTTGATGTCTCGTTACAAAAAAGGACAGATCTAAAAAAAAACCCGAGAATGGCAGACAAGTTTTTAAATATTCACTATGATTTCAGTCAATAAAATCAGTACTGAACTTGTCAGGCTTCTAATGCGAACAACTTAAAAAACCTTGAATGATTTTCCAATTTTCAAAATATTTCTTATACCCCGTTTAAAAGTAGTAACTTAAGACTATTTCTACCAAAGGTGTCAAAAAACACTTTTTAGAATTTTAATTTAGAATTATTTTCGAGCTTTAATTTAGTATTTTTTTTAAATTCACAAACGGGAGATGATTAGTAGAGCAATTATGCACCTGTAAAAAATTTGGTTTTAATTAAGAAAATCTGTATTAATTATAATTCTATATTTTTGATTTTCGAATTTGTATTAGGTATAAGCAAGATGTAGCTGTAACATCCAACTGTAACACCCAAGCAGGGTGTTCCAGTTCATATTATAGCATGCATTTTAAAATCTAGTACAAACACTTTCCAATATTTCTAATTTAGCATTGAAATTTGAAAAATCGTGCTGATTTTTAGACGTATATAAATATAACAATTATTACGGTATAAACATTGTTGTTCGGTTAGTTAAGTTTATATAAAAAAAAAAGACTATGTATTTATGTTCATTAAGTTTATTTTGATTTTCATCTTCATTGTAGTAGTAATAATAATAATGGCAATGATAATAATGATAATTGGAATTGTTTATTTTGGGGTTTTGGGACCAATTCTTCCGGGGCTTCGGGTGCTGCAGTTGTTCAAGTCACTTAGCTTTTGGCGGTCGTCGGGCCCGGACGACATACCCCTACCTGGGCAGCCAAGCGTATCGCACGTTGGTTTATCGATGTATCGAACCGCGTGAAGACGAACGATTGGAGCGACCAATCTAACGCGCCGTGATCGCAACCGCGAGTGAATGTGTGTGTGTGTGTATGTGTGCCTCGAGGAACGGTTAGGACCCCCTGTACCGAGGACGGTGTCTGCGTGCGCTTGTCGACGTAACCCGTCCAGGCGACTCGGCGTACGACAACACCTCTGTTGTCCAGGGCACCACGCGTTGGCCTCCCCGAGACGTCGGGGCGCGCGTGATGCAGGTCGAGGACCACCTTCCGAGTCGCCCCGTCCAGGTTGACCGCTGTAACGCGGTGCAACCCTGCGACGCCCCCCGTTAACCTCAGCGTCCCCCTCAGCGGGCGGCGTTCGAGCTGCGTTGCGTGAGTCGCGTAAGTAGCCAACCAAGAGAGGTCAGTCGAAATCGTTCGCGTTGCGCTAGTTTTGCAAGTCCTTGTATTGCATTGATCGATCGTGTATAATGTATATTATTGGTAGTTTCAATAAAACATTCGCTTGCTTTGGCATTTCCCTCAAAATCGTAAGGGATTTTATGCCGAAGCAAATGCCTTTGTTCTCTGGGAAATGGTGTGTCAATTTATTTAACCCTTCACTCATTCCATCCCATCCCTTATTGATACTCGCCTTAAGTTATCTCAATGACGACTAGATTTATGAACAATTGTACATGAGTTAATCTTTGTGATAACCAATCATGACCAAAGTTTTTTTCATTAAATGCTCATGGTTTGCGTTATGGGCCTGACCAGTTCAGTACTGATTTTATTGACTGATATCATAATGGATCTTTAAAAATTTGTCTGCTGTTCTTAAGATTTTTTTGCTTTTTTAAATCTGTCCCTTTTTTGTAAAGAGATATCGATGTTCACATAATGAACTTGTCTCGGTTTTGTTTGCACAAGAGGTGCTGTTTTTGGTGAGGATTTCTCTACATTTTGTAAAGGTCCTGCAAATGACCAAATTTTCAGTAACTACCAATTAGGATTAGAAATTCTTTTATCCGCATTTTCATGATTTTCTATTATTTGTACAATACAGGATCAGAGAAGATTCTATTATTCGTACAATACAGAAAAGAGACACGGTAAAGCTCTCGCCAAATTTCAGAATAATGAATTTGTCTCAAGACATTACCATGTCTCTTGATAAGATCTCGAAGAGATTCGGCCCCGAAAAGACGGTTATAATGAGGTTCCACAGTATTATAAGTAACTGTTTTTAATTAATAAAAATAGATCGAAATACTAGGTGGACAGATTTTTATCATTAATTAAATGTCTTTTTCGTTATACCTAGCGACGTAAAAAATAGGCCTCTTTCTCGATTCTGTTTGTAAAAAGGTAACCTATGTGATATGCAAAATTTATATGTTGCCAAATACTGCAAATGCACATACTTTTTATTTCTGAAATATGTTATGAAAGCAAAAAATTATTGTTCTTTTTTTTTTAATCAATGTCACGTGATAAGTTATTTTGGGTCGAGAAAAATTTTGTTATATTTTTAAATTCCAAATTTTGCATTAATTACTGCTAATACTAACCTTCTTTTTATCAAACAGATATATTTATTTATGATATTCTACAACCCAGCTGAATAAAACAAAGTATTCCAAATCAAAAACTGATTGCAAATCAGAAAAAGCTCAAATTTTGATTTTATTCAACATTGTTGAATTTTTGGACCGCCTTCACCTTTCTATTTTAGTATATAAAACAAATTTATTTCTAGTACATAAATTATAAGTTTAGGCATTTATTACACAACCTTTAAAGGTTTTATAAGGGTAGTAAGAATTAACCATTTAAAAATTTAGGAGTATGTCAACTTTTACTATCACCTTCCGAAGAGTATACTTAAAAAATTCTCAGATATGCACTTTCTGTAAAAATTTTCATAGTATTAATCAAGTGAGATATTGTTAAAGTTGTATGTGCAAGATTGTACAAACCTCACATTAACGAAATAATTAATGAAATTATAATAGTTTAATTTATATGAAATTGCTGTGCATTTTTACTGAATGTTCCGTAAGCATTAATAACAAAATTGAAATTTCTTCAATCTTATAAACATAAAATTTTAGCACTTTACAATTCAACAATTAAAAAAAGCTATACCATATTTTAAGCTCTTTTAACCATCCTATTTCAAAAAAATACCATTCGATACTTCAACTTTTCTTATTTTTTGACACTTAAAAATAGACAGACAAATTTTGCGAATTACTATCTTCAATTATAAACTTACATTCTTGCGTTGAAACCGTTTATTGCAAATATGACAGACGATATTATTCACTGGAATGTTGCCGTATGAATTATACACCTGTAACACTTTTAATGGTTTTAGTGACTTTTTTGAAGATTTTGAGACGTTTGAAGATCCTGTTTTGGATTGTTCTTCTGCGCCACACTTTTTTCCAACATCGAAGCATTTTGCTCGTTCCTTTTTCTTCTCCTTAATTTCATTTTGCTTCTTCTTCTCGTTATATTCAAATTTTTTTACTATATTTTCTTCTTGTTTTGACTTTCCGTTTGACTGTTCATTATTATTTTCTTTCTCATTTTCTTCGCTAATTTTCTTACATTTTTGTCCAGTATACTTAGAAGTTTCCGGCCCATGTCTGATACAAAAATTTTAAAAAATAATTAAAAACAAATTTAAAAACAGGAGGATGAATTAAAATTTTTTAATTTAAATTTATCCTGAGTCAAGTTTTCTGAAGTGGGCCATCAAAAATCAGCATATCGAATTTTCTATTTTTTTTGGCGATAAATATTTATATATATATGTTAAATGTAATCTCCTAAAATTTTTTTAAAAAATTTTTATTTTTACAAAAGTTATAAACAAATTAGTTTTTAGGCTACTTTTTTTTTAAATTGTGATTATTCAGCGAGTTTTGTATAAAACTTTACCAAAATTTAATGGTAAGTACAACATTAGCAAAAGAATATAATAGTGTAATCGAGCGATTAAAAAAATTTAATTTATTTATAAAAAATTAATTTTGCAATAAACAATTTGATATTCAACCAACTTCTGGATGAGATAAAACAATATTTTTTTTTAATTTAAAAGCTTTAACATTAAGCTACTGATATCTGCAAAAAAATTTTGGTAATATTCATAAGAAACAATGTTATGAATTTTTGAACATTGTCGCGGAAGCCCTGCAGGCGCGTCGCGCGCGCGTTTTGTCTACTGCATAGTAGACGAAAGCTCGCCAGCGAGGCGCGAGCACGCGCGACGCGCCTGCAGTGCCTCCGCGACAATGTTCAAAAATTCATAACTTTGTTTCTTATGAATATTACCAAAATTTTTTTGCAGATATCAGTAGCTTAATGTTAAAGCTTTTAAATTAAAAAAAATATATTGTTTTATCTCATCCAGAAGTTGGTTAAATATCAAATTGTTTATTGCAAAATTAATTTTTTATAAATAAATTAAATTTTTTTAATCGCTCGATTACACTATTATATTCTTTTGCTAATGTTGTACTTACCATTACATTTTGGTAAAGTTTTATTCAAAACTCGCTGAAAAATCGCAATTTAAAAAAAAAGTAGCCTAAAAACTAATTTGTTTATAACTTTTGTAAAAATAAAAATTTTTTTTAAAAATTTTAGGAGATTACATTTAAAATATATATAAATATTTATCGCCAAAAAAAATAGAAAATTCGATATGCTGATTTTTGGTGGCCCACTTCAGAAAACTTGACTCCCTATGATCCAAATTTTTAATTCAAATTTATAGCTTACTTTTTTCCTGTAAGGATTTCAACATTTTTTGCTTGTTCTTGTTTCTTGACATTCCGCTGCTTTTTTTTTACAGCCTGATTTTTCTGTTTCTGGGAAGACTTTTCTGAAAGAATCTCATCATTTTGTGAATGGCACTGCAATCCATTGTTGCTATGACGTTTGCTAGCATTTGTTGCGCGATCTTGACGAGTACCACTATTACCAGTTTCGCTATTGTTCGCCTAGTTTGTGACGGGATTACATTAAAAACTTTCGGATGTTAACAAAAACCAATAAAAAAAACGACTTTTAGGAAGGAAAATTGTTTTAACACATTGACATCCGGCCCCGCGAAAACGCGGGCTTCTGAGAAACAAGCGAATAAGGCCGGCGTTCAGGCTTAAATGTCTCTTTGGTCGCCGGCTGTCAATGTGTTAACACGTTGCGTACATGTTGCGAGATATCTGGGATATGGCATTATGAATAATCCTTTTTCAATTGATTATCACAAGCACAAGATTATATCTATTTTTTTTTCATTTACTTTTTGAAATATATTGCGAGTTTATATAATGATAGAATTGAATATAATTTCTCATTTACTTTTACTGACTTTTTATAATAATAATTATAAGAGAGAAATTGTTTTTGTTTATTATATTGTTCAAAGGGGAGGCTCTGTAATGTTTTTGTTAAGAATTATTATATTATAGGTATAGACACAGGTCCTGGAAGGCCCATACTCAACGTGTACCCAACGTGTTAAAAACTACGTCATATTTCGCTAATGCGTGTAAATTTTTTAAAATAATTTTCAGGTTTCTTTGTGCCAAGAATTCAAGATTAATTTGCGCTGATCTTATCATATATTCTTTTCATTAGATAAAAATCTGAATTTCTAGAGATTAACTTGTTACAGTGATCAAATTTCATTACTTCGAAAAAGAAAGTATTTTCACGAAGCTTGAATACATTTTTAACAAATAAATAATTATGCTTCTTAGTCCATGTGTACCTGGCTATAAGGATGGAATCGAGAGTTTTGAATTAAATTGCGTCCGACTCTATCGACAAATCTTGCCAAAGGGTAATTTTGCCTTTCAGGAGCATTCATAAATTCTGTAGAATGTAAAGCCGAACTATTCGTGAACCTCCTTGAATCATAATTCTCTGTTTCAGAGTACTTCACAGCCGGTCGAAAAATGTTTTCGTTTTGTGCTGAAAATACCTGCAGTATAAATGGGCATTTCAGTTCTAACCGCATCAACCATAAACGTCATACCGAAAAAAAGGTTGTTTATTGTATTGAACACGTTTTTAAAACAAGAAAGCAATCATTTGGTAAGAAAATTACCTATTTAACATAATCGTGTTTCAAATTTATCAAAATTAAATGTTGAAATTGAAAGAAACCAATTTAACCGTGTGTTCGAACTTAGCTAGTTGGCAACACTGTATTTAAATATTGAAGTCGTCTTCTCGGTAACAGAGGGAGCGAGTTACGACACTCTACGAATAAAGTTTCTAAAGAAAGCGTGCTTTACTCGTATCATTAAAAGCATCCTCATCCTTGTTTTATATAAGCATCCGGCATTCGTTCAATAGGAATCCCAATAATTATATGATTAAAAAATTTATAAAATTTCAAAGGCAGTATTATCACGTTCATGCAGTGCATAAGACTGATAATAAGTCTTATGCACTGCATGAACGTAAGCTCGATAGCGTCACAAGAAGATTTCATGATGTCTCAGAATCAGTGAAGATCACATAAAGAATTGACTCTTATATAAGTAGAATGACATCTGTAAATCGCAATCGTAAGTGCGATGGGTGCGAGGGGTTTTTGAATAATGTGGCGGGCTTTAAACAAATAATGAAAACTGTCGAAGAATGTACGTTATTTTCCTTGTCTACTGGGTCAAAATTATGCATAGGAGACATTATCTGTGAAAAGTATCGAAAAGCTCATTATCGGAAGAAGAAAATACGTAAAACCAGTAACAGTAAAGAAGAACCAAGTTTTAGTCTAGTAGAAAACAATCAATTTCCAAGTAAGTACTACTAAAGCTATACATAGAAGTTTGCTTAATGAGGAGCCAAATCATTCTACAAGGAGGCTGGGTTTTATTAGCTACATATTGTCCCAACGTTAATTATTCATTCTACGGTATACTAAATTTAGGCAATACCGTCATTTGTTGACTGTTGAAACAAATCTTTTTAAATAATGCAAATTTTGAACGTTATTTATCTGTCACGGAAAAAATTGATAAAGTGTGTTTTCGCGTATTTTGCATTTTTATTTCATAATAAGTAATGTGTTATAAAATTCCTTCAATTTTGCATATGGGCTGTCAGGTGAGTTCGAATGCGTCCAAGTGATATTTTAATTTTTTTGAAGATATGGGTTAACCCTTAGAGGTCACACGTTCTAAAAATAACGTCCCGGTAACACGGTGTCACAATGACCTCAGCCATGTTTAAACAATTGCCGCGTTGCCAATATCATTCCGAACGACTCATAAAAATTCCGGATATTAGTTTTGAACCTTTTAGAATGAGGATATCATGGCAACAAATTTTTATCAAATTTTCATAATGGTGAACAAAAATCAGCAAGGAGGCATTGCGTAAAAACCATTTTTTACTAAAAAAAAAATCATAACTCTGGCAATTTTTAATATAGTTTCATAAAATTTGAGGGGTATACTCCTGAGATATCATAGTGTATGGGAAAAAATAGTTCCATAGTGGGCGTTTCAATAAAGGTATTTATTTTGACCCCCAGCTCCCGCACGGTCTTCTAAAAATCGACTGCCACGAAGGAACTACTGCCGCGATTCGGCCGACTCTAGTCTCATCTTACAAAGGGAACCCCAAAGCACCGTTAGACGGGAAGCCAGACCAATCGGGCGCCAATAACTTATAGTAATTCTAGCTTCAAGTTGCGTTTGGGGTCATTTTGACCCCTAGTGACCTCTAAGGGTTAATTTGACACATCTATCCGTCTGCCATGTTGATTATATTTTTGGCGGTAAGCTAATTAATAAAGAAAGTTTAATAACAAAAATTTATTTGAGAGAGCAAAAATCGATTGCCAGCCCATCGTATAGAGCTAACACATTCAAAATTTAAGATTATCCGTTCACTAACAACCGAGTATTTTGTATCGATCGCGTGACTTTTATCCTACAGCCTGCTTTAGACAAGCTGACCATGTATGGCCATGTATGGCCATGTATGGCGGGTTGCATGTTCAGAGTCCGGCAACCTTAATTTAAAGACAATATTTTGATTTTACAGGTGATGCAGGAGCTTCGCGATCAAACCAAGAAGATCCTGACTACATTTTACAAGTACCATCTTGCTCAACCAATTCGGAAGTAGAATACATGGAACTGTCAATGCAAAGAATTGCGTCAACACATGCTTACGGCTGTGTTTGTTCCAAAAAGACAATTTAGTTGTTGTTCTTCAAGAAACTTTTCAACAAATAATTATATTCTTTGGTCTATGCGTACCTGAGTGTAAGGATGGAACCGTGAGTTTTCAGTCCAGCTACATTCAACTCTATCAACAAATCTTGTTGAAGGGTAACTTTGTCTTTCAGCGGCATTCATAAATCTTGTAGAATGGTAATTCTGTTCTTCTGCCGAACTATTCACGAAATTTCTTGAAGCATCACTCCGTGATTCAAAGAAATTAATAGCTGGTTCAAAATTGTTTCGGTTTTGTGCAGATGTTACCTGCAGAAAAAATGCGTGTTTTAAGTTTAATACCGTAAAGCGTAAACCATAAACGTGATATTGACAGACAAGATTGTTCATTACATTAAATACATTCTCAGGTCAAAAAAGCATTCCCTAAATAAAATTGCCTATTTTACTCCATCTTGGTTTATGTTAACACGTTCACGCCGGCGTGACCCACCGGTGGGTCACACTTGACTATTCCGTGGGACGGTCCCACTTCACACGAAACAACGTAAATATCCGCCCCGGCGTGAACATGTTAATGGAATAAAAATTTCTAACGGAATAATAATAGGAAATAGACAAAATTAATTTACTATTACGTAATAAGTAGAAAATTCTCCTGAAATTTATATAGGAAATATTTCTCTTAAACATGTTACATCATTTATAAATAAAGCTAGAACGCAAACATACGTTAAATGTAAAATATACATTCCTCGTGGAAATTGAATGATTAATGACAGGGGGAAACTTTTGTTTAATTTATGATTTACGCTGGATTTGTATTAATACCCCAGGGTATATAATAATGGAGGAACGTTAATTGGACAATATAAAATAAGTGGTAAACAAGCTCTTAATTACAAAGAACAAATTAGAGCACAGCAGAATTTTGCCCGTAAATTGTTCATAAAATTAAAAGTATTTGTCGTAGAGTCAAAATCAACGATCAATTACTAGATAATATATCTATAAAGCTTGTGCAAAAATTTAAGACCGATCGGTTTAGCCGTTTTTGAAAAATCTTGCTCACCACAAAACGTGTTTTTTTCGAGGTGCTCCCGGAGATTGGCTGCAGCGGCTGTCAGAATGATTATTTTTATACCAAAAAATTGAGAAAGTAGTCAAAAACTACTACAATATATACACAAAGTTTGAAATTAATAAATTGAAATATCTCTCCAGGAAAAATTCTTGAAAAATCGCCTTCTTTTCGGCCTTCTAAGTCCGTACAACTTCTTAAATCTGTTTGTATCACTTTTTGGCGGAGAACGAAGTGGCTGCTATGCCAATCATAAATAATATAAAAGAGTGGGTGCAAAGTCCAAGGGCACATGATGTTTAAATTTTGTATCGCTTATTTGATTTGTTATATTTTGTAAAATTTCTAAAATGTTTGATTTATTGTTGATTTTATGAAAAAAGATTTTAAATAAAAATATATAAGTAATTTTGGAAGTGCTCTTTTATTTTGATAAATCCTAAATTTAACATTGCAAAATATGTGACGCCACATCAGGAGGGGGGGGGGGGGCACAAATGTGACCACCTGTGACAAGGAGGGGGGGCTCCAAATATCATGAAATTCGTGTGACGTAATTTATGGATGGCCCCTTGGATGAAAAACGTAATTTAAAGATGTTAATTGGATTAGAATTTTTATTAGTTTAAGAAGTAAGATGCAGAAACAAATTTATAATTAATAAGAAATATATTGATTTGTTGCAAAGGGGTTATAGTAAGTAAGATGAAAATAAACAAAATGTAAATACTTTAAAAAGTGTAAATACCAAACTCATTTTTAGACCATAAGGCTTAAATAAACTATACTATCTATTGCAACGACCACTCGGCGAACTTCCTGGCAACACGAGCCTCAAATAGTTCGTGGTGTTACCCTCCTCCGAGTTATGGAGTCGGAGCGAATTCAAATTTGAATTGGTTTCTCTCCAATAGATACGGAAGGAACCGAGATAATCTATCGAGAGGAATCAATAGCCGCTTAGCATTCACTTCTACTCCGCTTAGCATTCACTACTCCCCTCGAATGGCATTCAAAACTGCGGCCAATTTTTACCACGCATAAAACCGTGACACTATTCAATTCCCATAACAATAGAATAAATAGTGACACAAAATTTTGGTGAGACGAAGAAAATTTGAGAATATGTTTTTCTTTAGTAAAATACGTGATGCCCCCTCTCCAAGAGCAACTTTAGCGGTGCCACTTATGCGTTTTTTCTCCTGAGTTTCGGGATGATTGCCTAGAAATCAGGAAGAGATATTCCCCCTGAGATACTGGCTGTAGAAATGGCTTGAATTTTCCCGACACTCCACCCGAATGTTCACAGTGAGATACTTACGAAACCAGGACAACTAACACGGTCTTTCGAATAGTTCTTAAAGTGTTCTTTCGGCTAATCTACTGAGATCCTCCTATAGGAAAGTTCCCTATAGGAATCCGGACGCGATACAGTACGATCGCTCTACAAGATACTTCGATTCTCGGTCTACAAGATACCTCGGGTTCCGCTTCGCTATCCACTACCCCCACTCCTAATGCCCCTTCGCCTTTGAATGTTGGAGTCGCTCGCTCCATACAATGTATATAGTATGTATGTACCACGGAAATAAATGTCACGTGACAAAAAAAAAGAAGGAAAAGGATATCGAATACAAAGCAACCTACATATACCGATAGTGAGATCTATTTCTCTCCGGCGTAACAGACCACTGAGTGGGGGAACGGTAGTTTTCTTCTGTTTTCAGAATCATATTCCCCTTCGGTCCCTTTGGTATCTTGTAGAGCGATCGTACTGTATTATAGAATTCGATTTCGTTAACGGGTTGTTACTTTAACCTGCTATTACCCGAATAGACAACGATCATCCGCAACTATACTATTCCTGAATCCGCAGATATTTCGGGTATTTCTAATACGATCTCAAATATCTCTTTAGAAATAACGTCTACTCGGGATATTCACACTGAACTCCTACTCTAAGAACGGGTATTCGTACCGGACTCTTACTATCCGATCACCGTCTCCCTAAGATATTCGCACCGAACTCTTCGAGGGCCCTCCCGGGACCTCTATTTAACACTATGGACCACGCGCGGAAAAGTTCTAGAAGTCTTCTCTTTTTGCATCCTGCCACCTGTCCTCTCTCGCTAAGAGGGATTCTTTTTCAGAACATTCTACGATGTTCTTTGGCACATAATTCCTCGGAAAATGCAGTTGCATCCTGGAACTCGCGACCACCTTCCTAATTTTTGAGAGAGCAATATTTTGCTACGGCTCCCGTTCCTTAATCTTAATTAGGAAGGTGCAATCTGCATTTTCCGAGGGGTCGAGTGTTTTCCCTGCTACGAATCCTCACATTCGCATATAATAGCGCGTAGATACGCTTCGTTCTCCCTCGACTCTTGGGATCCCCCTGTGAATAACGTTTTACTCGGTCGAGGCTCGGTTGCCATGCAGCCAACACTAATCCTTGCCTGTGACGTAGGCATTAAAGCCGAATCGGATGAATCTAAGGGGAGAGCACGACTTTTAGAAGAGTCGTCCAGTCACACGACGTATCTACTGTCAATCCAAAGTAGCGAAAATTGCCAGATGTGACGTTGTAAATTGTAATACCATCTACATTTAGGAGATATTTTTTTACATACTTAACCATGTCAATAATTTGTTTTTTTTTATTAGATCAATGCATTTTCAAAACATTACTTGAAATATTGCTACATGTAGGCCTTATGAGGTAGTATACATTTTTCGATATTATATGTTGAAAATGGAAATCTATTAAAAACCCCAAATAACAGCTTTTATACCAAGAAAAATAAATTCATTTTTTGGCTAAACTAAACTACATAAATTGAAAGATAATGCTTTAATCCGTTTCCTCCTGACACCGTATATATCCGTCATCCACTTTACGTTCCCCGGAGCCGAACGCCAGATAAATCCGACATGCACTTGATGGACTGCTGGAGATGAACGCCGGATATATCCAGCATCCAAGGTGTCCTCATTTAGACGTCTGAATAATTGTAAAAGTTATGACTAATATTTTTTGATCCCTACTTATAGCTATTTCCCGATTCTTTTACGTTAGTATATGTTTCATACGTGTTAGAAACATATTTATTCTACCTATTTTTTATTACATTTTTTGCTTTTATAAAGAACCAACTTTACCAAAAATTTATTTTTTTGACCGAGGGTCACCGTTCAAAAAAGACGACCGGCGAACCGAACTGCCGCAGCGAAAGGGTTAATGTAATTATTAGAACTGCTTTCAACGGTATAACACAAATCTGATATTCACAAGTGTATTTGAAGCGTATGCTTTATCAATTTCTTAACACGTTCGCGGACACTAAAAGTTTCAGCGAGGTCCAAATATTGACAGTCATTTCATTTCACGCAATGTGCTTGCCTAAGAAAATTTGTAAATACACAGAGAAAAGATAAGATAATACGAAAATACCTAAAGAATCAGTTAGTTATTACCTTGACAGGTATAATAATTACAAAAACTTAAGATTATACAAAATTAAATTCAAAATAATTGGCTTTAAAAGTTGCTAAATTTGGATGAAACATGAATGCTGTAGCTTTCATGTCATTCTGCATCACCATGAAAATGAATGCTATAGCATTCGCGTTCGCGAACGTGTTAATTCACATTACTCCTGACTGTGACAATACCTGCCATAAATCCTTACACTTACAAAGAATTTATAAATAAGTTGTGTGACTGAAATCTCAGAGAGAAGATATTTTAATATTATTTCTTAAAAATAAGTTTCAGATTTTGTACACCAACAGTTCAAAAACATTTTGCTAATCTTGTCGTATATTATTCTCATTTGTATAAAATGTCGACTTTCAGAGTCTAAATTGTCTATACGGTCTTCCAATTTCATTTATTTCGAGAAAGAAAAAATCTTTATAAAACTAGAATACGTTTTCAACAAATAATTATATTCTTTGGTCTATGCGTACCTGAGTGTAAGGATGGAACCGTGAGTTTTCAGTCCAGTTACATTCAGCTCTATCAACAAATCTTGCCGAAGGGTAACTTTGTCTTTCAGCGGCATTCATTAATCTTGTAGAATGGTAATTCTGTTCTTCTGCCGAACTATTCACGAAATTTCTTGAAGCATCATTCCGTGGTTCAAAGAAATTAATAGCTGGTTCAAAATTGTTTCGGTTTTGTGCAGGTGTTACCTGTAGAAAAAATGCGTGTTTTAACTTTAATACCGTAAACGGCGTAAACCATAAACGTGATATTGACAGACAAGATTGTTCATTACATTAAATACATTCTCAGGTCAAAAAAGCATTCCCTAAATAAAATTGCCTATTTTACCCCATCTTGGTTTATTTTAACACGTTCACGCCGGCGTGACCCACCGGTGGGTCACACTTGACTATTTCGTGGGACGGTCCCACTTCACACGAAACAACGTAAATATCCGCCCCGGCGTCAACATGTTAATGGAATAAACATTTCTAACGGAATAATAATAGGAAATAGACAAAATTGATTTACTATTACGTAATAAGTAGAAAATTCTCCTGAAATTTATATAGGAAATATTTCTCTTAAACATGTTACATCATTTATAAATAAATTGTATCACTAAAACCAAATGGAAAATAAAAATTATTTTTTAAATTTGACTTATAAAGTGGTTATTATCAAATTTCATATTTTAAAACGATATGACTATAGTAGTATTTAGTGTATCTGATCGAAATTACCGATACAAAAAAGAATACCTTGTAGTTACTAGAATTGATTTTCAACACTTTGAAGATTAATGGCAATTTTAGAAATTATAACTAACAAGGAAACCACCCGAACCCGAACTTACCGGTTTAATAATTTTTGTGTATGTTGTAAAGCGTGAAAGAACAATATACACGTATTTTTTCTATTTGCTAAAAAACGGGTTTAAGGGGTGAAAACCACCCTCAAAGTTTATTTTGTGATGGGACAAAATGGAAAATGTTTCTTGTGAAAAGCGCTAGTTATTGGATGTTTTTGTTTTTGACTATTGGTGTTGCGACCCCCTTTTTTGTTTTGGAAAAACGTTATTTTTCATATGTTTAATGTAACAAATCAATTTTAGCCTTAAAAAATTAAAGTAAAATATTTTTGTAAATAAAATAAAAAATTAAGTTGACATATATCAGGATTTTGCATAAAACCACCTCTGCGTTAACGTCACTACCCTTTAAGGCGAATATCCATTTATAACAATGAAAAGCACATTTCTCTCATGAAATATACCCTCTATACGAGCTAAATATAATTTTCTATCAAAGGGTATAGCCGAATAAGCATGATAAAAGTGCCCCTAAACCAAATTGAACTTACGTTACGCCAATAGGAAATCTATTTCCACACAGTTTTAACCACCTATCCCTATTACTAGGGTAGATATGAAGCGAAACATGATTTAAAGTTTAAACTTAATTTCTTCTTTTCTATTCTAGCAAAAATTATGAAAAAATCTGCAATACTGTAATTAATGTGTTATATATCATGAAATTTTTTGGCTGAAAGATCTATTTTTAAAAAATTACAAAAGTTTTAATATTCAATTTTTTCATTGAAATTATCAAGTGACAACCTTGATATTTTTACAGTAGAAGCTTTTTATAATGCCTACTAATTCCTAATTTGTTCAGATTTTTGGGAATGGTGCAACAATATGAAAAAAATTAAAAATTACTTTTTTCTCATTTTACTGTGTATGGAAGTAACCATTAATGAAGGTTGTAAATCTTGGCAATTCTCTTTGATATACGTGAGAAGCTAATTGGTAATGATGGATCGAATTATTTACTGCATAACAATATCTTCAAATGTAAAAACAAGATGAATCCGTTCAAAGTAACGTATATTTCTGGTATTATGATTATACTGTAAGAAATATACATATTTTATATTACTTAACCACTTGCGCTACGATTTAACTTTCGGTTGCTGTGCCGTGCTCTACGATACAGGGTTATTCAGAGCACCCATACCAGGATTTAGTTCCTATACACTGTTTTTCACATGGGGGCCCGGTACGAATGCTCTGAATAACCCTGTATAATACGCGGATGAATGACTATCGGATGTGGTGTTCATGTCGCTTGCGATTTTGGAACAAAAGTATCTCGACGTGCGACGCATGTCTTTATAGCGCAAGTGGTTAAATAAGTATTTCAATCCTACCAACTATTACGGGCAGTTTTTCATTTTTTAAATCCATGTGTTTGATAAAATAAATATTTCAATTCTACCAACTGATTTTTTTTTGTTCTCTATGAACAAAAAAAAAATAAAATATGATCTTAAATAATTCATAATTTATGATAATAAAAAAAAAAAATCGTTATGTGTAAATAATTCTCATTTTTTCTCATTTATTTCCGTAGTATCTTGTATGGAGTACGCAACTGCAAACATTCAGAGGTGAAGAGGCATTAGGAGTGGGGGTACTGGATTAGCGAAGGGAAACCCGTGGTATCTTGTACAGAGATTCTACTGAATAAACATATAAGGGATTATCCTACAACTACACCATACTCCACAAACCCCACTGGTTTCTATTTGTTCCAGTTTTTAAAAATAAAAATAGGGATTATATGCTTTCCAGAACACATATTTTTCATTTGGTCATATCGCAAAATATCCATTAGGAGCCGAGATATGTCAGAAAAGAGTTATTTGGGGATGGAAATTTGTCACCCCATAATTCTTTGTTGTTCGAAAATGTCGTTGCACTTTCGTAATTGATAGAAAATAACATTTAGCTCGCATAGAGAGTATGTTTTATTGGAGAAATGTGCTTTTTATTGTTACAAGTGAATATTCGCTTTAACACGTTCACGCCGGCGTGACCCACCGGTGGGTCACATTTAACTGTACCGTAAGCGGTCCCGCCCCACGCGGAAAAACGTAAATATCCGCCCCGGCGTGAACGTGTTAAAAGGTAGTGAACGATTTGTAAGGGTGATTTTATCCAAAATGCGGAAATTTGTCAATTGAATTATTTTATTTACAAAGATATTTTTGTCTTTTTTTCTGAGGCTAAATTGATCTTTTACAGTGAACATATTAGTGAAAAATAACGTTTTTCCAAATGAAAAAATAGGGGTTGGAACCTCAATAGTCGGAAAAACATTCACTAACTAGCCTTTTAACTAGCCTAACTAGAAAATGTCATTGCATTCTCTTAATTAATACAAAATAATATTCAGCTCGCATGAAGAGTATATTTCATGGGATAAGTGTGCTTTTCATTGTTATAAGTGAACATTCGCCTTAACCTTTAGAGCGCCGGAAAACGCCTAGAAGCGTAAAAAAATTTTACTCATTACTTTTCATCTAAATTGGTTGAAAATTCATGTGTAGAGGTTATAGACTCTCCTAAAATGATTGCAAATTTTTCAACCCCCCGGCCCTTTAAAGGTTAAAGGGTAGTAAAGAAATGTAGGGGTGGTTTTTCGCAAACTTCTAAAATATGTGAACTTAATTTCTTTACTTTATTTATTAAAATATTTTTTTAAATTTTTTAAATCTAAAATTTATTTTTTACAGTGAATATCTCAATGAAAGATAAGATTTTTCCGAAATAAAAAATAGGAATCACAACCCCAATAGTCAGAAAAAACATCCATTAACTAGCGCTTTTCACAGGAAATATTTTCCATTTTGTCCTGTCGCAAAATATTCATTAGGAGCCGAGATATATCAGAAAAACGTTTTTTGGGGTGGTTTTCACCCCTTAAAAGCGTTTTTTAGTAAATAAATAAGAAATGCGTGCCCATTATTTTTTCATGTTCTACAACATATATAAAAATCATTAAAATCGGTGAGTCCGGGTTTGGGTGGTATCTTTGTAAGAAAAGCTACGCATGCAAAAGTGAAATCTTCTTTTTTCACGACAGTAGGAAGATTTGAAGAAAGAGGCAAGCTTTTTACTTTGTATATAGTAAAGCCTGTTTTTGTGAGGTCCTTTTTTATGCGATTTTTTTTGCGATTTTTTTTATGCGGTATATGAATTCCAACAGCGTTGGCACCATTATCGTGTTTTCTATCAATGAACATATGCGCACTTCAATCTCCTGACAATGTACATTCCATTGTGTTAGTTCGACGCGCTATAGTAGCATACGCTTCGTCAATTTTGAAAATTTCTCCATGTATATAATGAGAAATTAAATGTTTTTAAAATGTTTCCATGTGTAATTTGATTATTTATTTTGTTTGGAAGAACTTTCTCATGTATTTCGTAAATAATTGACATATTTTCCAAGTGCGACTTTTTTTATACGGTTCCTCTCCGCCGTATAAAAAAATTTTCTGTAATATGTTGTACAAAGTTGTTTGTTGTATGCAAAAAATTTATAAAATACATTTATAAAATTATAAATGCAAACATTTATAAAATTTCCCAATATTTTTTTGTGCGATTTCTTTTATGTGGTCCCTATCTACCGCACAAAAATAGGTTTAATTGTATTTTCTGATATTTACTCTCTGTCTCTTTCGTATCATCACCTTTTTTGTCGCAAAAATAGATGTGGTGGGGAGAGCTCTATCGTGAGCTCTCTTCTTTTCTTATAAAGCGACCATCTCATTCGACTCTATCTTACTCTCTCACATAGGAGTGGAACCAGTGCCATCTCTTGACAGGAGTGTCCAGGAGCCTTAAGGGGTTACATCTAGTTGGCGGCTGAAAAAAAGACGTGTTTTTGTGAATTTTTTCGGGGGGAAAATGATTGCAGGTATCGAATTGTTTTTTTTTTTCATAGTAAATGGTATATCTTCGACTATGTTTCATAATTTTTTTATTGAAAAGAATTCACAAATGTAGGAGATACAATGCATTTCCCGGACCGCTAGATCTTCTGCGGTGACCACTGTATCTTCCACGTCACTCGTCTAAAATCAAAAAATCAAACAGATTATGTTTTTGCATCGTATTATCTAGTCCTTAATCTAAGGATTTGAGCAAATATTAATTTTTGAAAAAATGGTCGACGAAAATGAAGTGATTTATTCATAAAAATTTGGACTTTCTCGTTCAATCGTCGACCATTTTTTCAAAAATTAATATTTTCTCAAATCCTTCCATTAAGGACTAGATAATACGATGCAAAAACATAATCTATTTGAGTTTTTGATTTTAGACGAGTGAGGTGGAAGATACAGTAGTCACCGCAGAAGATCTTTTTTGAACAGCGGACCGAGAAATGCATTGTATCACCTACATTTGTGAATTTTTTTCAATAAAAAAATTATGAAACATAGTCGAAGATATACCATTTACTATGAAAAAGAAAACAAACCCGCAAACATTTTCCCAAAAAAAAATTCACAAAAACACGCCTTTTTTCGGCCGCCAACTAGATGCAACCCCTTAAGGGGATATTCTAATCTAGAGGCACGAATTTCGGTCGCTTTTTCGAGCTCTGTAAAAATAAAACAAAGAATATTTTTACTATCCATTTTTTTATCATTCGTTTATTGATACTTTAAGAATACATGAAAAATTTATTGAAAAAAAATTCAAAATTTAAGAAGTTATGAGCTGGCAAAGTGGGGGGTCCAAAAAAAAGACTGTTCTGGCGTACAAGGTTTGAACCCTTCTGGTCATCTGAAACAAAAAAGTCCAACGTAGTCTTAATTAGTAAAGATCTCGCTATGGGCTCACCCATGGACAAGTAAAAAAAAAATTTGTTCACAAAATGGCGGCCGTTTGAAAAAACTTTCAAATTGTTTGATTTGAAAAAACGGCCGCCATTTTGTGAAAAAAATTTTTTCTACTTGTCCATGGGTGAGCCCATAGCGAGATCTTTACTAATTCAGAATCCGTTGGATTTTTTTGCTTCACATGACCAGAAGGGTTAAAACCTTATACGCCAGAATACTCTTTTTTTTTGGACCCCCCACTATGCCAGCTCATAACGTCTTAAATTTTGAATTTTTTTTTTCATTTAATTTTTCATGTATTCTTAAAGTATCAATAAACGAATGATAAAAAAATGGATAGTAAAAATATTCTTTGTTTTATTTTTACAGAGCTCGAAAAAGCGACCGAAATTCGTGCCTCTAGACTAGAATACCTCCTTAAATGGCTGGTATAGAACAGAATCTGTTGCAATTTTGGCACAAATCGTGCACGTCAAAATGTTAACTGCGCGAAGGTTTGGCGTCTCTCTGGCACGGATCGTACATCAGATTTTTCGATGCGCGAAGATTTGGTACGTTTCTCTCATGAATCGTTCATCATATTTTTGAACCGCTGTTGATAACACTTGAAGATTTGGCCCAAATCAGGTGCGTATCTGGTTTGTAAATCTGGCTCCTGATTCTGGTTCGTCAACTATAATAAGAATGCGACAGCAGACGATATGGAATCTGGTTCCAGAAATTTGCTTCGCTTAGTACGGATCGTGCACAAATTTGGTACCTCGATTGCCGATGGGGATGCAGGGATTATACTAAATATTAACAGATCGGCAAAAATGATTGATTACTTTCAACTCTTCGTCACAGAAGAGTTCGTATAAGTTATCGCAAATGAAACAAATGATTATTGGTCCAAAAAAAGTAAGAATAATATGAAGAATGTAGAAGGAATAAAAGTATCCGAATTGTACTGTTTTTTTTTGCTCTTTCATTTCTAATGACACGCAACAAGAAGTTGTCCTTGGTGAAATACTGAAGTAGAGATATACTTCTGCGTAGTGATGTTTTCAGAGAAATCGTGGCTAGAGATCGTTGTTCGAAATTGTTAGAGATGCTACATTTCAGCCAGGATTTCAGAGCTACTAATGATCGGATATATAAAATAAGGAACATCATTGATATGCTCCGAAAAGCATTTGGCCAATCATTCTATCCCTACCAAAAATTATGCATTGATAAAAGTTTGCTTTTATATAAAGGGCGACTATCTTTTAAACAATACATTCCTTCGAAAAAAAGTAAATTTGGCATTAAATCGATTATACTTAGTGATTGCCGAACAGGATTTGTACAAGATATTATTGTGTATGCCGGGTCATCGACTATGGTCAATAGTGGAAATTCTTATGAAGCCCTACCTAGGAAAATACCATTCCCTGTTTATAGATAACTGATATTCGAGTCCAGCCTTGTTCAAATTATTATATAACAACTGCACCAATACATGCGGAACCGAAAGGAAAATGCGCAAAGGAATGCCGAAAATTCATGATAAATTAAGAAAAGGAGAGGCATCTTTTCGGTCATCTAAAAATTTACTAGCTATAAAATGGGCGTACAAAAAATATGTATACATGCTTTCTACCATGCATACATCGGCATTTACAACGGTTTCCAGGCATGGCGGAAAAAAAGTTACTCAAAAACCTCTATGCGTAGCAGATAACAATGAATCTATGGGTGCCGTCGATAAAGCAGACATGGTAATAAGTATTGTAAGTTCAACGCGCAAATGTTTACAATGATATCGCAAATTTTTCTTTCACTTACTAGAAATATGCGTGTGGAATGCGTATTTTCTGTATAAACGTAAAATGGAAGAAGCCATTTCTATGGCCAAGTTTCAGTTTAAATTAATTCGGGAAATACTGGAAAAATAACATAAGACTACTAATCATCATCAGCGATGAGCCAATAATAATCCATTACGATTAACCGAGCGAAATTTTCCTTCACTCTATGCATCAGTTGGAAAAAAACCGAAACAATTACTAAAACCGACAACTAACGGGTACTAATGACTAAACAGTAACGACCGCTACTAATAACTATTAACGATGACTAACGACTAATGACAACTAATGGCTTGTCGGGCCTCGTGTATACTATTGTACATCCACCACCTTATACAGATTAATTTATGTATGATCATAAGTGAGTACTTATAATTATATACAGGGTATGCAGTGTAAGGTGTCAAAGCCAAGAGATGGTGATAGATGGTGAAAAACTTCTTTTATTATTTCTACTACTACTACTACTTTGTTGTTCGACGGAACACCGACGAGTAGGGTCGAATTAAAAATTTTTTTAACACCCACCGAGCCTCTTCGGCGTTCTGATTAGTCGGAACGGTTTAATTAATAACTCATAATTAAGTTTAATTAATTCTCAGTAATTATGGCGAATTTCGGAAAATAGTAAATAACTTTATTTTAACTTTTCACCATCTACCACCATCTCTCGGCTTTGACACCTTACACCGCACACCCTGTATAATATACGTATAATTTTATATAATTATACGTATTATATACTCACGTACTCACGTATATTAAAAAAATTTAGGGGCTATTTTTATATATAATCATTTATAACACAGTCACCCATGATGATATACAATTATACATATATGTTCGCTTTTTTCTCGGATTTATGTATAATTTCATTATCGTTTTCCATTCTTCATGACATTATTTTATGTATCAGAACTATGTTTAGACTAATATGCACAATATATTAAGTGTACTGAACTTGGTTTAATCGGTATCAAAAAGATGTATTATCAAGTTTTAGGTAGGTAAAGTGTTAATGAACAATTTGGAAAAAAAATATTGCAAAGAACAGACTGTTAAAAAATAATCAAATTTTGTGTAGATCTTTCAATGCTAAATCGAAAGAAAAACTAATTTATAATGATGTTCCTTCAACAGAAGAAGGTACATTTGAAAAATGAGGGTCCATAAAGTTGTGAATTCATCAAGAACACAATAGATACTTCAAAAGAGTTGTTAAAAGTCAACAGAATGGACATGGTCACAAAAGTTTTTTTCCATTGCAGAACCAAGCTTAAGGGGTAAAACCACTCTGGGTTTTTCAAAAAATCAATGTTTTTTTTTCGCTTAAATGATACTTATGTTCATAAAAACAATATGCAATTCGATTTATAGTGGAAAACAAATGTTAAAAGGTTCTATTATCGAGTTTGCCGTAGGGCCTCAGAGCGTGCGCTGAGCTTCATAAAACTTTAAACGCGTTTTGCTCGAAACCACTTTTTCCAAACTGGGAGGACGGATTTCTCGCAGACTATTGCATGGATCGATTTTTACGGTAGCTTCACAAGAATATTCTCTTTGGAAGTACGTAGCCGTTTTTTGATTAAATGTAATTTTTTTTTTTTATAAACAATTTAATGCTCATTTTTAGGGCAAAAAATCGATTCATTTCTTAAAAAGTGCACCACTTTCAATGCCAATTGTATGTGAGGTATTCCATCCCGTTTCGCACGGTAATAAAGTTCACTGCTCCGAAAAAACTTACAATTTTGACGTACTTCATAATCGCCTCCTTAGAATACATGAGATTTTTTTCAAAATTTTTGATCCGTAATTTTTTGAGTTATTTGAAAAATTACTTTTTTCCAAAAATCGTCTGTATCTTTAAAACATGCGATTGCACAGAAAATTCTTTAAGACAAAAAAGTTTGAGTTTGTAATGAACTACAATAAAAATTTTTTTCTTCGATTTTTCGAAATGAAGAAAACTTCATTTTTGGAAAAAATATACAAAAATATTTTTATTTCGTCATTACGTCACGATCGATTTTCCTGAAAAAATTACAGGACATGCTGTTATGTGTAATGAGCGACCACATATTTTTTTTAAAGTGGTTGGCGATCTCATTTGCATGGTTCAATCGTGTTGCTAAAAAGTTAGAAAACAAAACTGATTCGAATACTGAATAACAATATAGTACATTGTAGCACATACATGTAGTACAATGCTATGCTCTTTACATACATGTAGTACAATGTACTACATTGTTATTCAGTATTCGAATCAGTTTTTTTTTTTCTAACTTTTTAGAAACACGATTGAACTATGCATATGAGATCGCCAACCACTTTAAAAAAAATATGTGGTCGCTCATTACACATAACAGCATGTCCTGTAATTTTTTCAGGAAAATCGATCGTAACGTAATGACGAAATAAAAATATTTTTGTATATTTTTTCCAAAAATGAGGTTTTCTTCATTTCGAAAAATCGAAGAAAAAAATTTTTATTGTAGCTCATTGCAAACTCAAACTCTTTTGTCTTAAAGAATTTTCTGTGCAATCGCATGTTTTAAAGATACAGACGATTTTTGGAAAAAAATAATTTTTTAAATAACTCAAAAAATTACGGATCAAAAATTTTGAAAAAAATCTCATGTATTCTAAGGAGACGATTATGAAGTACGTCAAAATTGTAAGTTTTTTCGGAGCAGTGAACTTTATTACCGTGCGAAACGGGATGGAATACCTCATGTAGATTATAATTTTTTTTTATTTTTTGTGCCATGACTCATATATGCCGAGAAATCCGTCCTCCCGTGGCGGTGTTTTCAAAAAAGCTGTTTTCGACAACGGGCTCTGTTGCCGCCATTTTATACGAAAATGACAATACAAAAATTGTTTTTTCTAATTCAATATGTGCTAAATAAACTCTCTGAAAACAAATTCTATTCAGTTTGTCATACTCCCAAAATAAATTGTTAAATTTAGGACTTTTTTTCTGCCTCTAGTGATTTTACTCCTTAATAAATTTATGATAAATTAAATTAAGTGCTAAATGTTTAACAACTTTATTGTAGTATCATAATGAAAATATTAAACTACTTTGACTTTTTATTTCGTTTGTTCTAAATTCTTAATTTAATAGGTAAGGAGGTTGACTTTAAATCAATAATGAGTTATTAATTTCAAAAACTTGGTTGTTAAATATCAGCAAGATAAATACATGGATTTGTCAGTATGAAGATTGATATTTTTACTATCTTAATAATTTAATTATTTAAGAAGGACTTTAGTGGCAAATATTTAACGTTAGTTGAAAAGAATTTCTTTTGGTAATAATAATATTTATAATTTTTATTAATTTTTGTTAACCAATAATAATATTAAAAATTGTAATTTTCAAATGACGTTTCGATCCCACTTTCCAAATTTTTATCCATTTCATTTTGATAATAATTAATTAATTATTGCATTCTTAATTTTCGCTATTTTCTGTAGTGTGAGCAATTTGAAATTTGAGAAAGAAGAAGAAGGGAGGAACAAAGTTGAGAAGAAGTTCTATCCTATATCTATAGAAAGAAGATAGAGAAGGAAGACTTGATAAAAAGAAAATAAACTTGATAAAGAACTTGGGATCTAAGCAATTCTGAATGTAATTACCGATCGAAACAACTAATGAAATAAAAAAAATCATTATAGGTAATCAAAATTTGACTATTGAAGTGCTTCAAAGTAATAGCAATGTTTTGTATGCTGTAATGACAATTTCACTAATATAAGAAACACACTACTTAACACGTTGCCGCAAATGGCGGCTATAGCCCCCCTATTTTTTGCGATATGTAATAAAAGTGCGCGGCAACGTGTTATTATGTACAGTATTTTACCCAATACAACCTTCCAACGTTCATCGAAAATTCTAATCATTAATTATTCAAATAAAACCTATTCTAATATTTCTAATATAAGAATCCAATATAAGAATATTAATTTAAAGTAAAAGAATAGTAACCCGATACCTGTGACTGAATGCCTTGATAAGTCCGATACGCACTGGGATACAAATTGTTAGCAATTGGTCCACCATTCTGATTCCAGAAAGTGCCTGGATTCATTCCATAACTGAAGGCCATTGTACCTGTGAAATATAAAACCACATATGCCTTTTTCAATGTTTTGTATTTTATTTTTTTCTTTGAGTTTTTGAGCAGTTCCTTCCTAATGATGGGTATAGGTACTTATTACCTGTAGTAGGTGTATGCATAAGATTTTTCCCGTTTTTCTGGTAAAAATAAACACGTAATTTAAAAAAAATATTAATTTTTTTTAATTCAAAATATTAGCCATCGGCTTCTACACATTTCGCCCATCTTTCAGGTAATTTATGGATACCATGCCAGAAAAACTGCTTGTCTTTTGCGGCAAACCATTCGTTGAGCTATTTTTCAACTTCCTCGAAATTGCTGAAGAGCTGATCTGCGAGCGCGTGCCCCATTGATGAGAAGAGGTAATAGTCAGATGACGCCAGGTATGGAAAGTACGGCGAGTGTGGAAAAATGTCCCATCCAAACGATTTAAAGGTGACTTTCACTGGTTTTGCTTTCGAGGAAGTTGGAAAATGGCTCGACGAATGGTTTGCCGCAAAAGACAAGCGGCAAACCATTCTGGCATGGTATCCATAAATTACCTGAAAGATTTGATAGGATTTTGCTAAGGTTTCGCTAGCCCTAGCAAAACAGTTTAAAAACCCTAGCAAAACCCTAGCGAAAACCTAACTCCTGCAATTGCTCGTCTTCACATTTTTGTGGTCTTCCAGAGCACTCACTGTCTTTCACATTGAAATCGCCACTTTTAAATTGTTGAAACCATGTCTCGCATGTTCGAATCGATGGAGCGTGTTCACAATGTTTCTACCAGCGAACGATGATTTTCAACAGCGTTTTTCATTTGATTAAATGAGAAAAGCAGTGCGTGCCGCGAATGTTATTTTTCAGGCACAAAACTCGACATGATCAACGAACGATAAAACAAAGATGCTAATTTTTGGCGGACTCAACTTGTGTGTGTTTGTAGTCTATTGTTAGACGAATAAAATGACATATTTTTCAAATTAATACGCTCCGTACTTTTCGGTGGCGCTACCCCTTAATAAAACCGGAAAAAACTTATGCATACACCTGGTAAATGTCTTGAATGGTAGAGTTGGATATTTTCGTGTTATATACGGACGCAATTTAGCAATAACCATGTCAACCCGTGCTATAGGTTGACATGTTATTGCGCTAATTTACGTCCATATTATTCTTGAATTTTTTGCGTAGTAATATTGTAACGATAGGATATATGGTAGAATATGATAAAACTTTCAAAAAATCTGTAGAATAATAGGAGAGAGAAATTTCTGCAAAAAGAATTATATAAGAATAAAATACCCTTACAAAATATAAACTCGAGAAAATATATATATGGATATAATTATGAATGGTCATTTATGACCATGTATCATGTACACATAAAAAATTTAACCAGATTCCGGTTAGATATATTGGTAGTTAGTGAAAATGTGATCATTAGCAAGACCTTTGCAAGAAGGAGAAAAATCTCCACCAAAAACGACACCTCTAGTGTAAAAAAACCGAAACAAGTTCATTATATGAAAATTTATAACTTGTTACAAAAAAATCAACAGATCTAATAACGTAAAAAAACCCCGAAAATATCAGACGAGTTTTGAAATATCCATTATGATATCAATAAAATCGGTTCTGAACTTGTCCGACCCCTACCGCAAACGATGAGAAATTAATGAAAAATCCTTTTGTCATGATTGCAAATCACAACTATTAGCGCACGTAGAATGTTTATACCATAGTAATTGTTATATTTGTATACACCTACAACTCAGCACGACCTTTCAAATGTCAATTCTAAATTAGAAATATTAGGAGTGGGGTATGAGAAATGCTTTGAAGATCAGAAAATCATTTAAGACTTATTAATTTTGGTGTAGGAGCCCGACAAATCCAGTCCTGATTTTATTGACTGATATCATAATGGATATTTAAAAACTTGTCTGATATGTTCGCATTTTTTTGCTTTCTTAGATTTGTTTTTATAATGAAATATCAATTTTCATAAAATGAACTTGCCTTGCTTTTTTTTTACACCAAAAGTATTGTTTTTGGTGGGTACATATTCTCCCAAAAGATGCAAACTAAACTATCAGAACAGTAATATTCAAGAGTCATACAATTGGTTCATAGTTCAATCGTTGCCGGCGTTCTTCGTGAAACGATTATTGACAATATATTTCAAAACTGAAAACGTAACTCCCGCTTTTTAGGACTATGCTTAGACTAAAATTCATACAATTAACTACCAACTCCCAATCAACGATTTATCTGTTTGTTTAAACTGTTTCGAATCTTATTTACTTACTTATTTCAAAAAATTAAAACTTGATTTTAAGCGTGGAAATTCAAGGCTACATTCATATTATAAGCTCGCTAACTATTTCTATTCAGAATTAATTCTGTCTATTGTGTTACAATGGACAGCATCCTACCTTCTTTAAGTCTATTTCAATTATGTTTTTTCATCTATTTATAGATCTACCCAATAGTCTGTTTCTAATAAGTTAATGATTTAAGTACTAGTGTTCAGAATGCAGTGTTAGTTTCGTACATTAGTGTTACATGTTACAATCCCAGGCTTATTGTTAGTAATTTAATATTTAACGATCCAGTACCCCATTATACGCAGAATAGAGAAAAACTCGTTTGTTTATTGTTTTAATGACGAAATATAAATAATCTCATTGAAAAATATCAGTAAATTTTCTCATCACTCTGAAAATATATCAATAATATTTGAACCCTAACAAGTAAATATTTTATAGTCTGCATACGATATGAATATTCCAGAAATAAGTAAACTTGAAATACTTTTCAATCCTTAAGGGTTAATAGCATGAGCTATTTGCTATCCTGTAATGCATAGAGCATATACAATTGGCCGTAATAAATCCTTTATACAAAAACTTCAACAGAAGTTTCTTCTTTTGATTTTGAATTTCATGTAACTTACATTTAATTGTCGTTAAACCTGATATATGATAAAACTAATGTTCGATAATATACATTCTTATATTTAATTAGAACAGATTAACACAAAGAGGATAATTTAATTGATGTTCGGTTCCGTCTAAAAGCTATATTTTATATAAGAAATATGAACTAAATATACAGAACCTTCAATAGAAGTTTCTTTATAGATGTCAACCGTTTTCTGTATGTACATAATTAATTATGCAATTAAGGCTGAAGTAAAACTTTAGAAAGCCTTAATGGTAAACTTTTAATGTTCTACAATTTCTCCAGAAACTTTAACAAAATTCCAAGCCTGTCTTGAAAGTTTACTATTGTCCCAAAAGTAAGCGATTAGTCTAAGAGTATTGTAAAATTCTCTTGGACCTGAACAATAGATATGTTGAAGCCTACCTGTAATTGTAAAAGAAATTCAGATAAGAAAGCCCGAAACTGTAAAAATGTTTTAAATGAAAAATGTGATGAAAAGGTATTTATTCCATATTTTGCAATTAAAGCATTTAAATTACAATATCGTACGCTTAGTTTAGGAAAGTGACAAAGCTTTTAGTAAAACACGTTATTTTCATTGAAATATATAACTTTTTAGTTAAATGTCGAATAATAAATTGGCATAATAATTTGCTAACTTTCTTGCCATTTTCATATGTTGCGAAGAGAGTTATTCTGTGTAGTTGTTAGAAAAATTAAGGTAGGTGTCTAGTCTAGAGAGTGACAAAACAAGCTTATTTTCGAAAAGGTTTTTCTCAGCTTCTTTATTAGGTATTACAATTACAACATTTTCTAGGAAATAATGCAATCCTTATCGAATGGGAATAAAATGGTTTACATCGTCCAGCGTTTTTTTTTTCGATTTTCAGAAAGCGCCAAAGTCGAGTCCTCAATAAAAAGGTGTTCTCATGGCGGACAAACAATCTCCGCAACCACTACATCGATTTTGATGAAACTTTGTACGATTCTTTATTAAGGTGTTTTGTATGGTAATTCACCAGATTTTTAGAAAAAAATTTATAATATAAAAATTTACAGGACGCAAACGGTGCAAAAATATGTCGATTTTCGTATAGTGTTTTTCAAATAGCCGCCATTTTTTTCTATTATCGATTTTTGGCAAACGGTGGTGAATTACCATGTGGCAAACCTTCCTCTTTAAAAAGATTTTTCCTATTTTGGTTTCAAACGTTCCAATCTGAAGATTGTTTGTCCGTCTTGGGAACACCTTTTTATTGAGGACTCGACTTTGGCGCCTTCTGAAATTGGAAAAAAAAACGGTGGACGATGTAAACCATTTTTTTTCCATTCGATAAGAATAGCATTATGTCCTAGAAATTTTTGTAATTGTAATATCTAATAAAGAAGCTGAGAAAAACGTTTTCGAAAATAAGCTTGTTTTTTCGCTTTCTAGACTAGACACCTACCTTAAAAAATGATTAACAGATTAACTACGATTTCAACTACGAAAATTAAAAGATGCCCAACTATGGTTTCAGATGCATTGAGAGATAACCACAAAAAATGCAATTTTGTTGAGGGCTACTGATAGGAATTACTTTGTTCCCTTTCTGTAAAAAATTTACTTATAGTATGTAGTTCCTGCAATGTGTTTATTTAGAATAATTTCAATTTCAATTTTGAGAACTATGTTCCACTTTCAATGCTTCATCATTTTCCTAATTGCTAAATACTATACAATTTCCACATAGGTACTTGAGACGAAACAACTCATACCATGAGACTTTCTATGATATTTAAAAAAAATCATTTGTTGTTCAGAAACAGAAATTATAGGATGATTTATGGTTCTATTATTAATATATTATTTGTTGCTTTATACATTCTAGTTACTTATTCCTTTATTCTCTTAAGTCATAATAATTTTATTGGTATTTAGAAATTTATAGCGTGGTAAAATAAAGCAAAAATTTAAGGTGAGAGGGAAAGTCTTGCACACGATTTCTTGTGTATCATTTTTTCTAGGGTGTCATTCCAGATTACCAATGAGATACTTTTCTCGCATTATGTAGACATACTTAATAACTGAGTTTGCAAAAGAGAATGATACAGAAGTAAGTTTCAAAAAACTCATATGATCGTGTATCTTGATTTTATAATAAGTAAAACAAGCAAGTTTCAAAAATTGTTAAAAATTGCTTGTTTTTTCCTACACAAGCTAGGCATAATTTCTTAAGAAACATAAAATATTAATGTTTTAAAAATAACATTTCAAAATTATAAAAGTTTCAAACGACATTACATAACACCATGTTATAGGTACGTATAAATATGTATAAAGGGTTTTTCAATAAAAATAATATGATGTTACAATTAAACAAAACAACAACCAATTAAAATGGTACCAATTTCTTTTTTATTTTCAAGTATAACGTATGGAATACGACATCGTGTAGGTGTCCACCTTAGCTTTGTTTATAGGAACGAATGTTTACGAGAACCCAATATTTGATCACTATGTTTAATTTACTGATTAACAGTTGCATTTCTTGAGATAATTAGTTCACAAAATTTTTATCTAATAAGTCTATTATAACACCAGTGGCAAGATAGAGGCATCGTCTCGTTGACGTAAACCTTGTTAATATTGATCGACGCTGCTCTCCATTCGGTGTAAACGCATCTCTTACTTTATTTTTAAAAAAAAACTTATCCCAATGATGCCGCTATACCATAAACAACGCAGTGTAACGATTTTTTGCAAAATAAAAGATCAGTGAAATATATTGTGTATTAGCGAAATTAGAGCGAATATATTGAACAAACTGATTGAGAATTTGGTTTCTTGAATTTGTTAATATTAACAAAGCAGAGGTGCATATTTAAATAATCTCATACTCCATACATAATTGTCATACATTTTACTGTAATGCAAGAAAACAAAAATAATTAATTATTGTTTTACTTCATTCTTATAGGAAAGCCCATTTATATATATCATTCTTAATTAGTGTCTTATATAATTGAAGCTTATAGTTTGTAAAATTTTAAGTTATCTTTAAATAATAAGATATCTTAACACTTAGCCGACCAATCGGAGAGATTTCCCCATTTTACAGTAAGTCGGTGCTCGACCGATCTGGAAGATTTCCCATTTTAAAGTAAGACGTTGCGCGAGCACTATGGAAACTGTACAGTTCGCTGCGGCGCATGTGGTCGACTAAGTGTTAAGATTAATAAACAGGTTTTTAGTAAACCAATTTTTTGCTACAAAATAATGTTTCCATCACAATATTGAAAGAAGACAATCATTTCATCTGGCCATGTACCATCATATGGATATTATTATATATCCATTATCTTGTACAAGTCGAGATATGTTTTATTATAAATGAGTATGTGTAATCATATATATAACATATATTTCATATACATATAATAAATAATAATCGTATGAGCTACATTTGCCTAAATTTAGATGTGTACTGGTTGTAAGGATTGTTGTTCCCACAAATATTTTCTATAAGAAATATGAGTTATTCCCATGACATAATACCTATATAATAGATTTTTCTTTGTATCGCACTGTAAAATTCCTTCAACTTCATTTCCTACTGTAATGATTTCTTGAAATCACTGCAAATACGCTTCCGCTCTTACGAAAGGGCATCGATTTTCTGGTACAACACTTAGCAACTATTTTTGTAAGAACCAGGAATTGCAAAATTATGAGTAATAATTCCAATAAGTATTTTGAAATTCATTAAAACTTCTCGAAAACGTAAAAAGGTATAAAATAAAATTAAAAGTTCGTTTATAGAATCCGGCTTGATGTCAAAAAGAACCAAAGATATACTTGCCTGTGGAGGTTAACGATGTTTGTACGACTTAATTTGTCCAACTAATTTAATACGCATAATTCTGTAGGGTACAGATTATCTACAGATTCTGATGAAATTGATTTTGTTGTTAGTATTTACTTACCGGCGTTTTAAGGATCTATTATTTCTGTATAAACGGTCGTGCATAAAAAATTTAATGCATAACGCATTAGACGCTCCAGTTAGTAGGTTCAGAGCCGGTACGAAGGAAGCGTCAGTCTAGAAAGAGAAGACAAAATGGTAGTTAGTAATTGGCGTTTAGCGATTAGCGAATGGCGAATGACAATTCAAAATTCTTTAAACCTCGCGATATTCCTCATTCATAGACATAACTTGAGATTTATTTGATTCTTGAGCCTTAGTGTTACATCTTAAGCTCCAACAGATGGCAGCAAACGCATAAAGAGCGGGAAACGCAAATAAAATTACAGGACTTATTCAAAGTGGTGTTGATTCTTTTAGAAGTAAATCGCGTGAAAAATAACAAAGTTATTTAAACACAAACAGTTCTATTACCCTTAGTTATAACCTACAACCTCAATAAATAAATAAACAAAGTGTGTTAAAATAAAGGGAACGGGGTCTCTCAAACCTCTGTTCGGAGAAACCTAACCTATTATAGGTTATGTCTAAGGAAGCACCTTTGAGTATATAGACATGGAGGAGGATTGCCAGCACCGAAAGTGTGTCCAAAGTCTGTGCGAGAGAGAAAGGTATAAAGTGATATTCGTCCTCTCTGGGCATGCGTCAAATGCATTATGAATGCTATAAGTTACATTGGCGGGCTGCGTTCCGTAAAGAGTATATGGGCCATTCCACGCCAAATCGGACAGTTTGAAAAAATTTTGATTTTTGATTTCCTCAATTTTTTGATATTTTTTAGTACCTACCGAAAAACCCTTCCTGGTAAAGGGTATAGCCGAATAAGGGGGTCAAAAATGCCCCTAAACCAAATTGCATGTACAATAGGTCATTCAATAGCTTTTCGAAAAAGATTAATTTGTGCCAAATTTCAGCTCTGTATCTCAACCTGGGGACCAGTAATGGCCAAAATTCGAAAATCTTGTTTTTGCCCAATTTGGCCCATTCTATGGTGAGAAAAAAATCAGAAAAAAATCAGAGACATTTCGATTACAGAGACACATATTACAGAATTTTTACAGATTTTTTAACCTAAAATTGAAGTCGTAAAAAATCAAAAACCTAAAAAAATTTCGAAAAATGCCCATTTCGTGAATTGAAGGAGTCGCGCAACTATAATCATATTTTAATAGGAAATGCATATTCATATTACTATTGTTCATGAATTTTTTTGGCGTGGGTTCGAACTCTCTATCCATCATATTTTTTTCCCCCATAAATTGTATATTTTTCTCAATTGTCAATTATACAAATATATTTAATCAATAATTATTTACAAATGCTTAAGCATATTTCAGCTTGCCCTAAAGTATTTTTATAAAAATTGGTCTCTTGAACAATTGTACTTGGGTTGTAATAGCTACTATTTATTCTTTTCTTCTTGCCTTTTCCTTACGATACGAATTCTACATGTTTTATCCACCCAAGAAAGATTGCTTTCTAGCCATTAATTACCATCGAATTGTATTGACCAAAATACATGTAACGTCAATATCTGTCGATGTCTTCAATGTCTCAAGTATGAATTGTAATTGATTAAAGAAATTATTGTATGTTTTATTACTTCTCTATAAATATGCTTAGAGCCCAGGTGTGCGATCGGCGCCGGGGTAAGGTTTTTATTTGATAGATTAGTAACGACTTTATCCAATATACAACGGAAACGCATCAAACATAAATAAGTGTAATAAATTATTGAAACTTTGCAAATATAATAGCAGAGTCTGAGTTTTCCAGTTTTTTGAATACGGAACAAAAACAAAAAAGATAAAGGCCTTAATATAAAGAATCTTGCTCACAAGGAAAGGTCTCCAACCCGACCTCACCGATTTCAATAATTTTTGGATATGTTGTAGTACTCGAAAAACTAGGAGACACGTATTTTTTTTTATGTGCGGTAACTCGCTTTAAAGGGGTGAAAACCACCACTAAAGTATTATCCGAAAATCGTTTTTTTATCATATCTCGGCTTCTAATTGATATTTTTTAATAAAACAAATTGGAAAATATTTGTCGTAAGAAGTCGAAGATTTTAGGTGTATTTATGACCCAAGGGGTTGCAACCCTTATTTTGTATTTGAAGAAAACTAGATTTTTTATGCTTTTTTTCTTTATAAAAACCAGGATATGAACTGAAAAAAATAAAAAAAAGCATTTCCGTTTACTCTATCGAATATTTCAGTTGTCGTGTTTCAGGATTTTTCACGCGACCGTCCCCAAATACCGCAAACTGCCCCTTAAAATAATACGTCACATGTAATGATGAAAACAATTTTTTTTTGCTTGAGATTTATTACACGTGGAAACAGAATGTAATTTATATAAAAAACAATCATTTTATACATTTTTTGTAATATAGTAATATAAAAGGGGTGATAAAAATCACCCCCAAAAGTGAATTATTTAATATAACTCTATATTTATTAATATTTTTTAATGGAACTGATTAAAAATTATTTTTGAAGGGAAGATTTATCCTTTCTTACGAAGGGATTTTCTACGCAACCGCCCCCAAATACCGTAAACTACCCCTTAAAGTAATACAACGCATGTAAACGATGAAACAAAATGTTTTCCTTAAACTTACTTAAATTTAATAAGTTAGTAAAATATAATATTGTTTTAATATTATATTAAAGTTAACTTTTTGTGACTATTATTAAAGTTACTCATTATTATCATAATTATTATTATTTTGTGAATTGTAATATTGAAAGAAAATTTAAATATCTATAGTTTTGTCGAGAAAAAGTAATAATAATAATAATAATAACACAATAACAATAATAATAATGATGATAATGAGCAGCTATAATAATAATTATAAAAAAGTAACTCTAATATAATATAAAACAATATTATATTTTACTAACATATTAAATATAAATAATTTTAGAGAAAAAAAATTTCTTCATCATTTACATGCGCTGTATTACTTTAAAGGGTAGTTTACGGTATTTGAGGGCGGTTGCGTAAAAAATCCCTTCGCAAGAAAGGATATATCTTCCCTTCAAAAATAATTTTTAATCAGTTCCATTAAAAAATATTGATAAAAATCGAGTTATATTGAATAATTCACTTCTGGGGGTGACTTTTATCACCCCTTTTATAATACCATATTACAAAAAAATGTATAAAATGATTGTTTTTTATATAAATTACATTCTCTTTCCACATGTAATAAATCTCAAGAAAACAAAATTTTGTTCATCATTACATGCGATGTATTACTTTAAGGGGTAGTTTACGATATTTGGGGGCGGTTGCGTAAAAAATCCTGAAACACGACAACTGAAATATTCAATAGAGTACACGGAAATGCTTTTCTTTATTTTTTTCAGTTCATATCCTGGTTTTTATAATGAAAAAAAGCATAAAAAATCTAGTTATCTTCAAATATAAAATAAGGGTTGCAACCCCTTGGGTCACAAATACACCTAAAATCTTCGACTTCTTACGACAAATATTTTCCACTTTATTTTATTAAAAAATATTAATTAGAAGCCGAGATATGATAAAAAAACGATTTTCGGATAAAACTTTAGGGGTGGTTTTCACCCCTTTAAAGCGAGTTACCGCACATACAAAAAAATACGTGTCTCTTAGTTTTTCGAGTACTACAATATATCCAAAAATTATTGAAATCGATGAGGTCGGGTTGGAGACCTTTCCTTGTCAGTAGTAACAGGCATTGAAGTTACATGTATTTTGGTCAATACAATCATTCGATGGTAATTAATGGCTAGAAAGCAATCTTCCTTGGGTGGATAAAACATGTAGAATTCTTATCTTAAGGAAAAGGTAACAAGAAAAGAATAAATAGTTGCTATTACAACCCAAGTACAATTGTTCATTTAATGTTGATACGTCAAAAGTATCATAAATCACTTATTTCATTGAGAGAAGTTTTTAAATTAAAGGTTTCATGTAAATATTTAATTTTAAAAAGTGAAATTCGATGTAAATATTGGTTTTTATTTTTTTTAACTATGGCGTACCAAACCAAAAAAATCTGAAAAAATTCATGAACAATAGTAATATGAATTTACATTTCCTATTAAAATATGATTATAGTTCCGCGACTCCTTCAATTCGAAATGGGCATTTTTCGAAATTTTTTGGGTTTTTTATTTTTTACATCAATTTTGGGTTAAAAAATCTGTAAAAATTCTGTAATATGTATCTGTGTAACCGAAATGTCTCTGATTTTTTTCAGATTTTTTCTCACCATAGCATGGGCCAAATTGAGCAAAAACAAGATTTTCGGATTTTGGCCGTTACTGGCCCCCAAGTTGAGATACAGGGCTGAAATTTGGCACAAATTAATCTTTTTCGAAAAGCTATCGAATTACCTATTGTACATGCAATTTGGTTTAGGGGCACTTTTGACCCCCTTATTCGGCTATACCCTTTTGAGATTTTTTTGATTACCCGTTCAAAAGATCAAATTTTTTAAAAATCGCTTTTATATTGTTTTTTGCTAATAACTTTTTCAATAATGGTCCAAATTTAAACTATTTCAAAATTTTTGTTCTTTCATGTACTCTTTAGAAAAAAGTATAAAAAAATTTTACAAAATTCATACAACTGAAGTGCAGGCTTCATCTACCCTCTATAATATATGTATACAAAGAGTGCAGGTTACGATGTGACGCGTGCGCAGAGAGGACGAATATCACTTTATACCTTTCTCTCTCGCACAGACTTTGGACACACTTTTGGTCTCTACAGAATATAGCAATTCCTCCTCCATGTCTATATACTCAAAGAGAAGCACGAACCGGTGTCGAAACTAACGCTAACGTGGAAAATGAAGAAGTAACCATTCTCGCCCAACAGGGCAATAACGTTAAAGGATTAACAGGCTTAAATCTTAAAAAACGCAATAGAGAAGAATCTTCGGCTCCCAGTGACGATACAAATACAGATCAGCTTCAAGACAACCTGAAACATAGTCAATTATATCTGGACCTTCTAACTGAAGGCACAATGAACAAAAACATTCCAAAAAAGAAAAAGAAGCTTAGAAAATCAAAAACTAAATAGGTGAATGATATGACGGATTCAAACTCCTCCGACCTAAATGAAGGTGACTGCCAAACCCACGATGGAATGGAAACCAAAGACCAAAATCCGATCCGGACTCCAACCAGAGAAATCTCTTCCAAAACTTCCAAAACTACCACAACAAATGCTAACCAACCTCAAGCTGCTTCCAGAAGTACGAGTTCTGGGGTTCAGAACTTAAAATACGAAAGATTCGATAAAGGACCATTCGTAGTATGCCTACAAACTCTAAATATAGACAAGAACTTTACTGTTCCAGAATCAACAATCCAAATTACTGTTCACTCTACAAGACTGTAAAATTTTAAAAAACCTAAATGTAAAATTTGAGAAGATAGTACCTTTTACTCGCAGAAGTTGGGAGGTAATCTTCGAGTCCAAAGAACATGCGAATTACCTGGCTGCTAACAAATCGTCTTTGGAAAAATATCAATTGACAGCCTTTATACCCAGAAGGAGACTAATTAGAAAATCAGTCGTCAGAGGAATACCATCAGATTTCACAACAGAAGAAATTATCACTGCCATCAGAGAAGACAACAGAGAACTCACACCAATTGAGGCCACCAGGATGAAAGGAAGAATAACTCAGAATGGACAAAAGGTTTTGGCTGACTCCGACTCCGTCTGCATTACTTTCCGTAATCAGGAGCTGCCAAGATTCGTCGTGATAATGCAAGCAATCCTGAGGCTGACTCCTTTCATTCCCCCTACGAGACAATGTTACAATTGTGGCAACCCTGCTAAAAATATTCCATTCATTGTAATTAAAAATAACACAAATTTTATTAACTTCAATGTATTTTTAAAAATTGAATTTTTGTCAATAGTTTTGTAATAGAAAAGTCTATTATTTTTAATTTATTTTAATATCAATTAATATTAATAAAAAAATTGAGCATTAAACTTTATAAATTTTAATCAATCTCAATATCAATTTTGTTGAATAACACAATCAGTATAGAATTTCAATAATTTGTAATGGATTTTAATTGTCATAATAATGAACCATTGCCAATTCAAACTTTGAGTATTGATTTTCGAATGATTTTAATTGTTTCCAATCGAAATTATTCGTCAAGGGCGTAATTGATTTGAATAAATACATGGATTATATGATTTTTATAATCGTCTATGAATTTTAGTAGCTAAAGTAGTAAATTAGTATCAATAACAATTTTTGCATTAACCGCGAATTGATTTTAATTGTTTTGAATTATTATCATTTATGAATAAACTGTCAATTTATTTGAATTAACAGAATTTTTTTTAAACACAATATATTTATTTATAATATGTACTTGATTTAAATGGTTAATTGAAATGAAATTGAGTATGATCGAGTTAATTAATTTTAATGAATGGAAATAAGTATTCTTTTTAAATAAAATTTATAATAAGATTTTTAAAAAGTGTAATACATTTTTTATGGAAGATTTATATTATTTTGAAGTGGATATATTATAATTACAAGAAATATTATAAAATATATTAATATATATAAAAATGTCGGAGTATTTGGTGACCTAAATAATGTGGACAACGATTTTTCGCAAAGAGTAATTTATTTGACGTTTTGACCAAATCGCTGGTCCTTTTCAAAACTACAAATTGTGATGCTTACGATCAATCAATTATGTATAAATTCGTTAAAGGCCATATAATTAATCATCAATTAATCAATCGTTATAAATAAATTTATTGAACTTCAAGTGTATTTGACAATGTACATAAATATTTTACATTAAAAACATTTACAAAAATAATTTTATGCGTAACATCAGAAATTGGTACAGTTACGGATGTAGTTATTTCAGAAGTCACTTTTTTAATGTGATTTATACCTTCTAACGGATCATTTGAAGCAATTTCAAAGCATTTTATTTGTAACAATATATAAATATATGTTTAATAAACTATTTGCAATACATTAGTCTTAATTAATTAAGTTTGTTGAATTCTTAGTTGGTCGATGTGAATAATATTCTTTTATTGTCTTTGGTTATTTTTCACGGCCAGTAGATATTTATTTATTTAAACGTTTCGATCACTTGTTGCTGATCCTCTTCAGTAGTAATTCTTTAGTAAATTATTTTTTGAAATATAATTTTACATATAGTAATATCGGCGTAATTCAAATTGTATTAAATTTTGATCCATATTTTCATTTATTTTGATGAAAACAGATCAGTTATTTAATTTTTGACGTGAATATTATTTTATGTGATATTTCGTTATTCGGCATAATGTTAATTATATTATTTTAATGATTCCGATGTAGTTGGATTAAATTTTATAAGAATTGATGACATCAATTCTTAGAAAAAGAATATTTTTAAATAAATAAATATCTACTGGCCGAGAAAAATAACCAAGGACAATAAAAAATATTAATTAATTAGTTTTAAGCTAATTAATTTTAATTAACAACCGTGCACAATCTTGTAATTAAAATTAATTAATTTTTCAAATCGATTAATGACAATAGAATTTAATTATAAATTATGTTATTGAAAACAATTTATTATTATATAAGCATAGGTAATTGCTTTAAATGCATTTCAATAATTTTTATTATATTACTTCTTATTACTTTCTATATAAACATAATAAGTTAATTACTTTCTAATAGTACTATCTGAATTGCAATTCCTAATTCAAATTAATTGATTTTATTCTATTAAATTGAATACCTTTTTTTTAGCAGGGCTAAGAATAGAGAGGACGGAGCGCTAACTTGCGGGGTCTAAGCTCGCGTAAGTAAGGGGGGAACACGATACTGCGCATGCGATGGTGGGACGTCGGTGATTGGTCAATGAATTTCGTTACTGCGTGATCGATGTGTTGTATGTATTTGCTACTGACGTTAAGCAATTCGATCAGAAACGTAACGTTGATCGAAGATATATAACGGAAATGGATACTGTGAAAGGAAAGTGTGTCATAAAAAACTGCGAAAAAGCAAAAAAAACAAAGAGAAAAACGTGGTGAAGAAGCAGAATGTACTCAAAGAGTGACATATCATCGGTAAGAGGCATTGGTTTTTATGTATAGATATTTTGAGGTTAAGTTTGTGTTCAAGCTGAAGCATTGATACGTAATTGGAAACATTATGCTGTTTTAGTTTTCCAAAAGATCTGGTTAGAAGACAGAAATGGGTTCAAGCTTTACAATTGCAAGCAGAAAACATTACTAATAATCATCGGGTTTGCTCTAACCATTTTCTTGAAAATTATTTTGATAGAAGCATACCACAAAAAGTCACATTGCGAGAAAGTGCTGTTCCATTTGTAAGTACATTTTTTGTAATGTTTTGGAGATTGGTAAATTATCTTAACGTTGTATGAAATAAACATTATGTAAAATAATCCACGAATTTGACCAGACTGTTTACCAGAATTGCAACCAAATGAAATCAGAAGATGATAACGTAATGAATAGCACTAATTGTAAGTTAGAGGCAAACCACTTCTCTGCAGAAAGAATAAGCGAGTATCCGGTAAGGGTAATTCCAGGGACAAACGAATGCAGTTTGAAAAGATCTCCATCACCCAATCCAAAGGAATGTGAATACAAACGTTTGAAAACACAAGAAGAGAATTTAGTAAAAGTTGAAAGAGAAGAACAGGAATGTGGTGAATTTTTATTATAATTCAGTTTTTATTGTAACCATAGTTTATTATAATTAGAGTTTTTATTATAACTATACAAAGATATATAACTATACGTGGCGTTTCGCACGCTACGTTACAAGTATCTTTTCTGAACATAGCCGTCCAGAGGAGACGTCAAGTTGGTTGGATCGGTATGTATTTTGGCTACGGAATCGTGTAAAGGGCTAGATCCCTTAGGCTAAGCTTAGGATAAGTTTAGATATAAGATAGCGATAAGCGGCGTATAGGGGCAGCCATGGGATACGATTGGTTCGTCTTCTCGATCGGAGAATAACCAGCCAATAGGGCACTCACCATTGGGATCACTCGCCATCGATCAACGAACATCTGTTGGGACATCTGTTGGATCCTCGGGGAGTTTCGGAATCAGTGGGACCACGCACTACAGATTCCTAATTAGTGGCAGCACCTTCCGACTACCCAGGGAGTGCATGATCGCGCAAGCGCAGCCACGCCCCGAGGATCGAGACGATGAAGAAGAAGAATATCATCTCCACTTCTCCTTTGGACCAGTGATGTTAGCTGTGCTGCAATTTCACGCGCATGCGTGGAAAAGCAGGGGCATATATGTATTTGGCGCTAGAAGACTTTGGCGAGATTTAGCAAAACCCTAGCAAAACCATCAGGTGTTGCAATACTGA
>OX463771.1:565442-694676 GCA_949825005.1 Gasteruption jaculator
ATGACAATAACAACAGTAGATCAAACTCCCGCGAAAGAAGTAATACAAATAGCAAACAAAACAGCAGAAAAAATTCAGTTAATGGTGACTTAACAGCAGAAGAAATCGGAAAGATGCTAAAAAACTTGGAATGGGCTTCGCGGGAGAGCGTGACGCGAAGCGAGAGCCAAGAACGCAAATAAAACCCATTCGAAGTTTTAACATTAATTATAACAAATCTTCTGATCACCAACCCGCATCAATAATTATCGACTCAATAACTTTAAAAAATAATCAAGCGAAGTTCCTCCTGGATTCTGGAGCACAGGTAAACTTAATAAAAGAAAGTAGGCTCAAACCGGATGTCATGACGTTTCCCAAACAAATTTATGAGTTAACCGGTATCACTGAAGGCAAAGTTCAAACATTAGGCAGATGCATTTTAAAAATAGCCTCAAAACTGGCACTTTTTCATATAGTTCCAGATAATTTTCCGATACCAGCAGACGGCATGTTGGGTGACGAATTCTTTCGTGAAAACATGGTAGAATTGTCATATGCTGAACAATGTTTGAAAATCAATGGGTCGAAAATCCCATTCACGGAGTCCGAAAAAATCGTTTTGGCACCGCGTACTTCAAAACAAATTCCAATCCGTGTTATAAATTCAAAAGTAAAAGAAGGATATATTCCCCAAATACAAAACGATAAGGGAATATTTTTAGGAAATGCATTAGTGACGAATAACGACGGAATCGCCTACCTACGCGCAATTAATACAAACTCAACACCAGTAGACTTTGAAATTCCGATAGTGGAACTTCAGCCTGTCGAACAAATAGTGGTACCAGACGAAATGAAAAGACATGATAATTTACTGAACTTTGAAAACACTGACATTAAAGATAATAAGACTTTTGACATGTTTAGCGTAAATGCAACAAAATTAAAACAAGACAGAATTAAATTATTAGAAGCATCACTAAATCTCGATCATTTGGAAAATAACGAACGTAGACATGTATTAGATTTAGTTTCGGAATTTTCAAATTTATTTTACTTACCCGGAGACATGCTAGGACACACTTCGTGTATCCAGCATGAAATTTATACGACAGACGAAAAACCAATAAATACAAAACAATACAGATTTCCTTTGGTACACAAGACAGAAATTAAAAAGCAGGTTGAAGATCTATTAGAAAAAGAAATTATCGAACCATCTGCATCACTCTACAATTCACCAGTATGGGTAGTTCCCAAAAAACCCGATTCAAAAGGGAATAAAAGATGGCGGATGGTAATCGATTTCCGTGGATTAAACGACAAAACAGTCAGTGATGCATATCCGTTGCCAAACATAACGGATATCCTAGACCAATTAGGTAATACGCGCTATTTTACGACTTTAGATCTCACATCTGGCTTCCATCAGATAGAAATGAGTCCGAAAGACCGACATAAGACAGCATTTTCAACACCGAATGGACATTATGAATTTAATCGTATGCCATTTGGTTTGAAAAACTCTCCGGCGACTTTTCAGCGCCTTATGGATGTTGTGCTGTCTGGGTTGCAAGGAACCGATCTATTTGTATATCTGGACGATATAGTTATATACGCAAAAGACTTGGAAGAACACAAAAAGAAATTCCAACGTCTAGCAAAAAGACTATCAGATGCAGGATTGATATTGCAAACGGACAAATGCCAATTCTTGAGCGAAGAAGTCGTATATTTAGGCCACAAAATTACGAAACACGGTGTACAACCAAATACGAATTTAATAACAGCAATTACGGAGTTTCCAGTGCCCAAGTCAGCAAAACAAGTAAAACAGTTCCTGGGTCTGACTGGCTATTATCGACGATTCATACAAAATTATGCAAAAATTACTCATTGTCTAAACCAATTAGTAAAAAGTAACGTAAAATTCCAATGGACTGATATACAACAGGACGCTTTTGACACACTACGTAATAAAATCGTAAAGGAACCAATACTAAAATTTCCAAAATTTAACAAACCATTTAAATTAACAACGGACGCTTCAGATTATGCTATGGGAGCAGTTCTTAGTCAAGAACACGACAACTTTGATCATCCAATAGCATATTTTTCAAAAAGTTTCAAAAAAGCCGAATTAAATTATGACACGACGAAAAAAGAACTTTTTGCGATTGTACAAGCAGTAGAACATTTCCGACCATACCTTTATGGTAATAAATTTACGTTAATAACAGACAACAGAGCGATAACATACTTGACCAGCAAGAAGAATCCTCCACAACAACTTAGACGCTGGCAGACAATACTCAACGATTATGAATTCGATATTTTACATAAACCAGGTAAACTAAATTACGTAGCAGACGCACTTTCGCGAAATCCGACAACAGCATCCGTTATGCCTATTAGAAGCAGAGAAGTCTACACTGACGAAACAACTGGTAACGAAGAAAAACGAACTAAGGAATACCATCAACCTCAAACGAGACCACATGTGGACGACTCTATGGACTCGGAACAGGACCAAAAGAGACCGAAATTAGCTGCCGAATCCGATACCTCGTCAAACTTTAGTGACACCACGGACCAAGAAATTTGGGAAACTGATAATATGGACATCGAATCCAGCGACGAATGGGAAGTCAGAAAAGGAACAGAAGACACACAAATAACAATAAAAAGGTAACAGAAACCATTGAAAAGATTAAAACTAAAAAGAAAAGAAAATACAAAGGAAAAGAAGGAATTTCTGCAACAATTGGAATTAAAGGAGACAAGGAAAGAAAAAGAAGCAACAAAAAAAGAAAATATAAAGGAAAAAGAAGATTCTTCAGAGGATGAACAAGCGCCAAAAATCAAAACACGGGCAGAAATACATGAACCGGTAATAAAACAAAAAAGGGTCAACCCAAAAATGAATATACAAGAAGAAAAAGATAAAATGGCCGATAAAGAAAGCCGTAATGAAATAAAAATATTTAAAGAAGGGGACCCGGAACTGAAATTCGCCGGAATAGGTGCCAGCCCGCCAAGAATTCGCGCTGAGGATCCAATAAAGAAGATGGAAGAAATACTGTTGCGTACAAACCAAACTCCGAAAAACCAAGACTACAATGCTCCAGTAACTCCAACATTTAGATCCCCAGAAATTCAAACTGAGGAAACGCCGACTCCTACATTCAGGTCTCCTGAAAGACTAACCGAAGAAACTCTGACACCAGAAGTAACTCCAAATTTTCGCTCTCCAGATAAACATACAGCGAAAACGACACGATTAACAAACAAAGATGACTTTTTGGCTATGGATATATTGGACAAAGATTATCAACCAACCTCGTACCACAGAAAAACGACGAAATTATCACAAGAACCAATGGAAACAAGAAGCAGAACAAAAATCACAGAAGACATTACAGTTAGAAACAATGTAAAAACTAGGCAATCAAATGTAATTTCGGAAAGAACAAATATAGCATTATTTATGTCAGCTGACTGTTCCTTCAATACAAAAACAGAAAAAGCTTTGGCAGAGAAAGCAAACATGAAACAAATTAATTTATTGAAGCAGAAACCGAAAATTGGAACAGTAATAACGACTCGTAAAGGTACAAAAACGTATTTCGGACTAATCTGCAAGCAACACTTTTCAGACGATATAATACTACCAAATATTAAAAAATGCCTGGAATCCTTTTTAACAGAATTAGAAAAATTGCAAATCTGTTCATGCGCAATTCAAAAAGACGGTGAAATAATGAGTGACGCATGTTGGGAAAATGTTCAAACGTACTTGCGACTAATGACGATAAATTCAGAAATAGAAATAATACTTTGCGAAAGAACATTAAACATTCCAGCTACACAGGACAGAGCACAAATTATTAAAAAATATCATTCTTCGGCTATTGGAGGACACAAAGGAATCACCAAAACATATTACAGAATCTTACTTGACTATTACTGGATCGGAATGAAAACAGACATTCAAAATTTTATAAAATACTGTGAAACTTGTCAGAAAAATAAATTGGTAAGAGTAAAAAACAAAGCACCGATGCTAATAACAGATACACCGACTGATACTTTCGACAAAATAGCTATTGACATTTTCGGACCGTTACCAAAAACAAAAACAGAAAACGTTTACATTTTAACAATGATAGACCTACTTAGCAAATATGCAATTGGTGTGCCTTTAAAAAACATTACAGCTTCCGATGTGGCTAAGGCATTAGCCAACACACTAATCTGCACATACGGACCACCAAAAGCGATACTGTCAGATCAAGGACGAAATTTCATATCTGAAACTCTACAAGAATTTGCAGAATTATTCAAAATTAAACAATACACAACGACAGCGTATCACCCACAATCAAATGGAACATTAGAAAGAAGCCACCACACACTGAAAGAATATTTAAGAAACTTTATAGACGAAAATCGCGAATGGGACGAATGGCTACCCTTCGCCATGTATTCATACAATTCCAGTATCCATGAATCTACAGGATTCACACCATTTGAATTGATTTTTGGTAAAAAGCCTAGAATTCCTTCAGAATTTCCTCCGGACGACAAAATTATTTCATACGAAGACTATTTGGTACAGTTAATTTGACAACTAAAGGACTTAAAAACGGACGCTGTTAGGACAATAGAGAAATCGAAACAAAAAACGAAATTTTACTATGACAAAAAGAATGTTAAAAACCCAGAGTTCGAAGTAGGACAATTAGTATTTCTACTTCGAGAACCAAAGAAAACGAAATTCGGCAGTGAATATGTAGGACCGTACGAAATTTTAGAAATAACAGACCGTCATAACGTTAAACTGAAAATAAACGACGGAAAAACAAAAACAGTACATATAGATAAAATTAAATTGGCCTATGTTTCAGGTCTATCGCATACGCAGTAGGCCAAGATGAGACTTTTAAAATAACTACATTGGATAAAAATCCTGGACTATATTCAGAAGACTTAGGACTACTACGGACGTACCATACGAAATGGACTTTAGTTACGTACATCAACACGGAAGACCTACTTACAAGAAAAGACACCATACTGCATAACCTTATTTTCATCCAAAATATTTGTAACAAATTAGGAAAAGATTGCACTATACAAAATCAACTACATAATATAAAACACAGATTAAACAACGTTTTAACCGCACACGACGTAATATACGATTTAGTTCAAATAGATAAAAATACCAGAAACAAAAGAGTAATTTTTAGTTTCATTGGGAAAATTTACAAAAAACTTTACGGAACATTAGATGAAGACGACGGAAACAGAATTTTTAACCAAATTGAATCCATTTCCAATAGTACTTATGATTTAGCAGAACTAGTACAAAATCAAACACATATTATAAAATCACAATTTGATACAGTACGGAAACAAATTCACAGTTTAGGAAAATCCTTAGTGAATTTAACAATCAAAATCAATAGCGCGAATTACAGTACAGCTAAACACATTCATATCCTTGAAATACAGCAAGAATTATTGCAATGCGTAAATGTAATCGAATCCGACTTGTTAGAATACGAAATCGATATAAATACTTCTATCGATATTTTGTTATTCGCTAAAAATGGACAAGTTCATCCAAAAGTACTATCGGGACAGCAAACAATCAGAAGTGCACAAGCTATTCAGAAATCGGAACCAAATCTGGAATTTCCAATCCCTGTTGAAACAGCTAACGCAGCAGACTTACTACAACTCGCAGACTTGACGATATTCCATAAAGAACAAACAATAGTCTATGTTATCAAAATTCCATTGTTAAACCTTCAAAAATTCAAATTATACCAACATATTTCGGTTCCAGTCAGACAGTATGACAGACCGTATGGTGCTGAATTCGCATACATAAAACCAACCACGACATTTTCAGCAATTTCGACCAGTTTTGAAAAATACTATACAATAGACAATGACAACTTGGAAAAATGTAAAAAATTTAATCAAGAATACATTTGTTTACAATTTGGACCGAATCATTTTGACGATGGAAGTGAATGTGAGATACAATTGTTAGCAAATCCACAATTTTCAAACTTCAAAATTTGTAACATTGAACTAAAAATTCTGAAAAGAACACAATGGACTAGGATTCGCGACTCCAATACATGGATATTTTCGACCCCCGCGACAGAAACAATACACTTTATTTGCAAAAACAAGGACACAATTAGTACAACGATAGAAAACACAGGAATAATACAACTAAGTTCAGTATGTGAAGCAAAGACCAAAAACAAAGATTTGTTACCATACAGAGAAATTCAGACGCTTAAGAACATTACAGTATTCTCGACCAAAACACTAAATATATCGGAAATTTATCAAAATTCATTCGACTACAGTGATATCGTTAACCTGACCGACGTACTAGAGGAACAAAAATCTCTAGTAAACAAATTACATTTACCAGACGTCCAATTAGAAACAAGTTTTGAAACAATCGTATCAAAAGCAAAAAGCATTGCTAAAGACCGACAATATAAAAAACGTTTTGATAGACTAGAAAGTAGCTTACTGTACTCCGGAATATCAATGGGAGCTATCTTGCTCATTTTAGGACTCGCATGGAAATTTTCAATGTTTAGTAAACTAAGATCACTTTGTAAATTATTGTCATGCTTATCAAAAAAGAAAAAAGTAAGGAAAATTAACATACCCCGTAAAATAATAGAAAACATAGAATTACGCAAACCTCCACCACTACCAAAACAACTTCCGACAGTCATTGTAAACCATGAAAATATACGACCCCAAATCAAATATGAAAGACGCAAGGCAATATCGTATTTCCAGGATACTTTGTAAATTGCTTATTATTGCATGTATTACTCACAAATTGTATTAAAACACAATAAACAAAGCACAATAAATAAAATCAGACACAACGGATACAGACTATGGACCAAAGACACAACCTTGGACAACTAACTGCACGAAACCATCTAGAAATCATTTCATTACCACAAAATATAAATTAAAATTATTCTTCCCACAGACAAGATCCTTCGAACGATCCAACATTAATACACCAAAATTCCTACTAACACTCCCCAAAATACTAATAGTTTAGACTGTTACAGGATCACAGATAAAAGAGTTATTATAATGACGAAACGACTTGAAACTTTTGGATGTATATGTACAATGGACACGTATTATTGACTACAAAACACAGCTTATACAGCAATTTGGATAACGAGGACTCGATATAAAAAAAAATGAAACGAATATACAGAAAATACAACGGACAACGTATCATTACTAAATTATACTCCCACACCACCTTCCTTATAACTGTCACTTTACTAACCTCCCTCACTATTAATCAGACACTTTGTTACAGCTAAACCAACTTTCAAACAGATGAAATTAACTAAGGACAGAATGGACAAACCCTTACAACCCTACGGTAACTAGAGGAGCCATGAAAGATGAACAACTTCTGACACCATTACATGGACCTCACTAGGACAAACTCCATCCAACCATGACAGGACAAGACCAACCGCTTCGGACCACAGCTACCAAAGGATCAACTCATTTGACGACGCTACAACTGTCACGAAGATTTAGATTTAAGCTAGACATTGTATTAATAGACAATAGACAAATATTGTATCGACCACAGACAAATATTGTACCACGAGACAGGATCGATGCGGGAGCATCGATTTTCCGTAGGGGGGGAGTGTCACGTCCGCGACGGAAGTATCGAATACTCGATACTTCCTGACCATCCGAGTATCCTGTCACGTTGATCGTCAACGTGACGGATCTTCTAGGCGTCAGCACTCTGGTTGCTAAGAGGCCCTTATTGCTGATACCAGCACTTTTGGACGGGCCTTCTTATCACCCTGAGTCCCGCCGTCGGGCCACTCTCGCTTCGACGCTCGCGACACGCGCTACGCTACCTCTGTTAGCTTGACCCACGTTACAATTGCATGGCAACCGGACTGGTTACGTGAACCAGAATTTAAAGATTGGCTTCAAAAGCACCCAACAGATACACAAACCGCCGTATGCAGTTTGTGTAAAATAAATTTTAAATTTTCTAAAAAATCCGATATTTTTCGGCATAGTCAGAGTAATGTCCGTAAAGATAGTATGAATGCGGCACAGAAATCGGGAGCTTTTGAAATTGTAGAAATAAAAGGGCCATCGTTAAAAACAAGGACGCACATTGCTGAGATGCATGTCGCTTATTTTCTTGCCGAACAAAATGTCGCTATTCAGCTTGTAGATAATTTAGTGCCTATGATGCAGAAAGTAGCAATCGATCCAGAGGCAGTACAAAATATTAAAATGAAGAGAGATAAAGCTAATCACATAATTAAAAAAATCTTATATCCATGTGAGTTTGAAAGAGTTATTAAAAAATTAAATAATATATATTTCTCAGTCCTAGTGGACGAAAGTACAGATATTAGTAATACAAAGCTTTTGTGTATTTCGGTACAATATTTTGATGAAGATTTTGGTAAAGTAGCGCAACATTTGCTCGGTATTTTATCATTAAACCCTCAAAAAGCTTCTGGCTCTGAGAGGTTTCTTGAATTTAAAAATTTTTTTGAAAATAATGGGATTAGTTTTAAAAATTTAGTAGCCTTAGCTTGTGATAACGCTAGCGTAATGACGGGAAATTTAATGGGTTTTAACAATTTTTGAAGGAAATCATTTCTAATTTAATCGTGTTAAATTGTATTTGTCGCCCCTCTGCATTGATTGCGAAATCTAGTAGCAAAGAGATTCCAAAATCGGTCGAAGATTTAGTTAAATTAGTTCATAATTATTTTTCTCACAGTCCAAAGAGCTTCGAGGAGCTTCGAGACTGTCTTAGACTTCGAAATTTGCCGGAAAATAAAATTGAAAAGTTGTCGGGAACGCGGTGGCTGGAAGCTCAAAAGTGTTTCGAAAGGATTCGCGTTGATTATGTCGCGTTAATTGATTATTTTAGATTAGAGGTTTTTGAAGATAAGAGTACGAAATCGAATATAAAATCGCAAAATTTGGTAACTTCGGAAAACGACAAATCTTCGAGCGCTAAAATTATATTAAATTATTTACTTGATCCGAGAATCAAATTTTACGTTTCTTTTATGAGCTTTGTTTTGCAATTTTTTAATTCTTTTAACGCGATCTATCAAACGAAAGGTTTAATGATTCATAGACTTTATAGATCGATTTTATTTAAAACCGCTTGAAGATATTTATTTTGGGCCTTATGCTGCGGAAATTTTTGCTCAAATGTCGGAAGATAAGTGTAATGAAATTCGCGAACGGTGTTTGAACTTTTATGTAACAGCATTAGAGGAAATGAGAAAACGTTTTTTAGAACATAAGGATTTTTTACAGTTCTTAATTTTTGTGGAGCCGTCGGTGGCCTTAAGCTTAGAAAAAAAAGAACAATTCACGGATTTATTTTCTTTACATCGGTATTTTCCTAATTTTAATTACAATGCTATAGCATTTGAATGGCGAAAATTACCTTTTCACTTTGAACCAGAAGAACGCGCTAGTTTATTAGAATTTGGTGTTGAAGAATTTTGGAAAAAAATTTTTACGTTGCATGAAAACGGTGTCTTATGCTTTCCATTTTTAAAGTCATTAGTATCAGCAGTATTTTCTCTTCCGCATTCTAATGCAGAACCGGAAAGAACATTTTTGGATGTTACTGTACTTAAAAATGAAAAAGCAAATAAGACTAAAATAGAGTTACTTAATGCGCGATGTTTTTTACGATCGGTTGATAAATCTCGAGGGAAAAGTAGTCTTAATTTCGAACCAACGGAGAAACATTTGAAACTTTTTAATTCGTTAAATTTGTATGGAAAATAATCTTTTATCAAACATTTCGGAGCATTCAGTTCAAATACAATATTGATTTTTTTATGCAAAAGTTTTTTTTATTTGCATGGTTGCTTTGCTTCGTTGCATACTTTTGCATGGCTTCGCTTTTTTTATTTAACTGGTTACAATATGGCTACAGGCGAAGGTACCAACGTTACAACTGCCTCAATTATAAGATGGTAAATCATAATTTTACTGCTTGCAATTAGTTTTTTTTTTTCGAAATGTATATTAAATAATTATAAAATTGATATAGTTGTAACGGAAACAACCTAACGCGCTAAGAGCAGTACCTCTTGGATAGCGTGGAAACTGATCAATTTGTTCAGGCAATTTATTATTTATATATTAAGTATTAATGTGTCTATATTTAAAGAAAAAAAACGATAAAATAATAACAAGCAGAGTGCTGATGATAGCATATTTGCTTGCGAAATTGATCATTTTTTTATTCGTAACCGGGTTGGGGCATGTTATTTCTGTTTTTTTTATTATTTATAATAATAACTGAAATTAGAAAAAGAATTTATTTTACATAAATTATAATAAATAAATTCTTTGATGTATATTAATAGTAAAAAATATATATTTAATTTAAATAATTAAAAAATAAATGCATTTAAATAATAATAAGTTATTATTTTAAATAACAATGAAAAAAAAGTGACTTTGCCGAGAATCGATTCGGATCCCGGCAAAAAGTCGAGCGCCTAAGTCCACTCGACCACCGCGACAAACATATCTCTTTTACATACATGTTTAGGCGGAGACTATTTTCAATTGCGCGCCGAAACTCTGGCCTATAAGGAATAAGCTGTTCTGCGCATGCCTCAATCTGCCGCACCGTCTCGCTACACTGTATACGACCCTCAGCCAGAATGTTAGATGCCCTGGCCGGCGTTCATTGACGCCCGAGGCGAAGCCGAGCAAAACCCCGCCGGCCAGGTCATCCAACTTTCTGGCCACGGGTCGTAATGTACTATATTTTTATAAATTATTTTACTTACAAATTCACACGTGCGATTTAGATAGTTGTAAAATAAAAAGCTTTAATAAATATTTAACTGCACGTACCTTTAAACTCACAAAAGTGTATAAGATGTTTGCGCAAAAAAGTGCTGATTTTATGTCTTATACTTTTACAGACAGACTAAGAATTCAAACCATTTTCATTATTGTATAATAGCATTTACAGTTGTTTGCAACTTCTAGATTTGACTAATAATGAATTTTACCAATTTTTATTGATAACTTTTAAATTAAATCCGTGTTTCTATTAACGTTCAATTTTTTGTGTAATGTCCACATTTATTAAACAGAAAACGTGAGTGTTTGGAAATTACCGACACATTCGTCTACGGTCGATCCGTTTTATTAAACGTGTAAGTGTGCAAAAGCCATGTAATTTTATAATTTTCAATCGCAAAAATTGTTGATCCAACCAGTGTAAAAACATTAAACAACATTATCAATGTAAATAAAGTAAGTACAGAAAACGGACATATAGTACTTAACTGAAAAATTGTATTTCAAAATGATAACTTGCAAAGTGAGTACATATCTTTGAATGGTTGTTGCAGATATTTGTTTAGGAATTTTGTTTATAGATAAAAACTTATGCCAAAATTGAATAAGAAAAAGTTGGCAGAGGAGAAAAATAAGTTACAAGACCAAATAAAGGAAATTCAAGCTAAAATTAAAGAAGAAAAATAAAAAATTGTGTTTTTTAGTGCTTATTATTTAACTTATCTGTATAAAATGTTTTATATTCATTACGTTTTATACTTTCAAAAAGAAAGTGCCTAATTAATGTCGTACTTTTTAGTATAAACTGATTAGTAATTCATCATTTTTTGTATCAATCACTGTAAAACAATTTCAAATTTTCAACAAATAAATATGAAATCAAATTAATATTATGGCAAAATGAATACTGTGACAGAGAATTATTCTCTGTCGCAAAGATTCCCGTCACTTTACACAGCACAAACGAAAATTCGGACCGTTAGGTTATGTTCGCGAACATATGATTTGCAATCGATCCAACCTGGAAGTCCATTTAGCATGTAAGATAGAATTAAGCATTCATATGTTATTACGCCTCGACACAGTCGGTAAAATTGTATTATCATAATTATGAGAGAGATCTCGATCGATTTTTGTATTGCGAAATCGCACCAGTGGCGACATCACTCGGTGCCGATCCGAAGCGTTCGACTCGGCGCGCTGACCCGCAGAGCTACAGCCAATCGAATTGACCGAAACTGTCGACATTTCCGGGAACGTTCCGAAGAAGAAACGCCGCAGCCCAACTTCAGGTCTCTGAATCCCGAAATCCTGTGGGAAGGAGTCGAGACGAAAATCGTCGACGAGGAAAGGAGGCCGAATAATCGGCGGAATTCCACCACGTAGCTTCCCGGTTTCGGGAAGAGAGCGACGATATTCTGCTTCCCAGGCGAGACCCTCAACGACTAGAGCGGTACTCGCCTCGACGGAGAAGAAACCGGAAGAGAAGCAACTTCCACGTTGGACATACGACCGGCAGGAACGAATTTATAGAGAGAGAGAAACGATTCCCGAAAAATCGAGTAATTCTTGGAAAGACCGACCTAATCGGAATCAATCGAAACCCGAAGGACGGAGAATATTCGAAGAGAGAGAAAATCCGAATTCTCGATTTGTCGACATCGGCGGTAAGCGGTTTTCTTTTTCCTGCGACCGAGCGGGCTGAAGTGCTGCCCGTAAGAGTAACGGGTAGCCAGATAGATTTTCCATTTCGAGCGGGCTCAGCGCGCCCGGGTCCCGTTTTTTTTTTACTCGTCGTTGTTTATTTCGAATGATTATTTGTCATTTCTTTCTTTTGATTATTGTCGAATATATTTTTATTGTTATTAATTTTCATACGTCTGCTTTTCTTTTCTTTTGCATTATAACGAATCCCCCCCTCTACCATATACTGATCTTGTTGGACCGATTCCTTTTTCTTTAGTCGAAAACGTGGTGTTTTGCACCTGGCGCCCAGTCCCCCTGAAATCCCGAATTTTCCGTGCATGTTTGGACATTTCAGGGCCGAAATCGACGAGGATCGGGGTTGAGAAACCCTCCTGAAGTGACGTAGCGAAATCCACGTCACAATACTTAATTCTCATTTATTTATAAAAATTATAAACAAAGTGATAATAATTTGCCACGTTTCAGTACACGTTTAATAATTCGGCCATCGGTTATTAAACACTGGGACATGTGTCAAATTAACCCATTAACGCCGGCAGTGCGCGTTCTCACAAACACATCTTTAAGCATATCTCACTTATTAAATACGATGGCCAATTTTTTGAAAAGTGCATATTCGGGTATTTTGAAGTGTGCTCTTTCAGAATCTGGCATCAAAAAAATGAAAAATTTTGATTTTCAATATAATTTTTAAGGTTTTCTTCAAAAAAACACGATTTTTCCCCAAATGTTGTTTTTAAATTCATGATTTTGAATATGATTCACTTTAGGTACACAGATAAAACCTTTTAGGATCGTGCACTAAATTCCTAATCTTTAAAGGGTCTAGCCGGATAAGATAGTCAAACCGGCCTTTGAGTCAATCGGGAAACGAATTACACCATAATGTTCGGGGGGAAAAATGAGTAAGAACCCTAGATTTTCAATCCCCAAACCGTACTAGGGTCCCTATAAACTCCGGTCTAGTGATTTTAGGTTTTTCGACGATATCTCGGACAGCTTTCGAGCTAGAAAAAAAGTTTTCTTTTCATTTTTGTAGGGTTTTTTAAGCCCTACAAATTGTTGCTATCAAAAAGTTTTTTGGCGCGAAATTCAAATTTTTAGCGCCGTTCGAAAATTTTAAAATTCAATATATCGAAAACAACGACCGACTCATCGCTGGAAAAAAAATATGTTATGTATTTTCACCTCAAAAATTTCTCTGAATTTTTTCAGATTTTTTAAAGTGTTGGAACGTACTGAAAAAAAATAAAAACTACTATGAACTCCAGTTTTTTGCTCCTAGCGCTTTGAGGTTATGTTTTATGATAAAAACGATGGAACCATTAAATTCTGCAGAAAAAAAATACATCAAAAACATGCATCACACGTGTCAAAATACTGTTCAGTTGACCTTGAATATACATGGAATATATAGGGACGCCATCGGCCGTCTGGGGATTTTTATTGTTCCGTTAATTCGTTCAGGCGTAGCCTAGTTATCGCAATATCTTCAACCATGCGATACATGATTTCGACGTATTTTTTTCCGTAGAATCCGATTCTGCCATTACTTTTACCATTGGACATAACCTCAAAGCGCTAGAAGCGAAAAGTCACTGAAAAATTCAGTTTTTTACTCCTGGAGCTTCGAGGTTATGTTCTGCGATAAAACCAATGGTACCATCGAATTCTACGGAAAAAAATAGATCGAGAACATGCATCACACGTCTCAAAATAATGTTTGGTTGACCTTGAATATACAAGGAATATCTCCCCATATAGGGACGCCGTCGGCCGTCTAGGGATTTTCATTGTTCGGCTATTATACAAATTCTTGAAGACCATTATTCAATTGAAATTAATAAAATGCACATTTCTATGGTTCCAATTTATTAAAATTGCTCTTGACCTACCATAAGTACAAAAAAACTCTTTAACCAGTATTGATAGCCAGTAGTGATCAATACCGTCGTCAGGACTCATCAACAATCGTTTGAAAGGGTAAGTTGTATCAAATTTATATCTTGCTAGGACACAAAATATTCAGGAAAACTAGTTCGAGCATTCTGGTGTTCTAGAATGAAGTAAAAAATACCTTTCGAAGCATCGAAGAGTTTATCAGAGAAGTCTTACTGGACATAGACTGGACAGAAATCCGCTAAAAGCCAAGAATCACTGAAAAAACAGGTTTTTCGCTCCTAGCGTTGTGGCGTTACGCCCAACGATAAAAATAACAGCGGTATCGCATTCTACGGAACAATGAAAATCCGTAGACGGCCGACGGCATCCCTATATAGGGACATATTCCTTGTATATTCAAGGTCAACCGAACATTATTTTGAGACGTGTGATGCATGTTCTCGATCTATTTTTTTCCGTAGAATTCGATGGTACCATTGGTTTCATCGCAGAACATAACCTCGAAGCTCCAGGAGTAAAAAACTGAATTATTCAGTGACTTTTCGCTTCTAGCGCTTTGAGGTTATGTCCAATGGTAAAAGTAATGGCACAATCGGATTCTACGGAAAAAAATACGACGAAATCATGTATCGCATGTTTGAAGATATTGCGATAACTAGGCTACGCCTGAACGAATTAACGGAACAATAAAAATCCCTAGACGGCCGATGGCGTCCCTATATATTCCATGTATATTCAAGGTCAATTGAACATTATTTTGACACGTGTGATGCATGTTTTTGATGTATTTTTTTCTGCAGAATTTAATGGTTCCATCGTTTTTATCATAAAACATAACCTCAAAGCGCTAGGAGCAAAAAACTGGAGTTCATAGTAGTTTTTATTTTTTTTCAGTACGTTCCAACACTTTAAAAAATCTGAAAAAATTCAGAGAAATTTTTGAGGTGAAAATACATAACATATTTTTTTTCCAGCGATGAGTCGGTCGTTGTTTTCGATATATTGAATTTTAAAATTTTCGAACGGCGCTAAAAATTTGAATTTCGCGCCAAAAAACTTTTTGATAGCAACAATTTGTAGGGCTTAAAAAACCCTACAAAATGAAAAGAAAACTTTTTTTTTCTAGCTCGAAAGCTGTCCGAGATATCGTCGAAAAACCTAAAATCACTAGACCGGAGTTTATAGGGACCCTAGTGCGGTTTGGGGACTGAAAATCTAGGGTTCTTACTCATATTTCCCCCCGAACATTATGGTGCAATTCGTTTCCCGATTGACTCAAAGGCCGATTTGACTATCTTATCCGGCTAGACCCTTTACGCAGTTGAACAATTTTTTTTTCATGCAGCAAATTAAATATGGCGGCCGATGTACGCAAAAACGTTGTAACACCTAGAAATTTGACCTGTTTTCTGATTTAGATCAGTTTTTTAGTTGAAAAAGTTTATGTTTTATCTAGTTAGATGGAGTTCTATTATAAATAAATGTTTACAACTAATAACAGTGACCTGAAGCAAAATGGCGCCGAAATACTGAAAGAATCACCAAAAATGTTGCATGTAACACTAGGGAAGTGTCATACGGCGATTTTCCTGAAACTACCTAAGGGTTTTTGGGGTAGCTGATAACGAATCTGAAGTCCGTTTTTAAGAATTCAAAATTGCGCATCCAATATGGCGGGTGGATTTTGTTAAAAGTTCTACACCCTGTCAAAAAGTGCGAAAATTGCAAACATAGTGAGAAATGAGCATTATTTTGAGGCGAATTTGTAGCAAAAAGGTCCTAATCGCAAACTACCCCTCACAGTTACGAAACATCGAAAACCATCCCTAAGAGTAGTGATACATCTAAAAATCAATCCCTCCTTGGCGTTACCCAGGATGAACGACGTGGAGGTGAGAGGGTTCTAATCCCATTGGGGTGCTTCTTGAACGTGAGTCCTCTTGCCTCTCACGAATGGGGTGCTTTTAGAACGTGAGTCCCCTTGCCTTTCACGAATGGGGTGCTTTTTAAACGTGATTCCCCTTGCCTCTCACGAATATAGTTATACACAGAGCACATTTAATTATTGCAATATTATTGCAGAGTTCACATGTGCCATTGCAGTTTTTGAAACAGAATCCTACAGGGGTTTCACGTTCAAAGAGCACCTCATTCGTGAGAGGTAAGGGGACTCACGTTCAAAAAGCATCCGATTCGCGAGAGGCAAAGGGACTCACGTTCAAAAAGCACCCATTCGTGAGAGGCAATGGGACTCACGTTCTAAAAGCACCCCATTCGTCAGAGGCAAGAGGACTCACGTTCAAAATCACCCCAATGGGATTAGAACCCTATCACGTCCACGTCGTTCATCCTGGGTAACGCTAAGGAGGGTTTGATTTTTAGATGTACCACTACTCTTAGGGATGGTTTTCGATGTTTCGTAACTGTGAGGGGTAGTTTGCGATTAGGACCTTTTTGCTACAAATTTGCCTCAAAATAATGCTCATTTCTTACTGTTTGCAATTTTCGCACTTTTTGACAGGGTGTAGAACTTTTAACAAAATGCACCCGCCATATTGGATGCGTCATTTTGAATTCTTAAAAACGGACTTCAGATTCGTTATCAGCGACCCCAAAAACCCTTAGGTATCCGATTTCGCAAAAATACAAAAAATAATTCGTAAAATAGTTGAAACTATCCCCAAAATCGATAGGGGTGATTTATACCCTTCAAACGGCAACCGGGCCGATATAAAAAAAATACGTGTCCAATATTTTTCCATGTACTACTTGTATGCCAAGTTTCAGGAAAATCGCCGTATGACACTTCCCTAGTGTTACTTGCAACATTTTTGGTGATTTTTTGCAGTATTTCGGCGCCATTTTGTTTCGGGTCATTGTTATTAGTTGTAAACATTTATGTATAACAGAACTCCATCTAACTAGATAAAACATAAACTATTTCAACTCAAAAACTGATCTAAATCAGAAAACAGGTCAAATTTCTAGGTGTTACAACGTTTTTGCGTACATCGGCCGCCATATTTAATTTGCTGCATGAAAAAAAAATTTTTCAACTGCGTAAATTTAAAGATTAGGAATTTAGTGCACGATCCTAAAAGGTTTTATCTGTGTACCTAAGGTGAATCATATTCAAAATCATGAATTTAAAAACAACATTTGGGGAAAAATCGTGTTTTTATGAAGAAAACCTTAAAAGTTATATTGAAAATCAAAATTTTTCATTTTCTTGATGCCAGATTCTGAAAGAGCACACTTCAGAATACCCGAATATGCACTTTTCAAAAAATTGGCCATCGTATTTAATAAGCGAGATATGCTTAAAGATGTGTGTGTGAGAACGTGCACTGCCGGCGTTAATGGGTTAATGTTTAATAATACGGACATATGGTCATGGTACATTTATGTACATAATTGTTTATATTTTTAATTAATTTACATTTATTCAATGGATTTCTATTCTTGATGCTTAAACGTATCGAACGTTATCAGTTTTATAGCGTTAACGATCCTAATTATTTAAAAATGAACGATTGTTTTAGGGAATACGGAAAAGCGTTTATTAATAGATACTTTTACCTTATATGTTTTAATTTAATTTTTTATTTTTATTATTGTTTTAAGTGGACTGGTTCAATTGAGCCCCCTCCCTCCTACCTTTTTTCTAAACAGACAAATATCGCAATTTTGTCTAAATAATCATAGAAAATAAAATAAAAATTGTCAACAACGGATGCATTTCATGTCTGATACTAACATATGTAATCTTCAGAATGAAAAAAAATGTTCGAGTCATATAATGGGTACAGTCTAACTTACAATTATTTTCCTCACTGTGCGTCTTGCACAATCAACTAGAGACATATAATTCCAAAAAAATGCAAGTAACGTTAATTGCTTCCGTAAGTGGATCTTTAGTAAGTGTTGCCTCAAACATTGATTACTCCAAATTATCGTCTAACTTATGCTCTAAAAATTTCGTAATCTAGTACATACTAGTATAATATTTATTAAATTGCTGTGAATAATAATATTCGATATTAAGTCCTTTTGCGTGGTTTTCCAGCTTTGGAGAATGCTGAAAATCTAATTGACCCAAGGAAAGTGTCGAAGTAATGAAATTTATCTTGTATATTATTTAATAGATCGTATCTATTGCATTTCAAAAGTGCCTATTTCGCTGTACTAATACTACTTATTAATAAAAACATAATGCAAAGCGCTCTTCTCTTCTATTACGAAGGAACTCTTTGCTACTTATTCAAACAGTAGTTTTATATTATGTAAAAATTTCAGAAAATCTCTCATTTTAAATCACAACGTTAACCTTGAAAAGCTTCAACTACTTTATGGTAGCAAAAAATCAACACTAAAATTACCAAGCCGATTAAATGACTGGTTTTCAAATAACAAATTGAATAATAAGTTAAAAACCAGTCAATTAATTGGTTTGGCAATTTTATGATTTTATTTTTATTTCACCACCAACAAAGTAGTTAAGGGGTCTTCCTAGTTTGACGCTTGGAAAATAAAGTAAATTTCGGATTTTTTTTCAAAGGAAAGTACTTCATCTGACGATTCCAAGTTTTAAGCATTTATTAAATAACATTCAAACACTGTGCTCAAATTTTTAAAAGCCGTAATAATAAATATTTGTCAAGTTGTTACGATTGTAAGAAGGGCTCGTAAAAAAACGCGTGTTGCTGGCGATCACGATTGCGGCTGTCATAATCATCTGAAACATATAACGCAGATATTCCCTTAATCTATATGAGTGAGGTCAGATCATGAATTAGAACGAAAAAAAATTTAATTTATGATTTTTGTTATATTTTTAAATTAAGTATTACACCCTCCCTCTCCCCTATTACATTTTATCTCACGATCAGATCTTATAAAATATGCATATTCTCCAATGTCCATCTCACCTCCCTTTCATTTGTTCCAAAATATATACTTACTAACACTTTGAATGCCGTGTCAAATTTATGTTACTCTCTATCCATCCCGCGTGGGTCGCGATAGTGTTCATTATTGCATTTGTCATAACCGGCGCGACCTGAACGGAAAGTTCAGTGCCGATCCCCGATGACCGGCACAGCATTTAACGTATTAATTTCACTTATTTCTATTCTGACCACAAATTATCGAATTAACCAGTTAAATAACTTGATATAAAGTCTAGGTTCTAAAACATTTCATTTATTTTGTATTAGTTGAATATTATGATACAATTTAGATTATTTGGGTGCACAGGCTTCATTAGTTTGATGTAAACCTTCTTACCAATTATTAGAAAGCAATTTAAACGATTCGATTATTTTTACGATAAAGTTAATACAAAAAATGTAAAAAAATCAATTTTTGAACAAATTTATAAGAATAAAAAAAATAGTAATTTGCTTTATTCATAGCAATACATACACCTAATTCTCTTTCTACACGATAGATACGTTCCCAAAAAATTCGTGTAAAAAAAAATTCGGATAAAAAGAGAATTAGGTGTAAACAATATTAAAAAATTCTTATTAGAGTTCACTTAGTTTATTTCGTGCTCACACATTTTAAGTAATTAAATATATTATGTAAAGTAAATTATACTTTGAGAAAAAGAAAATAATATCTGGAATTCATTAATATAAAAAAAGTTAAAATAATATAAACATGAGAAATATTTGCTCTATGAGATTCAAGAAAAATTCATAGAATATTGAAAATCGTGCTAAAACAAAACAATTCGTGTAAAAAGAGAATTAGGTGTATATGTAAACTGGCGCCAATTACGAACCATTGTTTTTACAAAACCGATCCCCATAGTCTGATTCATTAATTCTCAAAATGCGAAATTTCGTTTTTAATGTTGAAAAAAAGTAATAAGCAGTTTGAAAAAATGTAAATCTAAAATGTTACATTTTCAAAGGAAAATCAAATGAGAAATCCAATGTTGCATTATCAAAGAAAAATCGAATTTTCCACTTTTAGAAAGTGTCTCTTGCCTGTAGAAAATCGTCCCACAGACTGAACTTCTCAGTGCTTGATTGGGATAAATTTTACTCGTACTGGACCTACGGGACGAAGAACCATGTCAACTTGAAACCGAACGTCGCGCAGTGAATCAACGGGTTCAACGTAATAATGATGCAACAAATGAGCCACGATGCTCTTGATCTCCATCAAAGCAAATTTCTGACCGATGCAATTTCTGGAGCCGGCACTAAACGGAATGAAAGCAAACGGATGACGAGCGGTGACGCGGTCTCCCAAAAACCTGTCGGGATCGAAGGTTTCCGGGTTCGGCCAAACGTTCGGGTTTCTCTGAAGCATCACTAAATCGATACCCATACTGGACCCTTTTGGTATCAGATACTTGTTAAGTTGCAAGTCCTTGTTGACTTGCCGAAATATCTTCGGGACGCTGGGGAACATTCGAAGCGATTCCTTGATGCATCCCTCCAATCTAGAAAGTTCTTGCAACTCGGACATGCCCAACTTCCCATTGCAGCCTTTCATGACCGCCTCGACTTCTTCTCTACACTGATCCTGATATTTCTTGTTCTCGGCCAAATTGGCGACGAGACAAACGAGGGCCATTGTGGTTGTATCGTGGCCCTCGAAGATGAACGTATCGACTTCTTCCCTGATCCCGTCATCGTCGATCCTCCCTTCGTGCCAGAGCGAGATCAGAAGGTCCAGCATAGCCAGCCTCTTCCTACCCAGGCCCAGATCTTGCAGCTCATTTTCGTTCTCCAGGTCATCCACCCCGACCTTCCAGTTCATATTCTCGTGGTATTTCTTTCGTTCGCTGATGATTCGATTTGTAAATCGATGAAGGGCTTCCAGCACCTTCCCGTGCTTCCTTCCCACTGGGGTTAAATTGAATATCCAGTCGTAGTACATCCAGGGTCTCAAGCTCCTGTACATAACTCCATCGATTACTTGGAAAACGGCGTTTCTGTATTCTTCTGACAATTCCATTCTGTCTAGTTTCGTGCCCATGGCGGTCTCGCAGATCACGTTCAGGGTGTGTTTCATGAACAAGGGCACGAGATCCTGTACGTCGCCCTCCCCGGTCTCTTTCATCGACTTCACTAACTTCTTGGAGTTCTCGTCGAAGGTCTGCACGAAACTCTTCAGCATCCGGAAATGAAAGGATGGCGTTAACAACTTCCTCCTGGTATGCCACTTCGTGCCAGCGCTCGTGAGGAGTCCCTTTCCCAGCCACGATTCCAAGTACTCGTACAAGTCGTTCTTCTCCAGGTGCTGGTTACTCGTTAAGAGCGCTTCCGCGTCGTCGGGGTCCATTAGTATTACGACTGGCCAATGCATTCTCCACAATCGGTAAATCGGCCGATACTGTTTGGCCCACTTCTCCATAACGAAATACACATGTTCCGCGGATCCAAATAGAGCCAAAAGGTTACCGATAATTGGTACGCATATGGGCCCGGGAATTCGGTCGATCAATTTGCCACATCGTAAACTATGAATGAGATAATCGACAGCGACAATCGCTACGAGCACTATCGGTATCGCGACGAGAAACATCGTCGAGTGCAATTTAGTCTTATTCTTTATCTATGATAGGTTTAGGTTCTTCGAAGAATTAACAAGAGCGAAGAAGCTTCGAAATTTCTTTCACTTGATAGCAATTTTCCTTCTGATCCTCCGGTAATTCACTCCATGACAGTATCTTTGATAGCAGCTAAAAGACGGGTAACAAGCACTTCGTCGTTCTATGAAAGTTTTATATAGACTGAGAATGTCGCGGAAGGATCATTGCATCGGCTTTTGTATCGTCAATGCAAGTTTTTGAACAGCAAGTGCTTTGTCAGCCTTGAGATTTACATTGGCGTTAAGAATTTATTGATATATTTTATCACTCTAAAACATCGCGTAATCAGTATGACTCGTTTCTGCATCCACTTGGCATTGCGTGCTTGCCAATTTTATTGTACACAGATCAGAAGAATGCATGTGGATAGAACTTCATAAGTGGGGAGTACTGTGTTTGATTTCATACGTACGCGTGTGCACTTTGTTACATAATTATGCCTAGCGTGTGCTTTGCACTTCTGAAGAAAACATGGATCTGTCACGTGTAAAGACGATTTTGCAGACATATTTAAGATGTCAAAAGACACGTTTTATCGTTTTGAATTAGAATTACTTCTTAAGTTTCATTTATTTTACTATTTAATTCATTTATTCCGATAGTATTTTTATTATGTTAATATTATAATATTATATTTATATTATTATAACATTATAATGATATAATTAATATAATTTCTATTATATTAAGGGGGTAAGGTCACCTGTAAAAAGAAAAAGTATATCAATTTTTTTTTACAACTTTTATTATAAAAATACATTTTTCAAACATACATTGAAAATTGTACTACTAAATACTTACTAAATTATTTTTTCGAAATCCCTAGTATGTAGTATAAACATACTAGAGATTTGTTAAAAATTTCCATTTGTCGCAAGGTTCGAGGAGCACCGATTAATCGATTTGCCTCGACAAGGTCTCATTTCATTCGGAGGAAGACCCTTTATGGCATGAATGTGGGAATTTTGGAAGAAGTAAGTAAACAAAAAGTTACAACACTTTTCATCAGATATATATACATAATTTTGGTTTTTGTTTTGTTTTTGGGTTTAAAAAATTCAGAACTTTTGTAATTTTTTTTTCTCTCCAAATTCCCACATTCATTCCATAAAGGATGGTCTTCCAGAAAAAATGAGCCATTGCGGAGTCAAATCGGTCAATCGGTGCTCCTTGAACCTTGCGACAAATGGAAATTTTTAACAAATCTCTAGTATGTTTATACTACATACTAGGGATTTCGAAAAAATAATTTAGTAAGTATTTAGTAGTACAATTTACAATGTATATTTAAAAAATGTATTTTTATAATAAAAGCTTAAAAAAAAAATTAATATACTTTTTCTTTTTATAGGTGACCTTACCCCCTTAATCTATTATAGTATAATAATTATATTTTATAGTATGTTATTTACTTTATCAATTAACTTTTTGACATTAACAAAAGCAAAGTGCTTAGCGCTTGGAAAAAATTTGGAATCGAAGAAGAGAATCGATTTTATTTAAAACACTATATTTATGATTCCTGATTATTGATTACGTGTAAGTAGCGGTAGAAATAGTGTTAAAGTAACCTGGTATAAATCTTCAATCCATGGATCGATTTTGGTCTTAATTTCCAGACTGTTTCCGAGAAAATCAATAATCTCTTTCTTGGCAATTACCTTAGGAGCACTCGCTAAAAAGTGATACTTGGGGACTCAAGCGTGAGACTTTCTTCCACACTTCGTTTTGCTTTTGTCAGTGCGTAATGGTATTTTGTATTTTCAATACAAAATACAATGATTTGAATATTGTTAAAAGATACAGGAATAAATAAAAATATTTTATGAAGTAACAGATGTTATATTAGTAAAAAAACTACAAGCCAATCATTTGCACTTTCGAATTACGGATATGTTGTACCCCTAAAAACACCTCTGGTGCAAAAAGTCGAGACAAGTCCATGTATGAAAAGGGATCTCTCTACAAAAGTTGTGAAATTCAACAACATTAGACAAGCTCGTTTTTTTCCATTATCTCAATACGAAGTAATTACAAAATGGAAAGAATTTTTTCTGTTTACGTGATTAGAACCGGTATTGAACTTGTTGGGCCCCGAACAATTCAGATGTTTGAGTATGATGTATAATTATTCATATTATTATTATGTAATCTCATCTTTACTAATTCATAATGCGGTAAAAATAAATTAAATTGTAAGACATTTATTGCTTATCGTTTGGGTTCGGGGCTCGACAAGTTCAATACCGGTTCTAATCACGTAAACAGAAAAAATTCGTTCCATGCAGTAATTACTTCGTATTGACATAATGGAAAAAAGGAGCTTGTCTAATGTTGTTGGATTTCACATCTTTTGTAGAGAGATCCCTTTTCATACATGAACTTGTCTCGACTTTTTGCACCAGAGGTGTTTTTTAGGGGGATTTGTCTCCGTCTTGCAAATATTATTATTATTATCGGCTTTATATCTCGAGATAATATAAAACAATACATAACGTGCGTCGGTAAAGTAAATTTTTCGTCTTTTGGATGTTCGTGAAAACAAAACACAACTCATATCTCAATGACACGCAGTGGCAAATTTGGGTCAGTGTATGGAGGCATCCCAGCCGTGTATGTATACAGAGAAACTCATACTAATCAGAGAAGTTTTTTTGTTTGAATGTATGAAGCTGTGTATATACACAACGTGCTTCTGCTATTTTTCATGTGTCCGCACCTAGTTCGGTCGAGAAAAGATACACGGTAGCGCTCTCGCCCAATTCATACATGAACTTGTCTCGAGACACTACCGTGTCTCTTGATAAAAAATGATAATTATAAATGAAAACATTAAATAACTGTCAATTCTCAGAAAAAGATTATTAGTTTTTAAATCAATAATGTAACTTCTTTGTTCTTGTAGTAGATCAGTTTTAAATCTTTATTTTTTCTCTCTATACGTTTCGGTCCAATTTTTAAGACCCTCTTCAGTAGTATAAATTTCTTCTCAATAACTTATAATTTCCGTTTTCATATTGATAAAAATATATTGAATCACAAAGTCATTTGTGTTATACAATTAAAAAATGTTTGTATGTTGTTGTATAATAACTGTAAAGATAGAGATAACGATACATTAAGTTAATACATTTCGAATCCAATACATCTTTATTATGATAGTATAATAAATTTGATGTTGAACATAATTACAGGGTGGCCATAAAGTAAGTATCACTTTCAAAATTTGATATCTCAGACACCGTAAGAGAAAACCCTATAATCATATATATAATTTTATTCAGGGTAAAATGGGATTTCTTCCTAAATTTTTTCAGATTTTCTGGCGCATTTTGAAAAATCACTTAAATTTGACCATTTTTCCTGATTCTACTCGATTTATCACAAGTATGAGTGTTTTTGGCCAAGGTGACATTCAAATTAGATTATGATAACATAATCTGAAGAAAACGCGATGCCTCACGATTTACTCGATACAATAACTGTCAATTTAAATTGATTTTTGATCAGAAAAACATTAAATTATGCGCTAACGTTATGAATAAATGTTTAGGTTAACGATGAAGAAGGGCTTCACTTGGTTCGGTTCATCAACTCAAATTTAACTAATGCGGAAAATGAAGGGAGGCGCACTGAACAAATGGTGCACAATTAGGGCGAAATTAAAAGCAAATTTCAGCCAAAAAAGGAATAAAAAATGAGAAGCAAAAATTAAAAAAACAATAGAAAGAAAAAACAATAACGAAAAAAAAACAAAAAACCTCCATCGAAGGGCTTCCATCACCTTGTCGTCGTGATAAGGCTTAAGTTTTGCACTCAAAAAATCTACACTATAATTTCCAAATTAGTCAGATTTGAGTTGATGAATCGAACCAAGCAAAGCCCTTCTTCATCGCTAACCTTTAAATTTATTCATAACGTTAGCGCATAATTTAATGTTCTTGTGATAAAAAATCAATTGAAATTGACAATTATTGTATCAAGCTCATCATAAGGCGTTGCGTTTTCTTCAGATTATGTTATCATAATCTAATTTAAATATCATCTTGACCAAAAATGTTCATACTTGCGATAAATCGAGTAGAGTCAGGAAAAAGGTTATATTTAAGTGATTTTTCAAAATGCACCAAAAAATCTGAAAGAATTTAGGAAGAAATCCCATTTTACCCTGAATAAAATGATATATATGATTATAGGGTTTTCTCTTATGGTGTCTGAGATATCGAATTTTGAAAGTGATACTTACTTTATGGCCACCCTGTATATTTAAATTTTTGTACATACCATTTTTTTAGTTGATCATATTAATGTATATAGTATGTGTTTAATCCTGTTGATATTATTTATTTATATTGTAGTATAATAAAGGCTAGAGACGATAAATCAAGTAAATGAGATTATTTATAATAAATGTATTCTAAAAAAGCAAACGTGTATTTTTTTAATACTGTTAAACAAAAATAGTTTTTACGTTGTATAGAAAAAACGTTAACATTGGGGTTGCTATTATACAAAATGCACACGATGACTCAAGACATCATTTTGAAGCAATTAGTAGATAGAATTTAAAGTTTTAAACAAAAAATATATAAAAAACATTAAAATGTAAAGAATACGCCAGGTATTGTTGTCATTGTCTCTACAAAAACAAAACCCTCCAAAAAAGATTATAAAATGTTACATTCTCTTAGAGAAACTTCTTCATCTGTTGTAAAAGACAGAACCGACAAAAATATGTGAAATCCTATAAAAGACATTAAAATGTAAAACAGACGCCAAGTAGTTGTTTCAGTGTGTCCTTAAAAAAGTTCCCAAACCTTGAAATAAAAAATTGTCAATAAAAAAAATAAATCACCAAAGAACCAAATTTCTTGGGAAATGACATTTAAAAAAATGCTCTCCTCCCCAAAAAAAATTTCGAAAAAAGGATTGATCTCATGTTTGAACCAAGTAGTCATAAAAAAATAGTAACTTTTTTTAGGAGACTTTAATACGTTGCAAAAACATACCCCCCCCCCCAAAAAAAAAAATGCTCAGTAAATTATTTTCGGAAAAAAATAGATATCTTGTTTGTGAACCAAGTATTTCATTAAAAATAAGTCTCCAAAGAAGTAAATTTTTTGGATTAGTCCACAAAAATCAGGAACCCCCTTTAAAAATATACTGCCTACACAAAAAATATCTATACAAAAAGATTAGATATCGTATGAACCATGTATTCCTAAGGTCTTTCTTTCCCAAAGGAGAATTTCATTCTCAAAAAAGTAAGACCTTGTGGATATCTAATATCTTTCTTAATGAGTTATTCCATAAACATCAAAAACTCACAGAAACTCGTTTCTTTAAAAATTACTTTATAAAAACTGTATAAAAATATATAAAAACTCTATAAAAATAAGAACAAGTGTTTTACCCTATCCTACAAGTATCAAATTTTTTAGTCATACAATGTAATCGTACATACTTGGCGAGCCTCTCGTTTGCAGGTAAACCTGTTAACGCTACTAGCGTTGAAATATATACTTATACAACTAAGAAAATTAGTTCTTTAATTATTTTTTTTTATCCTTAATTATCCATTTTAATTCTGTAATTATAGATAATCCCTAACAGCGTAAAAGCTAAAATACAGCTAAAAGACGGCTGATTTAAGGCAGAAGCCATTTTTATATGTCATCACGAGACGGCGTTTCAGTCTTTGGTGGCTGTTAGGGATGCGACTATGCACCTAGAAACTCTGAAATTTTTTTGGCACAGAAAATTAAATATTCTTTTCAGTAAAATTGTTTATCTAGAGTATAACACGTATAGAGACCTCAAAATACGCAAACAAGGGCTATTAGATAATTTGGCTGTTCATCTAGAAACTGCGAAACGAGAGGCCCGCCAAGTATGTACGATTACATTGTATGACTAAAAAATTTGATACTTGTAGGATAGGGTAAAACACTTGTTCTTATTTTTATAGAGTTTTTATATATTTTTATACAGTTTTTATAAAGTAATTTTTAAAGAAACGAATTTCTGTGAGTTTTTGATGTTTATGGAATAACTCATTAAAAAAGATATTAGATATCCACAAGGTCTTACTTTTTTGAGGATGAAATTCTTCTTTGGGAAAGAAAGACCTTAGGAATACATGGTTCATACGATATCTAATCTTTTTGTATAGATATTTTTTGTGTAGGCAGTATATTTTTGAAGGGGGTTCCTGATTTTTGTGGACTAATCCAAAAAATTTACTTCTTTGGAGACTTATTTTTAATGAAATACTTGGTTCACAAACAAGATATCTATTTTTTTCCGAAAATAATTTACTGAACATTTTTTTTTTGGGGGGGGGGGTATGTTTTTGCAACGTATTAAGTTCTTCTAAAGAAAGTTACTATTTTTTTCATGAATACTTGGTTCAAACATGATATCAATCCTTTTTCCGAAATTTTTTTGGGGAGGGGAGCATTTATTTAAATGCCATTTCCGAAAAAATGTGGTTCTTTGGTGATTTATTTTTTTTATTGACAATTTGTTATTTCAAGGTTTGGGATCTTTTTTAAGGACACATTGAAACAACTACTTGGCGTCTGTTTTAAATTTTCTTATCAAGAGACACGGTAGTATCTCGAGACAAGTTCATGTATGAATTAGGCGAGAGCGCTACCGTGTATCTTTTCTCGACCGAACTAGGTGCGGGCATATGAAAAATAGCAGAAGCACGTTGTGTATATACACAGTTTCAACCTCCATACATTCAAACGTAAAATGTCCACTAAGTTGTATGAGTTTCTCTGTATATATACACAGCTTCAATCTTCATACATTCAAACGAAAAAACATCTCTGATTAGTATGAGATTCTCTGTATATATACACAGCTTGAACCGTCATACATTCAAACGAAAAAAAACTTCTCTGATTAGTATGAGTTTCTCTGTATACATACACGGCTGGGATACCTCCATACACTCACCCGAATTTGCCACTGCGTGTCATTGAGATATGAGTTGTGTTTTGTTTTCACGAACATCCAAAAGACGAAAAATTTACTTTACCGACGTACGTTATGTATTGTTTTATATTATCTCGAGATATAAAGCCGATAATAATAATAATATTTGCAAAAAGGAGACAAATCCCCCTAAAAAACACCTCTGGTGCAAAAAGTCGAGACAAGTTCATGTATGAAAAGGGATCTCTCTACAAAAGTTGTGAAATCCAACAACATTAGATGTTACATCCTACGAAAAAAACGTATCTTTAACTTAAGATTTACAAGAAAATATCTCTCTCTCTGAATGCAGTGTAGGGTACCTTTTTTTTCTACATAGATTTTAACATAGCATTCTGACCTCCGTACTCCACGTACAATACACAGACACGAGTCAAGAGGTTTTCTCTCTTTTCTTCCAATAGCCTAGCATACGACACAATGCATTTCTGTATATGTATGGTGCACATAAAGTCATAAAACTAAAGGACAAACAAACCTCCACTGCACCAATGTATTGAAATTAGACAGAGATATTCTTCTTTCGGAAAAGGGATAGGAAAATAGACAAGGAAAGACAAAACACAAACTCCGTTTAAGACGAAGATGACAATAGTTAAGAAAGACAGACGACATTTAAAATGTATGTAACCATAAGGGATGGAAAACAATTTTCGGCCTATATAAGCGGTCCAAAATTTCTGTACTTCGCTTACTTCGCCCTCAACCTTTAACGTAGCAACTTCACGGGATTTGTACACTTAGAAGAAAATAAACTCACGAGAAAATCTATAAAAAAAAGTAAGCCTAGATTTTTTTTTTTTTTCATTCTTTTTCTTTCCTCCGAGTTGATCCTGGTGAACTAGTATCTGGTTTACCAAGATCAACTGTTCCCCAGGGATCTTAGAACTAGTATCTGGTTTGGGATCTCTGCCCTTCCCGAAGTTTTGTGACTAGTATCTGGTCATGGAACTTCATCCTCAAAACCTATGGGAGAACTAGGATCTGGTTTACCATTAGGTTATCCCCTTGATGCACTAGTATCTGGTGTTTCAAGTCCTATAACTAACCCGAATTTTATTTTATATTTCCATAAGATTAAATTTCATTTACCTTGTTTTTAGTGGGTAGGAAAACCAAAACCCAAAAAAATTTATTCGCGGAGATCGCCCGACTAAAGAAGTCAAACGAAGACCCCCAACTACCAGAGGATGATAGGATAGAAAACCTGATCAAGATCAAAGAACTTCAAAATCGTCGGTATTTTAAGAATACCGGCGATTTGCCCGAACAAGGACAACAGCAGCAATCCAAAGTGGGACAATCGAGCGAGGAGCAACAGTTATTAACCCTCCCTACGGAAAGATTATTAAAATTAATTAAAAGGGAATTCTTTGTCCCTTCGATGATAAGACCCTTCCTACCCAGTCCAGTTTTATTAAGTAGAAGGGCCACGAATATCATTTTAAAAAATAGAAAATTAAAAAACATAGAAATCTACAATAAAATTCCTCATTTTAAGAAAATCAACCCGAACGATCCTAGGCACAAATTCTATAAAGAGAAGCTCCGCCAAAGAGTAAAAAAGTGTCTAGGATCGGACGAAGAGCTAGATTAAGGTTCTTTTTTTTTTGTGTATGTTCCTTTTTTTTGTTGAATAAATATTGTATATTTCTTTTATTTACTTAAAACATTCGTCTTATTAAATTAAAACGCCTCCCAATCTTGACGCATGCTCTTATCCCTAGGAACATAAAGCTACCTTGTTCCTTAAGGGGGGGGGTATGGTTTTGAGGGTTCAAAAAAAGTGATTTTTTTTTATTGCATATTATGAAAGTATAGTATTTCAAGAATGTTGTCTGTTAATAGGAAGTCAATCGGAGCAAAACTCACAAAGATATAGCTTTGGAAGTAGACGTGTCTCGAACGACTACCTGAGCTGTAACCGCTCAGCGGGAAGGCAGTTGTTTCTCAATCTCTTTTGTTATCTTCTTTTGTTATTGTCCAATCTTCTTTTGTTATTCTCCAATCTTCTTTTGTTATTGTCCAATCTTCTTTTGTTATTGTCCCTAAGCAGTTTCCAGAAAGGTCTTAGACAGGGTCGTTGTAACGGTACCCCGGTACCTGGTGTTGCTTCATTTTCGAAGCAGACGCGGAGTGTAACAGTCGTGTTGTATTTTCTTACTCTATTTCGTTGTGATATTTTTGTTGTTCGCAAAATGCCGAGAAAAGTTTCCAGAGAGTGTAGAAAGGAGAGTGGTAAAAAGTTGTATCGAGGTAAAAAAATAGTTCCTCCGCATAAACGAAGAAACGATGACGATATTGAGACAAGGAGTACGTCAACGAAAAAAATCAGACTAAGTTTTAGCCAAGAAGTTGCTGAAGATACAAATAAGCATTTCAGAATCATTGATTTTCTGTTAGTTTTTTCAACAATTTCTACGTTAGTGAAGTGTGCAGTTTGTGATAGTACAGTATCATTTCAGTGTTGTGGCAAAATAGGTCTTGGTTTCAAGATAAAAATAAAATGTGAAAAATGCAAAGAACCTCGTTACTGACTGCAAAAATGATTGATAAGCTCACCCAGTACTATGGTCGTGCAATTCGTTTCAATTCTAATTCTGTAGAAGAAATGAAGAAAGCCATTTGGGCTACTTACTATCATTATGCCTCAACCGATGCAAAATCACAACACGAAAACTGCCCTAGCGGAGAAGACTCATGGTGTGAATGGCAGAAAGCTGCAGCTTCAAACAAGCTGAATAATTTCAAACACACATATTCTGCTCTACCAACTGATGTTTTACAAGGAATCAAGCCAATTTATGAAGATTTAAGCAAAGATGCTCTCCTAGAGCGATGTATTGGCGGATTCACACAAAATAATAATGAGAGTTTGAACCAGCTTATTTGGAAGATTGCGCCGAAAGTTGAGAGTGGTTCAGCAATTATCGTCGAATTTGCATCTTCAGTGGCTGCTTGTGTTTTCAATGAAGGCTGTAAAGCTTATTTAACCTTCCTAGAAGAGATGCGAATAAGTACTGGTCCAAGTTGTCATGGATGGGCGCTTCGAACCAACGATATTCGAATGAACAGAGCAGATGAGCGAGCAGCTGAAACCGCTAAAAATGATAGAATTCGCCGCAGACTTGATAAAAAAGATGCTTTGGACATTCTTGACGAAAGTTCTATACTCTATGGTCCCGGCATTGATGATTCTATGTGAGTAAAATAAAAAATAAATAGCTTACTAAGTTTTATCAGGGTCTTTTCGCTACGAAAAACTTTAAACGCGTTTTTCTCAAGTCGATGTTTTTTGAGTCGGTGCACACTGTATCTGAAAATCTATTCAACCGATCGTTCTCAAATTTTTTACAGTATTTCCTTACATAATTTATGAGGTAACCCTGGCGAGATTTTTTCGTCTTTGATTTTATTTTTCTTATTATTAACAACAATAGTCATGAATTTAGGCCAAAAATCGGTATTTTCACTTTCAAGTCTTGTAAAAAGTTCAAAAATTAAAAAAAATGGAAAAACTCGGCAGCGATACCTAGAGGGACATAAAAATTAAGGAAAAAACTTTGGTTATTTCATTTCAGATGATCCAGTGCTGAGATATGATGTGCACCGCAAAATGTATTTCTTCTGAGGCGCCTGCGAAGAATTGCTGCCATTCGGTCAATTTTCAATATTTTTGAACCAATATTTCACAGAATATAGTTCAATTACTACTCTTTAATGTACAACAATCAGAAATAAATGTACTTTCACCGTACGCCCAAAAAAAAATCTGTAAAAACCTGTTTTTTTCTGCCTTCAAAACCATACCCCCCCTTAAAAAGAGAGCGTTTCCCTCTGTTCCTTGACGTAACAGAGTAAAATTTTTGGTGGCAGCGGTGGGATAATCGTCAAGATACGCGTTACTTTTATTCCTCATAACTAACTTCTACCCTTACACACTACGATTGCTGTTGTTGTTAGTTCCTTTTGTAATGAAATATTATGTATTTAACCCCTCCTTCTAATAGAAATTTAAGAATAAATCCTACATTCGATAACTCTACCTCCTCTGGATCAAATACACAAAATACACAAAACACCCAAAACACAAACATGCCGGACTCAGACACAGCCGTATCAATTAAATACGCTTTAGAAGCGGTCCCTATTTTCGATGGACATAATATTCCCCTTAATTATTTCTTGGAAGGTTGTGAAGAAGCGCGAGATATGATGAGCGCCAATGACGAAAAAGGTCTTACTCGAATCATAAGAAACAAACTAAGAGGTGAGGCGCGTAGAGCCATTCAAGGGTTAAAATTTGACAAAATATCCGAACTCGCAATATTTTTAAAATCCATTTACTCTTCTGGAAAAACGCTATGTCAGCTACAAGGAGAATTAGGAAATTGTTATCAAAAACATGAAGAGAGAGTAATTAGCTTTGCTAATCGAATCAATGAAATTGAAAATCGAATATTGGATGCGTATAAAACGGAAAAACCTAATGAAGATATAAATTTATATAAAACCAACCTTGAAGAAGATTTAGCAAAAAGCTTTATCAAAGGTTTAAATGATACAATAGAACAGAGAATTACAGAAGAGTTCGCGACTATGAAAGACGCTACAACCAGAGCAATAGCAATAGAAAAAGACTTAGAAGCTCGTAACGCCTTAAGAAAGAACTCCAGGAACAATTCTGACTCAAGATTTCAAAATACTAGATACGAGCAAAGAAGACACTCATCTGTCAATACTATAGAACAAGGACGAATTATATGTCAATATTGCCGAAAACCAGGACACACTGCTGATTACTGTTGGCATCTAAATAACAATCATTTTCAAAATTATCAGCCAAGAAATTATTCTCGACCACCCAATTTAGATTCAAACAATTTTCGATCAAGTTTTCAAACCGGCTATCCTCGGAATCAATCGCGTTTTTCTCAATTTGAATCACCTTACAACCGAAGTAATAATTTCAATTATGATAATAACTTCTCTAATAATTCTAATTTTAATCAACAAAACCCTCAAAATCCGGGTCATTTTCCCGACAGGCCTGTAAATGATCAAAGTCAGAATCCAAATATACTTACACAGAATTCGCGAAATCAAACACGACAAACTTACGATCAGAATCATACCCCATCAACATCTTCATCTAACCACAGAGAAGAAATCACTTGTCGATACTGTAAGAAAAACGGACATACCATTGAAACCTGTGAAGCCAAGAATAAAAGGAATTCGGGAAACTACTCAAGTCCCCGAGGGACGGGCGCACCGCAGGGGACCATAAACCAATCATCACGCCCAGCCCTAACAATAAACAGTCAAGAAGTCACACCAGAACCTCAAGAATTGCAACAATAAAATTAACCACAGAATCCCAAGTACCTGCAGTGGAAATAGATACAATGATTTTAAAGCCCTATTGTACACTAATGATAGACACGGGTTCAGGTCCTAATCTCATTAAAAGGGGGGCCATCGATTATGAGCATATTATAGATGAAAAAGAAAGAATTAAACTCACGGGCATTACTTCAGAAAGCGTTATGACTTTAGGCACCATATTAATTGACATAGAAGGAACTTTAGCAATCTTTCATGTCGTACCAGACAATTTTCCTATTTCATATTCAGGAATTTTAGGAACTGAGTTCTTTTTTCAAAATGGAGCAAAAATTAATTATTCCGAAAATTACCTCGAATGGAAACAGGGTCGGTTACCCTTTATTAAGAAGGAAACCATTATTGTACCAGCAAGATCAAAATCAATCTTTTATGTAAGAATTTCAAATGATTTAAGATATGGATATATTCCAAAATTAACTGTTAAAGATGGGATTTACTTAGGAGACGTTTTAGTTACAAATAATGAAGGAAAAGCATATATGTATATTTTTAATACAACGGAGGAAGAAGTTGAAATAGAAGTTCCTGTTTTAAAATTAAATCCATATGAAGAAGTAACCCCTTTCAAATCAGCTTCACTCCTAGACAGAGAATCTGATTTGAATTTTCCCTCATCGCTCCTAGACAGCGATTCCAATTCATTCTCACTCCTAGACAGTGACTCAAGAATGGATCCCCCTCTCAATTCAGTTTCACTCCTAGACAGTGAACCTAAACTGAATTCTTCTTCATCATCTAAAAATCGCAATTTTAAAAAGAAAAATGTTTCAAATAAAAATGAATTAAAGAATAAAAATTACTTGAGGAATAAAAGGAATAAAATAGAACCAATTAAGGAACATAAATGTTTTACTATTCAAGAAGAAAATAGAAATGAAGTTATTGAGAGTTTATTACGTTTAAATCATTTAAACTTAGAAGAAAAAGACAACATAAGGAAACTTATAAAGAAATACGAGGATTGCTTCCATATACCGGGAGAATTTTTAGGATCTACGAACATCATTGAACATAAAATTACAACTACTGATGAAATCCCTATTAATACACGTCAATATCGTTACCCACCTATTTTAAAAGAAGAAATAGACAAACAAGTTCGAGAATTATTAGACAATGGAATCGTAAAAACATCTCAATCACCATATAATTCACCTGTATGGATTGTACCGAAGAAACCCGATTCACATGGAAACAAGCGTTGGAGAATGGTCATAGATTATAGAGCATTGAACGAAAAAACCATAAGTGATGCACACCCACTACCTAACATAACGGATATTTTGGATCAATTAGGAGGCGCGAAATATTTTTCAACATTTGACCTTGCATCTGGTTTTCATCAAATACGAATGGACCCTAAGGATTCACATAAAACAGCCTTTTCTACACCATATGGACACTATGAATTTCAAAGAATGCCATTCGGACTAAAGAATGCTCCAGCTACATTTCAACGGTTAATGAACCAAGTCTTAACCGGAATTCAAGGATCAGAAGCTTTCGTTTATTTAGATGACATTGTTTTATACGCAAAATCGCTACAAGAGCATGAAACAAAATTTGAACGTTTAATGAACAGATTAAGAGCGGCAAATCTCAAATTACAACCCGATAAATGCGAATTTCTTAGGAAAGAAGTCATTTATCTCGGACACATTATCAATAAAGACGGAGTACGGCCAGATCCAAAGAAACTGGAAGCTGTTCGCGAATTCCCCGTGCCTAGGAATGTGAAGAATATCCGACAATTCTTAGGACTTGCTGGATATTATAGAAGATTTATCCCTGGATTCTCAAAAATTGCACAACCATTAAGTAACTTAACCAAGAAAAATACATCCTTCAATTGGACAGAATCGCAACAGAAAGCTTTCGAAGAATTAAAATATGCACTTTGCCAAGAACCAGTCCTCCAATACCCAGATTTCGGAAAAACATTCACAGTCACTTCAGACGCATCAGGTTACGCAATAGGCGGCGTTCTAAGTCAAGAAGACCACCCAATTTCTTACGTCTCACGCATACTCAACAAAGCGGAAAGAAACTATTCCACAATAGAAAAAGAATTACTCGCGGTAATATACTGTGTACAACAATTTCGTCCATACCTGTACGGACGACAATTCAATCTTGTTACCGATCATAAACCTTTGTTATGGTTGAAGGGTTTGAAAGATCCTACTTCGAGACTTAATAGATGGCAGTTAAAACTTGCAGAATATGATTACAAAATCAATTATAAATCTGGGAAGGCTAATACCAATGCTGATGCATTATCACGCAATCCAATATTAAAAAACGGAAAATTAGAAGAATTTGAAATCAACGAAGAAGAATCAACACACATCTTTCCTATTGAACCCAATGAAGAAGATATACCTTTAGCTGATAGGCTTCACAATCAACCTTCAACTTCCACAGGAACCCAAGAACAACCAATTGCAAGCCGTTTGAGGAGTAGAAGCACAATCGACGTCATTCCGGAATTACCTAAAGTCACGAGGAAAAGGAGAACTACAACTAAACCCATCGAAGAAAAACCTAAGAATCTTGAACGAAAAGAACAAACAATAAATTGGGATGATATTCTTTCAGATAACGATGACGACGACGAAATGTTCTTTGATAACTCCGAATCATCTAATTCAGAATCCGATGACGAATCACAGCATTCTTTCGAAACTAATTCAGAATCTAATCTAACTTCCAACTCCAGTTCCTCAGAAGACGAAGAACCCAATTTTATTAAACCAAAATATAAAATAGTCGAAAGCACTAATATAATATTAGAAACAAAGGATCAATTAACAATGCGAAAGGATAACTTATTATATTTTCTTACGAAGGACGGAAAACCATTGGACAATGGAGCAAAATTATTACAGAAAAATAAATTACTACCTAAAATTCCCCATCTAGAATCCGAAACATTAGTAGTAAAAAAGAAAGGTACGAAATATCATTTCATAATAATCCTCAAAGAAGATAGAGTTAAATTAAAAACCATTAAAGAAATATTTCAATCTGTCCGAGAAGCTATGAACGAAACTAAAATAAACTCCATTTCTGTTTCAAAAACCGAAAAATTAAATAATTTATCATGGGATTTCATCGAGACCAACCTACGGAATACATACTTAGAAGAACCAACAAAAGTAACAATTTGTTTAAACAAAACTAAATTCGCCGACAAAGAAACCCGTAAACTTATATTGAAGGAAGCTCATTCTTCTTCAATCGGAGGTCATAAAGGAGTTACAAAAACATACAACAGAATTCGACAAAAATATTATTGGAAGAATTTAAAATCGGACGTTCAAGATTATATACAACATTGTTTGCCCTGTCAATTAAAAAAGCTAGTACGAATAAAAAATAAACAACCCATGGTTATAACAGACACACCACAGAAAGCCTTCGAAAAAATATCAATGGACATCGTTGGACCTCTACCTACTACGGAAAGAAGAAATAAATATATTCTAACTCTACAATGTCTCCTTACAAAATTTTCATTAGCTATTCCTCTTCAACAAACTACAGCCATAGATATTGCAGATGCTTTAGTTACACAATTTATCTGGTTATTCGGACCACCACGAGCAATACTCACAGATCAAGGAACTAACTTTTTGAGTTCTCTCATGCGACAAATTGCAAAGAAATTTCGTATAAAACAGTTCAAAACTACGGCGTTTCATCCTCAAAGTAATGGATCTCTGGAGAGATCCCATCACGTACTTATTGAATATTTAAAACAATATGTTAACGAACAAGAAGATTGGGATGAATATTTAAGTCTAGCGATATTTTCTTATAACACAAGCGTACATGAAGCCACAAAATTCACCCCGTACGAATTAGTATTTGGAAAAATAGCGGATCAACCCTCTAGTATACCTGAAGACAATAAACTTACACGCACTTACCAAGACTACCTCATCAACTTAGCAATGAGAATTCACGACGTCCAACAAACAGCAAGGGACAATTTAATAAATTCAAAAGAAAAATCCAAGAAACAATACGACAAACATATTAACCCTCAAACACTACAAAAAGGAGATTTCGTCTTTTTACAAGAGGGCAATAAAAAGGGGAAACTAGGAAACCATTATACAGGACCATATAAAGTTTTAGAAATTTTTGACAATGGAAACGTTAAAATTAAGATTTTCAACAGTTCACGTATAGTACACGCCAATAGACTAAAATATTCACATATTAACCCTTCTTCTTCCGACTCTGACTAAAATAACATTAAAATATTTTAGATATTAAAATGGCATCGAAACACACAATTCAACAATTGGAGCCTCTACCAACGTACAATTGTAAAAAATTAAATATCTATAAACACCACGAGTTTGGGACCGCCTTATGCATCCAATGTTTTACAACATTCAAAAGGCGCAATGGATATAAATTTGAGGCAACTCACTATATAACAAAAAACAGATGTCTACCCATCTGCGCAAAATGCAAAGAAGTAATAGGAGACTTGCAACCAGCGAAAAATTGTAAACTTTGCCTCGAAAAATACCAATCAAATCCAACCGATCTTCGAGCCCTAGGAGTTTCCTTAATCACCGATAAAGACGATTGGGAAGCTATTTCTGGCCCTACAACAGATCGGTTCAGCGCTCAATATTGGAAGGACTTTAATTCAGGAAAACTCTGGAGGTATCAAAATTCATCTTTTTCACTCACACAGAAACTACACACATACAACTCCCCGTCATAAACTACCTCTCCACGGAAGAAAAGAAGAACCTGAAGAAAGAAGAGCAATTCTACGAAACATCATCAACATCAATGAAGATTTAAGAAAGAAAAATAAGGATTTTTAGGACAGAAATTCGCAGATGAGCTCCGAGTATAGGCAAGATCGCCTCGTCCAGATATCCAGATAATGGACAACTCAGAATTAAAAATTCATCCAGCGTCAAACTGAATCTTCAAATGAAGCACCGAGTATAGGCTATACCGCCTCGTTTGTCATGTTCTTAATTATTAGATAAAAATGGCAAGCATCTCGCACTACTTCAGCCTTAGGAAGTGGCTAATTATAGGCTATACCGCCTCGTTTGTCGTGTTCTTAATCATTAGATAAAAACGGCAGACATTTTAGTCAGTTCCCCTTCTTATATCCCATAAAGATAAGATGATGTAGTACTAGAACAATGACAACAACGAAATCTCTTACTTCTAGGAAAATGGATCTCAAACAACTACTGATCCTGTCTACACTGTTAACATTTGGAGAAGGACTAATAGGATATGATTGTGGAACATCTCAATTTAACATCACTACACTATCACTTCTGGATGTCGGAGAATGCGACATTCCAAATATTACACCAACAATGGAAACAATCAATATACAATTATAACAATTATCGGAATTCACAAACACACAAGTCACTCAATGTAAAATAGAAGTAGATCGGACTATATTTTACTGTGGAATGCACTCACACATGTCTGCGGTACACAATGGAAGGATGGAATATTTAATGGACATTACTTATGAACAATGCAAACAAATGCACAATACCGGTGTCATTAGAGTAGGAACAAACGCCGAAATAGTAGGTTTAAGGGTAAACCAAACTGCAATGAGAGGGGTAACCCTAGCGGGTGATATAAAGAACAACGGAAAATGTTCAGGTACACAATACTCGGATCATTATGGTACCTGGACAGACGTCGTAGTACAAGCCTCTGTTAAAATTACTTTACAAACGTACTATGCACCCGTAAAACTTAACATAAACCAAATAAAACTCAGATCTGGAATTACCTGGCCCTTTACCGAAGGCGCATGTATAGATATTGAAGGAGGAAGTACCTTCTGGGACGTCATGCCACGGGATACGTGCCGCTTCGACCGATACGATGTACTTTATGAAGGGGTTGCCAATAAAATGACAGATAAACATCAACAATTCACACAAGAAATATATTCTCTTACTACCGACGAAATTACTTTCGCCTTGACAAAGACTTCAGAAACCTTTTTGTGCGGATTTACCTTAATAAAGACCGAACACCCTAAACTCTTTATTTTCGAAAGGACAAAAGGACAAATCTTCACTACCTCTAGAAAACCCGCTGTGGAAAATTTGGATATCTTCACCTATGTAAATTCCAAATTCATCTATGTAGAAAAACACATTAGAAAACAAATAACACAATTGTACCAAGACATTCTAATTCAAAGATGCAATCTAGAGCAACAAACCATGAAAAACGCTCTTACAATAGCTACAATTTCACCTGATGAATTCGCCTATCAATACATGGGAGGACCAGGATACATGGCTACAATTATCGGAGAAGTAGTCCATATAATCAAATGCATTCCAGTTGAAATAAAAGTCAAAAGAACAGAGGAATGTTATTTACAACTTCCAGTTTACAGAGGAAATACAACCATGTATTTATCTCCAAGAACTCACATTCTTCTCAAAACTGGAACTCAAGTCGATTGCAACCCGCTAATTCCTCCTATGTTCCGACTTGACAAAGTTTGGTACCGATTCACGCCAATTCCAAACACTGCGATTACTCCACCCATGATGAAACCGATGACCAAACCTACGTGGGAATACATAGATCCAGCTTCACTGGCCACAGCAGGAATCTACTCCAGTACGGACTTGGATAAACTACGCGATCACCTAATGTTTCCCGCGGAAAGACCAGCCGTTTTAAACTCAGTTGCCCGGGGGATGGTTGGACACCCAGTAGCGCAACAAGGTCTATCAATCTCCAACCTATTAGATGAAACTGCCTTAAAAAGGATAACAGATTCAGCCTGGAACAAAATATGGAGTTCCTTTATGAATTTCGGTACAGCCAGTGCCGGAATAATCGGATTAATGCTGATCATAAAAATCATCAAATTGTTCATCGACACCTTGGTACATGGATATGCACTACACTCAGTCTATGGATGGAGTCTATATCTAATAGGAGCATTATGGGATTCTTTTACCAATCTCTTATTACACTTAGGACAACGACGCCAAGAAAATGTGTCAAACACCACGTCTGAAAATACAGATCCTCCATCTACAGTTGCAACTGCACCGGGAGAAAATCAACTGTATCCAAGTATTGAAAGACCAGAAGACCTTTCATCAGCTCACACACATAACACCATCACACATTTTACATTACCCAAAAACAACTAAAAATCAAAACATAAACCAAAGGTACATTTTACTGTTATACAGACAATTCCTGCAAAATGAAAATTAATCCTTGGGACGATCAGGACGACAATGAAGGACCCATTGACGGAGTCCTACCAAACACGGCTTTTTACCGAGGCCTGGCCACCACCGTTTGTGTCACGGGCACAAACTATGTTGATCCAGAATCCGGACGACCTTACTGTGAAGGATGTTACCGCCGCTATCTAGACGAAATCCTACATTTGGAACCACAAAAACACCACTTTATGATATTAAGGAATATCTACCTAAGGACGGCTCCAGAATGCGACATTTGCAAGAGAAGATGTCTAGAGGATCGGCCTGCAACTACGTGTCGTGAATGTATTGAACAGTATTTAGACTCAAAACCAGATTTATTAAGAGGAAGAAAAGTGCAAGTTTTTACGAATTGGTGAAAATTTTGTTTGTTTGTTTGCGTATTTTAACCTAGTTTTAAGTACACTGCAATATAAAGGAAGGTTAATACCTAATATACATTTTTCTCTTCTTTTTCATACATACTTTCCTTTATACGCTTTTACACACACACATATATATATAAAATAAAAAATAAAAAAAAAAGGGGAAGAATCAACACTTACACACATAAGAAGAAAATGAAAGATAAAATTTTACTTTTGCATAATTTGATATTTTTCAATTTCTTCCCACAAACATATTTTTGTATAACTTTTTTTTTTGCAATTTTCATTGTATTTTTACACTTACATTTTAAGAAAGGAATGGGAGTCTATTCATTTTTACAATACTCAACTAACTTCATACATTTCCATTCTTTTCCTACACCAAATATACATTTTAAGACAGAAATAAAAGAAGGAACGAGGGTTTTAGACTTTACCCCTCTTTCGCTCTTTTTTTTCCCTTTACTTATAATATCAAATTGCGTGCGTTAATCATTAAAAGTACCATTTACCAAAGACAAAGCGATAGAATACATTAAGAATCACTAAAAACAGTTTGACTAATTATCTAATTTTCTTTTACTAATCCTAAGAAAATTCCTAATTTTCTCCAGAATGATAAACATTCTACTTTAAGGGGGGAGGTGTTACATCCTACGAAAAAAACGTATCTTTAACTTAAGATTTACAAGAAAATATCTCTCTCTCTGAATGCAGTGTAGGGTACCTTTTTTTTCTACATAGATTTTAACATAGCATTCTGACCTCCGTACTCCACGTACAATACACAGACACGAGTCAAGAGGTTTTCTCTCTTTTCTTCCAATAGCCTAGCATACGACACCATGCATTTCTGTATATGTATGGTGCACATAAAGTCATAAAACTAAAGGACAAACAAACCTCCACTGCACCAATGTATTGAAATTAGACAGAGATATTCTTCTTTCGGAAAAGGGATAGGAAAATAGACAAGGAAAGACAAAACACAAACTCCGTTTAAGACGAAGATGACAATAGTTAAGAAAGACAGACGACATTTAAAATGTATGTAACCATAAGGGATGGAAAACAATTTTCGGCCTATATAAGCGGTCCAAAATTTCTGTACTTCGCTTACTTCGCCCTCAACCTTTAACGTAGCAACTTCACGGGATTTGTACACTTAGAAGAAAATAAACTCACGAGAAAATCTATAAAAAAAAGTAAGCCTAGATTTTTTTTTTTTTTCATTCTTTTTCTTTCCTCCGAGTTGATCCTGGTGAACTAGTATCTGGTTTACCAAGATCAACTGTTCCCCAGGGATCTTAGAACTAGTATCTGGTTTGGGATCTCTGCCCTTCCCGAAGTTTTGTGACTAGTATCTGGTCATGGAACTTCATCCTCAAAACCTATGGGAGAACTAGGATCTGGTTTACCATTAGGTTATCCCCTTGATGCACTAGTATCTGGTGTTTCAAGTCCTATAACTAACCCGAATTTTATTTTATATTTCCATAAGATTAAATTTCATTTACCTTGTTTTTAGTGGGTAGGAAAACCAAAACCCAAAAAAATTTATTCGCGGAGATCGCCCGACTAAAGAAGTCAAACGAAGACCCCCAACTACCAGAGGATGATAGGATAGAAAACCTGATCAAGATCAAAGAACTTCAAAATCGTCGGTATTTTAAGAATACCGGCGATTTGCCCGAACAAGGACAACAGCAGCAATCCAAAGTGGGACAATCGAGCGAGGAGCAACAGTTATTAACCCTCCCTACGGAAAGATTATTAAAATTAATTAAAAGGGAATTCTTTGTCCCTTCGATGATAAGACCCTTCCTACCCAGTCCAGTTTTATTAAGTAGAAGGGCCACGAATATCATTTTAAAAAATAGAAAATTAAAAAACATAGAAATCTACAATAAAATTCCTCATTTTAAGAAAATCAACCCGAACGATCCTAGGCACAAATTCTATAAAGAGAAGCTCCGCCAAAGAGTAAAAAAGTGTCTAGGATCGGACGAAGAGCTAGATTAAGGTTCTTTTTTTTTTGTGTATGTTCCTTTTTTTTGTTGAATAAATATTGTATATTTCTTTTATTTACTTAAAACATTCGTCTTATTAAATTAAAACGCCTCCCAATCTTGACGCATGCTCTTATCCCTAGGAACATAAAGCTACCTTGTTCCTTAAAAAGAGAGCGTTTCCCTCTGTTCCTTGACGTAACATTAGACAAGCTCGTTTTTTTCAGTATGTCAATACGAAGTAATTACAAAATGAAAAGAATTTTTTCTGTTTACGTGATTAGAGCCGGTATTGAACTTGTCGGGCCCCGAACCCAAACGATAAGCAATAAATATCTTACAATTTAATTTATTTTTACCTCATTATGAATTAGTAAAGATCAGATTACATAATAATAATATGAATAATTATACATTATACTCAAATATCTGAATTGTTCGGGGCCTAACAAGTTCAATACCAGTTCAAATCACGTAAACAAAAAAATTCTTTCCATTTTGTAATTACTTCGTATTGACATAATGAAAAAAACGAGCTTGTCTAATGTTGTTGGATTTCACAACTTTTGTAAAGAGATCCCTTTTCATACATGAACTTGTCTCGATTTTTTGCACCAGAGGTGTTTTTTAGGGGGATTACATCATAAGCTTAGCATTTCTTTTTATATGTATAACGCGTCGATGTACTGAATTCAAAGTACAGTAGAATCTCCATACAAGATACCACAAGGGACCGGAGGGGAATATGATTCCGAAAAAAGAAGAAAATTACCGTTCCCTCACTCAGCGGCCTGTTACGCCGGAAAAAAATAGATCTCACGATCAGCGTACAAGATACCATGCAAAAGTAGTTTGAAGTTAAACCGATAATGTAGGCTGCTTTGTATTCCATATCCTTTTCCTTCTTTTTTTTGTCACGTGACTAGGAGTCCGCAAACGAGGAGTTCTCGCAGTGTTGACAAGGAAGAAAAAGAGAAGAAAAGTTATCGTTACTGTTTGTGCAATTATCTTACGAAAGTAAATCAATTTTAAATATTTGAAACACATGAGTTTCACATACTAGTGCTGTGCGTCAAGGAAACGCCACTTCCCCAACAAAAAAGTACGTTTATGAATCCTTGAAAATTTTTTATGAATTTTAAGCCAGCCAAAAATTAATATGTTATGTTAAATAATTAATAATTTATGATAATAAATAAAAAATCGTTATGTCTAAATAAAATATCGTTATGTCTAAATAGGTTATGTGGCAACCAAAAATTAAAATGTGATATTAAATAATTAATAATTTATGATAATAAATTTAAAAAATCGTTATGTGTAAATAATTCTCATTTTTTGTCATTTATTTCCGTGGTATATTGTATGGAGCGAGCGACTCCAAACATTCAGAGGCGATGAGGCATTAGGAGTGGGGGTAGTGGATAGCGAAGGGGAACCCGAGGTGTCTGGTAGGACGAGAATCGAAGGTATCTTCTAGAGAGATTCTACTGTATTTACGTAACAACGTCAACATTAACGCAGTGTTACATTGTAATGTCATAGATATATACAAGTAATATCATTTAAAAGTTCTGTAGCAACGTTATAACCAGAAAGCGTTGCGATATCATATATTTATAACAACTGAGTGGTATCATTGCAGGTTTGCAATGTTGGTACAGTTATATCACATCCTTATAACTATTACTTGCGCGTCTAATTTCTATTCGGGATCGTTGTATGGCGCCAATAATCTTAAAATTCTTCTTCGGAGCATACTTATTAGGACTCCCTAAACAAACACCTCTAGTGCAAAAAATTGAGACAAGTTCGTGTATGAAAAGTGATACCTCTACAAAAAGCACATCTGATGCAACCCCCCCCCCCCCCCCTTGATATAGAGGCTATGGAAGAAATTGACAAATCAGTGACAAGTGGAGACTACTAGGTACTTTTGTGAACTTTTGGTCCAATGTAATTACTTTGTATTGGCATAATGGAAAGACGAACTTGTCTAATGTTATCGGATTTCACAACTGTATTTGTCCGAAGTTTTTCAAAATTCATATGGATATAATGGAAAATTTGAACTTGTCTATTGTTCTCGGATTTAACTACTTTGTTTGGCTGAAGATTTTCAAAATGTACCACAAAACTGTGTTTAGCAGTCATATTTTTTAGATGACAAATTAATATTCATTCATGTCCATTCTATTCTATAAACTACAAAAAATATGATGTATTCGTTTCTCATTATAACCATTTTTGATTTTGAGACATTTTGCAAATATAAATTAGAATTTGGAAGGGGGGGGGGGGGGTTTCATCAGATGTGCTTTTTGTAGAGGTATCACTTGTCATACATAAACTTGCCTCAATTTTTTTGCAGTAGAGGTGTTTTTTAGAGGATTTCTCCTTTTTGAAAATATCCTCTCATCCAAAAATAATATTCACCGAATCGTAAGATCATCTAAATTAGTTTATTTTTACAAACTACCGAACTTGTACAATTTTAAAGTTTCAAGCATATAAATTCTTAAAATAGAGGCAAATTATTTTATTTTATTTGTGATTTTATTGTTCTATCTATTAGGGTGTCCCATAAGTTTTTTGCGCGCTACGCTATGTATGACCTCGAGCCGGAATTAATTTGGTATAAGAAGAACATAAAATAAAAAGATATGTTATTCCATGTCACGTCCGCGACGGAAGTATCGAATACCCGATACTTCCTGGACATCCGAGTATCCCGTCACGTTGATCGTCAACGGATCTTTTAGGCGTCAGCACTCAGTGTTGCTAAGAGGTCCTTATTGCTGATACCAGCACTTTTGGACAGGCCTTCTTATCACCCTGAGTCCCGTCGTCGGGCCACTCCTACTTCGACGCTCGCGACGCTCGCCACGTTACGCTTGATCGATTGACCGACGTTACATGGTGGCAGCGGTGGTTTTGAAATAAGAAATTTTAGTAAAACATAATAAAAAAAAAACAGATACGGGATATTATAAAAAAAAAGAGAGAACAAAGTGAATTACAAAGAAAACAGACAGATTAACAAATTAACAGTGTATAAAAAAAACAAAAACAGTGAATTACAAATTTAACAGACGATAGCAAAAAAAGAGACAGTGAAAAGGTGAAAAAAAAAGAAGGACAAAAACAAACAAACAAAAATTGTATTGTGAAAAAAAAATGGGCGAACAATAAAAAAAGACAGGAAAAGAAGAATAGAAACAAAACAGACAAACAGACGACTGCACGAACAACTATAACTACAACAACAGCAACAAAAAGCTACAAAAACAAGGAAAAGGACAATATACGAAATTCAAAAGGACAAGGACAAGGATAAGATACGAAATTTGAAAAACTCGAACATTTGAAAAACAACGAACATAAACATGTATTAGACCTAGTTTCGGAATTTCCAAATTTATTTTATTGACCCGGAGACATGCTGGGACACACTTCGTGTATCCAGCACGAAATTTATACGACAGACGAAAAACCAATAAATACAAAATGTTGCCGCAAACTGTTTAAATTCAGATAGCGAGACTTTAGGAATAGAATTTAGGGATAAATTCTGAAATAGACTTAATCGTAACGTTCTTAGTCTCCGTTTTGTTTTGAATTTCGCGAGGTGTGATGGTTGAAACATATGTGTAACTCGCACCTACATCGATACGCGAGCGGCACATCACACCTAATTTTCTCTAATTTGTATGTAAGCAAATCCTTTTTTCTTGTTATGTTTCGATTCGAAACATATCTCACCGAACTTTCTCACGGGTGAGAAACCCAGTATTCTATGAACCTCGAGAAGATCGCTTTCAGGAACGGCTCGCGATTTTCTTAATCTCCAGCACCAGTAGGAGAATAAATAAATCAGTTATTAAGTTTGATCTCGCGTGGTTTTTTATCGGTAAATTTCCTTCTCACAAATTGCTTCCTCCTCATCTCTCTTCGCGAACCTTCCCTAATCTCTCTTAACATTATGGTCCTTCGAGCCGGATAGAGAAGCCGGAAAATAAAATTCGAGTTTCTCTTCGCGTAAACCTCGATTTATCAGACAGTGCAAGTGTCCTCGCGACCTATGGACAAAACGACAAAGTGCTGATTTCTCACAAACACGGTTCATAGAACTTCGCAGTCAACAAATTTTGCATTTAATATCGCTGAAGTGCATTTATCAGTTCGTAACATTCTCTGTAACTCGAGCGTCCTTTCAGAATTTGGCGGTTCGACGATTATAATTAGCAGTTTTCGTGTTTCCTAAATTTTGAGTGCAGTTAACCATGGCGTCCATTGACTCAATTCTTGACCGTCAACACGAGACATTTCGATTAATATCAAGAACTATTGTGAATTTTAAGAAAATTGGAGTGTCCAATATCACATTAGCGCACGTAGAAACTCGACTGACCGCCCTCGAAGCAAATTGGAAAAAGTTCGAGGAAAGTCATGACAAACTTGTGCAATTAAAAGTTTCTCCAAAGGGAGAGATTTTGAGAGACAATGATTATTTCAAGAAAGACATTTTCGGTGATTGTGAAGAAGCCTTCCTCCAAGCAAAATCTGAAATTTTGGAGTTTCGAAATAACTTAACCGCGCTGGCAGCCAATAATAGTGTTTTCGACCAATCCGTCGCGGGTTATGCCACTAACTCAAGTAAAAGGTTGCCAAAAATCAGTTTGCCTAAATTTTCCGGTAAATTTACGGAGTGGTCTCAATTTCGTGATCTCTTTGTGTCAATGGTAAGCTCTAACGGTGACATTACTCCTGTGGAAAAGCTGCATTATCTCAAGGCTAGTGTTTCAAGTGAACCTGCTCAATTAATAAAGAACATTGCTATCACCGGGGAGAATTTCACTCGCGCGTGGGAAATTCTCGTTTCGCGGTACGAAAATCAAAGACTCTTGATAGACTCTCATCTCGCGACTCTTTTTAATGTGAATAAGGTTACTAAAGAGTCTTCTGCAGAACTAAAACGTCTTCTTGGTGACACGAAAGAAGCCCTCGGAGCTCTAGAAACACTTGGTAGTCCGATAAAACACTGGGATCATATTCTAGTTTTTATGATCGTGCGAAAACTTGACACAGAGTCGCTCAAAGAGTGGGAAAAGGGAATTGGCGGAAAGTTGGTGCCTTCCAGTTTTAAGGAATTAGAATTATTCATTATCGGAAGAATTCATACCCTTGAGGCCCTTGAGCAAGCTTCGGGAAATTCATCCAGAAGCAGACATCAGTTAAGTTATTCGCGTTCTACAAACGCTCCGTCTCACGCAGCAGTCACGCGAACTCAAGTGTGTATCCTCTGTAGAGAGAGTCATTACATATCATCTTGTCCAGCCTTCAAATCTAAATCTCCGGAACAGAAAAAAGAGTTCGTAATCGGGAAGAAATTGTGTTACAATTGTTTAGGTGCTCATTTTCTTAAGAATTGCCGGACATCGAAGCGATGCCAAATTTGTGGACGTCAGCATCATACATTACTCCACGGTGATGCGACTCCGGATAGATCGCAACCTTCAGTTAGCAACTCTTTACCAAGTGTTTCGACTTCTCCGCTGAACTCTCCCGCTCAAACGATGAGCCATACGGCTCAACCGCAAGTGATATCACGATCTCCAGTGCTCCTTGCTACAGCCATAGTTCGCGTTACGCATCCTAACAATGGTCAAGCCCTTGAAGCGAGAGCATTGTTGGATCCTGGCTCAGAAAGTTCCTTCATTACTGAAGCTTTGTGCCAACAACTACAGCTGCCGCGTAATCACGCAACCATTCCCGTAATTGGCGTTGGAGCTCAGCGATCGGGAGTGACTCGCGGTTTAGCGACACTCAAATTACAATCTAGCGTTAATCCGTTATTCTCGTGTTTGATGAACGCGCTTGTGCTTCCGCGTTTAACTTCATTTTTACCATCATCTCGTATTTTCGCAAAAGAGTGGCCCCACTTACAAGGACTCTGTCTAGCAGATCCTGATTATTATCGTCCGAAGCCGATCGATTTAATTCTTGGGGCAGACATATATAGTTACGTCATCTTGGAAGCCATTCAAAGAGGCCCTCCCGGTTCTCCAATCGCGCAAAATACAAAGCTTGGTTGGGTTTTATCCGGGTCTGTATCGCTGGAAGAAACGGCCCAAACTCATCATGTGGCAGTTCAAGGGTTTCAGTGCTCGCTAGATTATGAGCTGGATAATCTGATACAACGTTTTTGGGTCCAAGAGGAAATATCTCAACCTCCTCAATTATCACCAGAGGATGAAACTTGTGAAAAGCACTTTCGCAATACCTTCTCGCGTAATCAGAATGGTCGCTATATCGTACGGTTGCCACTCAAAGACGATTCTGTAATTTTCGGTGACTCACGTTCCCCCGCGTCGCGCATGCTTTCCTGCATGGAAAAACGTTTCGAACGTAACATTAACCTTAAGAAATCATATTGCGATTTTTTAAGCGAGTACGAATCTCTTGGGCACATGAAAACCATCGCGGACACCTCTCGTAGAATTGATCGCGTATTTTTTTTGCCACATCATGGAGTCATTCGCGAAAGCAGTTCCACTACTAAATTGCGTGTAGTTTTTAACGGGTCGCAAAGAACTAATCTCGGTTGTTCCCTCAATGATTGTCTTCTCACTGGACCAAAACTTCAGGCTGAGTTGATCGCAATTTTGTCGCGTTCGAGACGTCATCCAATTGTGTTCTCAGCGGACATCGAGAAAATGTATCGCCAAATTTTAGTTCATAAAGAAGACCGAGATCTGCAACGAATCTTGTGGCAAGATAATTCAGTTCAACCTGTTCGCGAGTATCAATTGTGCACTGTAACGTACGGACTTTCAAGTGCGCCTTTTTTGGCAATTCGCGTGTTACACCAACTGGTTGACGATGAGAGTGAAGATCTTCCTCTCGCAGGTGATATCGTGCTACGTGATATGTACGTTGACGACGTTCTCTCTGGAGCAGAAACTCTGGAGCAAAGCAGAGAAAAAATTCGCCAACTGAGGGAACTAGAGAGACGAGGTGGATTTCACCTTCAAAAATGGACAACAAACGTGCCCGCAGTTCTCAATGACATTCCGTCAGAGCAAAAGGAAAGTGCTAAGTGTTTCCACGAGGACCAAGCTCCGCATTTCAGAACTCTAGGCATTCTTTGGACCCCCCGTGATGACTGCTTCGCATTTCTCTCGCCGGATATCACCGATTCGACCCTTCTCACTAAAAGAAAGGTTCTCTCCCATATTGCTCGCTTGTTCGATCCTCTCGGTTGGCTCGCACCGATCATTATAAGAGCCAAAGTTTTTATGCAAGAACTGTGGTGCCAGAAAGTAGACTGGGATGAACCACTTCCAGATAGTCTTTCTAAACACTGGAGAAATTTCGTAGAAGAGTTAAAACATCTTCCTCAAGTTAAGATTCCCCGCTGGATCGGTCTCAATTCTTCATCAATAGCGTATGAAATTCATGGATTCGCGGACGCATCTCAAACTGCACTCGCATGTGTTGTTTATTTACGCGTTCTTTCGGACTCCAATGACGTTTGTGTGTCCTTAGTGTCCGCGAAGACAAAAGTCGCTCCCCTTAAAAAAGTAACCATCCCTCGACTCGAGCTTTGTGCGGCATCATTACTAGTAAAGCTCGTTCGTACATTAGTCCCAATTTTGGAAATATCACCCTTACCGGTGCATTTGTGGACGGACTCCACTGTCGCTCTCGCGTGGATTCGCGGTCAACCTTCTCGTTGGAAGGATTTCGTTCGAAACCGCGTTACAGAAATCCAAACCCTCGCGAATTCACGATGGCATCATGTCCCAGGTACCGAAAATCCTGCCGACATCGCGTCGCGTGGTTGTTCGCCAACTGAATTAAAAGAATCTGAACTGTGGAATCGAGGGCCACGCTGGCTATCTCAACATTCAACTAGTTGGCCTTCTTCATCTCCAACTTTGGATCTCAGCACCGATTTAGAAGAACGACCGCCTGTTAATGCGAATCACAATACCTCAGGCGATCAGCAATTATGGGATTTGTGCAATCGCTACTCGAAGCTCAGTCGGCTCTTGAGAATTACTTCATTGGTGAGAAGAGCAGCCCAAAGATTTAAAGAAAATTCAAAACCACCGAAGATCCCAACCTCGCGAGGAGCAATCACGCCACTCGAGCTGGATGCATCTCTACTGTTTTGGGTTGCAGCAGTTCAAGAGGTTCACTTTGCAGAAGTAAAACTTCAGCTAAAGAAGACGCGTACTCTTCCTCGGAATCAGCCGTTACTTCGTTTGGCGCCATTTCTCGATTCCAGTCAGATTCTTCGCGTCGGCGGAAGACTCGAAAAGGCTTCCTTACCGTATGACGAGCGACACCCTATGATTTTACCTCGCGATTCGGTGTTTTCGACTCTAGTGATCGATCATTATCATCGCTTGACTCTGCATGGCGGAGCGCAACTCACTACGGCGACAATGCGACAACGGTTTTGGATACTTGGTGGTCGTGTGCCGGTTCGCTCGTTCATATATCGTTGCGTCGCATGTGCTCGTCAACGAGCAGCTACTAGTTCGCAACAAATGGGACAATTGCCCGTTTCGCGAGTCTCAAGGTCGCGACCCTTCTTGCATTCCGGCGTTGATTATGCAGGGCCGTTCTCAATTCTCGCCTCCCGCTATAGAGGTGCGAAAAGCACCAAAGGATACATCGTGATTTTTGTATGCTTTTCTACTTCTGCTGTCCACTTGGAGCTAGTTTCGGACTATACAACCGAAGCGTTTATCGCAGCATTCAAACGGTTTACGTCGCGTCGCGGAATTTGCGCCACCATCACCAGTGATTGCGGCAAGAATCTAATTGGCGCTGATCACGAACTTCGACGGCTTTTGTCAGAATCCTCTGACGAATCGCTTCAGATTGCAAAGATCTTAGCTGAATTTGGAACGCAATGGAAGTTTAATCCTCCATCAGCTCCTCATTTCGGAGGCAAATGGGAAGCCGGTGTAAAATCAGTAAAATTTCACCTCAAACGCGTCATCAAAAACACTCTATTAACCTTCGAAGAATTTGCCACAATTCTCGCGCAAATCGAATCTACGTTGAATTCAAGACCACTTTGCGCCATAAGTGATGATGCTTCTGATTTGAGTGTTCTTACACCAGGACATTTTTTGATTGGTTCAGCGCTAAACACCGTGCCCGAACCGAATCTAGCTGATGTTCAAATGTCGCGATTGTCACGATGGCAGCAACTACGACAACTATTGGAACATTTCTGGAAGCGATGGAGCGTCGAGTATTTGCAGTCTCTTCAAAATATGACGAAATGGCAGCAATTCCAAGAAAATCTTCGCGTGGGTTCAATTGTTCTCGTAAAAAACGAAAACTATCCTCCGTCTCTCTGGCCCCTTGGTCGAGTTCTCGAAGTTTATCGAGGAACAGACAATCTGGTGCGCGTTGCGTTAGTGAAAGCGCAAACGTCGACCTTAAAGAGACCAATCGTAAAATTGTGTTTGCTCCCGGTGGCATCTGATGTGCAATAAGTGTATGGCGGGCGGCATTCTACCAGTTTCGCTCTCGACGACGAGAGCGAGGCGGGCGGTAATGTTGCCGCAAACTGTTTAAATTCAGATAGCGAGACTTTAGGAATAGAATTTAGGAATAAATTCTGAAATAGACTTAATCGTAACGTTCTTAGTCTCCGTTTTGTTTTGAATTTCGCGAGGTGTGATGGTTGAAACGTATGTGTAACTCGCACCTACATCGATACGCGAGCGGCACATCACACCTAATTTTCTCTAATTTGTATGTAAGCAAATCCTTTTTTCTTGTTATGTTTCGATTCGAAACATATCTCACCGAACTTTCTCACGGGTGAGAAACCCAGTATTCTATGAACCTCGAGAAGATCGCTTTCAGGAACGGCTCGCGATTTTCTTAATCTCCAGCACCAGTAGGAGAATAAATAAATCAGTTATTAAGTTTGATCTCGCGTGGTTTTTTTTCGGTAAATTTCCTTCTCACAAATTGCTTCCTCCTCATCTCTCTTCGCGAACCTTCCCTAATCTCTCTTAACACAAAATAATACAGATTTCCTTTGGTACACAAGACAGAAATTAAAAAGCAGGTTGAAGATCTAATATAAAAAGGAATTATTGAACCATCTACATCACCCTATAATTCACCAGTATGGGTAGTTCCCAAAAAACCCGATTCAAAAGGGAATAAAAGATGGCGGATGGTAATCGATTTCCGTGGATTAAACGACAGAACTGTCAGTGATGCATATCCGTTGCCAAACATAACGGATATCCTACACCAATTAGATAATGCGCGCTATTTTACGACTTTAGATCTTGCATCTGGCTTCCATCAGATAGAAATGAGTCCGAAAGACCGACATAAGACAGCATTTTCAACACCGAATGGACATTACGAATTTAATCGTATGCCATTTGGATTGAAAAACTCTCCGGCGACATTTCAGTGCCTTATGGATGTTGTGCTGTCTGGGTTACAAGGAACTGATCTATTTGTATATCTGGATGATATAGTCATATACGCAAAAGACTTGGAAGAACACAAAAAGAAATTCCAACGTCTAGCAAAAAAACTATCAGATGCAGGATTGACATTGCAAAATTACCAAAAACGTCGTACAACCAAATACGGACTTAATAACAGCAATTACGGAATTTCAAGTGCCCAAGTCAGCAAAACAAGTGAAACATTTCCTGGGTCTGACTGGCTATTATCGACGATTTGTACAAAATTACGAAAAAATTACTCATTGTCTAAACCAGTTACTAAAAAGTAACGTAAAATTCCAATGGACCGATACACAACAAGACGCTTTAGGCAAAATACGTAACAAAATCATAAAGGAACCAATACTAAAATTTCCGGAATTTAAGAAACAATTTAAATTAACAACGGACGCTTCAGATTATGCTATGGGAGCAGTTCTTAGTCAAGAACACGACAACTTTGATCATCCAATAGCATATTTTTCAAAAAGTTTCAAAAAAGTCGAATTAAATTATGACACGACAAAAAGAACTTTTTGCGATTGTACAAGCTATAGATCATTTTCGACCGTACCTTTATGGCAACAAATTTACATTAATAACAGACAACAGCGATAACATATTTGACCAGTAAAAAGAATCCTCCGCAACAACTTAGACGCTGGCAGACAATACTCAACGACTATGAATTCGACATTTTACATAAACCAGGTAAACTAAATTACGTAGCAGACGCACTTTCATGAAATCCGACAACAGCATCCGTTATGCCTATTAGAAGCAGAGAAGTCTATACCGACGAAACAACTGGTAATGAAGAAAAACGAATTAAGGAATACCATCAACCTCAAACGAGACCACATGTGGACGACTCCATGGACTCGGAATAGGACCAAAAGAGACCGGAATTAGCTGCCGAATCCGATACCTCGTCAAACTTTAGTGACACCACGGACCAAGAAATTTGGGAAATTGATAATACGGACATCGAATCCAGTGACGAATGGGAAGTCAAAAAAGGAACAGAAGACACACAAATAACAATAAAAAGGAAACAGAAACCATTGAAAAGATTAAAACTAAAAAGAAAAGAAAATACAAAGAAAAAGAAAGAATTTTTGCAACAATTGGAATTAAAGGAGACAAGCAAGGGACAAGAAGCAACAAGAAAAGAAGATATAAAGAAAAAAGAAGACTCTTCAGAGGATGAACAAGCGCCAAAAATCAAAACACGGGCAGAGATACATGAACCGGTAATAAATAGAAAAAGGGTCAACCCAAAAGTGAATATAAAAGAAGAAAAAAATAAAATGGCCGATAAAGAGAGCCTAAATGAAATAAAAATATTTAAAGAAGGGGACCCGGAACTGAAATTCTCCGGAATAGGTGCCAGCCGGCCAAGAATTCGCGCTGAGAATCCAATAAAGAAGATGGAAGAAATATTGTTGCTCCCAAACAAAATTCCAAAAAACCAGGACTCAGGAATTCTCCAGTAACTCCAACATTTAGATCCCCAGAAATTCAAACTGAAGAAACGCCGACTCCTATATTCAGGTCTCCAGAAAAACTAACAAGAGAAACTCTGACACCAGAAGTAACCCCAATACAAAGACAGAAAAAGCTTTGGCAGAAAAAGCAAACATGGAACAAATTAATTTATTCAAACAGAAACCGACAATTGGAACAGTAATAACGACTCGTAAAGGTACAAAGACGTATTTTGGACTAATTTGCAAGCAACACTTTTCGGACGATATAATGCTACCAAATATTAAGAAATGCCTGGAATCCTTTTAAACTGAACTAGAAAAACTGCAAATCTGTTCATGCTCAATTCAAAAATACGGTGAAATGATGAGTGACGCATGTTGGGAAAATGTTCAAACGTACTTGCGACTAATGACGATAAATTCATAAATAGAAATAATACTTTGCAAAAGAGCATTAAACATTCCAGCTACACAGGTCAGAACACAAATTATTAAAGAATATTATTCTTCGGCTATTGGAGGACACAAAGGAATCACTAAAACATATTACAAAATCTTACTTGACTATTACTGGATCGGAATGAAAACAGACATCCAAAATTTTATAATATACTGTGAAACTTGTCAGAAAAATAAATTGGTAAAACTAAAAAACAAAGCACCAATGCTAATAACAAATACACCGACTGATACTTTCGACAAAATAGCTATTGACATTTTCGGACCGTTAACAAAAACAAAAACAGAAAACGTATACATTCTAACAATAATAAATCTATATGAAATAAATACTTAGTTTTAATTTAGACCGAGAGTAAATGTGGTATATTTTATTTACATATAATTTGTTTCCATACGTTTCGGTCCCTGGTTGCAGACCTTCTTCAGTGTAGTAATCAGTTGATTTACATATGTTTTTCGTCGTCATGTTTATAATAAATAATATAATTAAATATATAAAAAAATCCATTGTTGTCGAATAATAGATCTACTTAGTAAATATGCAATTGGCGTACCCTTACAAAATATTACAGCCACTGACGTAGCTAAAGCATTAGCCAGTACATTTATCTGTACTTACGGACCACCAAAGGCAATGTTATCAGACCAAGGACGAAATTTCATGTCTAAAACCCTACAGGAATTTGCAGACTTATTCAAAGTTAAACAACACACAACGACAGCGTATCACCCACAATCAAATGGAACATTAGAAAAAAGCCACCATACACTAAAAGAATATGTAAGAAACTTCATAGACGAAAATCGCGAATGGGGCGAGTGGCTACCGTTCGCCATGTATTCATACAATTCCAGTATCCATGAATCTACAGGATTTACACCATTTGAATTGATTTTTGGTAAAAAGCCTAGAATTCCTTCAGAATTTCCTCCGGACGACAAAATTATTTCATACGAAGACTATTTGGTACAGTTAATTAGACAACTAAAGTACTTAAAAACGGACGCTGTTAAGACAATAGGGAAATCGAAATAAAAACGAAATTTTACTACGACAAAAAGAATGTTAAAAATCAAGAGTTTAAAATAGGACAATTAGTATTTCTACTTCGAGAACCACGAAAAACGAAATTTGACAGTGAATATGTAGGACCGTACGAAATTTTAGAAATAACAGACCGTCATAATGTTAGACTGAAAATAACCGACGAAAAGACAAAAATAGTACATATAGATAAAATTGAATTGGCCTATGTTTCAGGTCTGTTGCATACGCAGTAGGCCAAGATGAGACTTTTAAAATAACTATACTGGATAAAAATCCTGGACTGTATTCAAAAGATTTAGGACTACTACGGACGTACCATACGAAATGGACTTTGGTTAACACATCAACACGGAAGACCTACTTACAAGAAAAGACACCATGCTGCATAACCTCATTTTCATCCAAAATATCTGCAACAAATTAGGAAAAGACTGCACAATACAAAATCAACTATATAATATAAAACACAGATTAAACAACGTTTTAACTGCATACGACGTAATATACGAGTTAGTTCAAATAGATAAAAATACCAGAAACACAGGAGCAATTTTTAGTTTCAATGGGAAAATTTACAAAAAACTTTACGGAACATTAGATGAAGACGACGGAAACAGAATTTTTAGTCAAATTGAATCCATTTCCAATAGTACTTATGATTTAGCAGAACTAGTACAAAATCAAACACACAATATAAAATCACAATTTGATACAGTACAGAAACAAATTCACAGTTTAGGAAAATCCTTAGTAAATTTAACAATCAAAATCAATAGCACTAATTACAGTACAGCTAAACACATTCATATCCTTGAAATACAGCAAGAATTATTACAATGTGTAAATATAATCGAGTCCGACTTGTTAGAATCCGAGATCGATATAAATATTTTTAACGATATTTTGTTATTCGCTAAAAATGGACAAGTTCATCCAAAAGTACTATCGGGACAACAGACAATCAAAAGTGCACAAGCCATTCAGAAATCAGAACCAAATCTGGAATTTTCAATCCCAGTTGAGACAGCTAACGTGGCAGACTTACTACAACTTGCAGACTTGACGATATTTCATAAGCAAGAAACAATAGTCTATGTTATCAAAATTTCATTGTTAAATTTAGAAAAATTCAGACTATGCCAACATATTTCGGTTCCAGTTAGACAGTATGACAGATCATATCGTACTGAATTTGCGTATATAAAACCAACCACTACATTTTCCGCTATTTCAACTAATTTCGAAAAATACTATACGATAGAGAATGGCAACTTGGAAAAATGCAAAAAATTTCATCAGGAATATATTTGTTTACAATTTGGACCGTACCATTTTCATGACGGAAGTGAGTGCGAGATACAACTGTTAGCAAACCCACAATTTTTGAATTTTAAAATTTGTAATATTCAACTAAAAATTCTAAAAAGAACACGATGGTCTAGGATTCGCGACTCTAATGCATGGATATTCTCGACACCCGATACAGAAACGATACATTTCATTTGCAAAAACACAGAGACGATTAGTAAAACGATAAAAAAACACAGGAATAGTTCAACTTAGTCCAGTATGTGAAGCAAAAACCAGAAATAAGGATTTATTACCATTTAAAGAAATTCGAACATTAAAAAATATAAAAGTATTCGCAACTAAAACATTAAACATATCGGAAATTTATCATAATTCATTCGACTACAGTGATACCGTAAACTTGGCCGACCTACTAGAAGAACAGAAATCTTTAGTAGACAAATTACATGTACCAGATTTTCAACTAGAAACAAATTTAGGAACAATTATATCAAAAGCAAAAAGCATTGCTAAAGACCGACAATATAAGACACGTTTTGACAGACTGAAAAGTAGCTTACTGTACTCCGGAATATCAGTGGGAGCTATCTTGCTCATTCTAGGTCTTGCATTGAAATTTTCAATGTTTAGTAAATTAGGATCATTCTGTAAATTATTGTCATGTTTATCAAAAAAGGAAAAAGTAAGAAAAATTAACATACCCCGTAAAATCATAAAAAGCATAGAACTACGCGAACCTCCACAGTTATTGTAAACCACAAAAATGTACAACCACAAACCGAGTATGAAAGACGCAAAGCAATATCGTATTTCCAGGAATCTTTATAAATTGCTTGTCATTACATGTGCCTACTATACTTATAATTTTTTTTAAATACAAATTTTTTGGGGGAATTAAAGTGCTATTTCATTTCATTTAGTCAATTGCACTATATGGCTTACAAGGAGAGTGTTCGCCAATCGGATTTTTGTTTTTTTTATATTTATGGTACGTAAAGCTGAGGGCCCAAATAGTAATTTAGTAAAGCCGTACGACGCCATATTCAGAACTTCTTGAGGAAATCGAGTTTAAAGTTTTTGCGAGCAGCTTATGGGCATGAAATTTATACGACTGTTCGAGCAAGCCGCGTAGCTCAGTCGGTAGCGTTCCAGTCTAGTAGCAGCGAGATCGCTGTATCGAGTCTCGTTTCGTGAATACTTTTTTTTAATTTATTTGTTTTTTCTTTTAGATACTAGAGTTATTTAAATATAAAAATGAACTGATTTATGCCAATTAATCGGTGTATAATTATTCTATTCCATGAAAAGCGCACGTGTGATTATCTGGAACTTGCAAAATTGCACTTTCGATTGTAAATATCAAAGTTCAACCACTAGTACTTAGAGCTAACAAGATCGGTAAGAGGGAAATAAAAAATAACGAGTTATTTGCCATTCTTTTTTCATTTTATTTTACATGTCAGGTGTGGGGTTGCATGAGCCACAGTGGAAGGAGTCGAAAAAACAAGGAAAACAGTAATTTTGACTGCATCTCGCACAGCGTACAAATGGGATTCCTTTGCAGCTGCCACGGTAAACTATTGTTGACCGTTGCAGCTGCAAGCGATGTACATCCGTTGTTTAGTGTCATGAATAATGGGAAAACATCACTGCTGGATATTTTTTTTCTCCTGTTCGCCATTTTGAGTTCCACATAATTAAAACTCACACGTGCGCTTTTCATGGAATAGAATAATTATACATCGATTAATTGGCATAAATCAGTTTAATTTTATATTTAAATAACTCTAGTATCTAAAAGAAAAAAAATTAATAAAAGAAAAAAGTATGCACGAAGCGAGACTCGATCCAGCGATCTCGCTGCTACTAGACTGCAGCGCTATCGACTGAGCTACGCGGCTTGCTCGAACAGTTGTATAAATTTCATGTCCATAAGCCGCACGCAAAAACTTAAAATTCGTTTTTCTCAAAAAGTTCTAAATATGGCGTCGTACGGTTTTACTAAATTACTATTTGGGCCCTCAACTTTACGTACAACAAATATAAAAAAAAAACAAAAATCCGATTGGCGAACACTCTCCTTGTTATACTAGTATATAAATTAAACCATTCTTCCCACAGACAAGACCCTTTGAACGATCCAACATTAATACACCAAAACTCCTACTAACACTCCCGAAAATACTAATAGTTTAGACTGTTACAGGCTTACAAACAAAAAAAGTTATTATAATGACGAAACGACTTGAAACTTTTGGATATACGTATATGTATAATGGATACGTATTATTGACCAGGAAACACAGCTTATACAGCAAATATGGATATCGAGGACTCGATATACAAAAACTGAGACGAATATTCGGAAAATATAGAGGACAACGTATCATTATTAAACTTATACTCCCACACTATCTTCCTTATAACTGCCATTTTAATAACCTCCCTTACTATTAATCAGACAATTTGTTATAGCTAAACCAACTTCCAAACAGATGAATTCAACGAAATTAACTAAGGACAAAATGGACAAATCCCTGCAACCCTACGATAACTAGAGGAACCGTGAAAGATGGGCCACTTCTGACACCATTGCATGGACCTCACTAGGATAAACTCGATCCAACTATGACAGGACAAGACCAACCGCATCGGACCACAGCTACCAAAGAACCAACTCATTCGACGACGCTACAACCAACTTCACGGAATATTTAGACTTGAGTTAAACATTGTATTGATAGAAAATTATTATATCGACGATAGACAAACATTGTACCACGAGATAGGATCGATTTTCGGTAGGGGGGGAGTGTCACGTCCGCGACGGAAGTATCGAATACCCGATACTTCCTGGACATCCGAGTATCCTGTCACGTTGATCGTCAACGTGACGGATCTTTTAGGCGTCAGCAGTCAGTGTTGCTAAGAGGCCCTTATTGCTGATACCAGCACTTTTGGACGGGCCTTCTTATCACCCTGAGTCCCGTCGTCGGGCCACTCCTGCTTCGACGCTCGCGACGCACGTCCCGCTACGCTTGATCGATTGACCCACGTTACATCCATTTTGAAAAATATGTGGCTATATTGCACAGTATTTATAGAGGTTCAGCTTTTGCATATTCGTAGATGAATTTTGTATTTGTAACATACGCGATTCTGTGTGTTTTGAATTTTTCAAAGGTTAACTTATTTCTATCAATTAAAGCAAGATATAAACATTTTCGTTATCTTTTAGCTCGGTTGGTAAGAAAATTAATGTGACATCCCATTCAATTTGTTTTATTTGTTCATTTCTAAATTTTCAACAGGTACCACTACTTCTGATTTTTTCAACGTAACTAGTTAAGTAGTTTTAAGTAAATGAATATGTTAAGAATCAACGGAATTTTATTTTGATGTGAAGTTTTTGATAATTAGAGGATAATATTTGATCAAAGCACGTTGGTGAGATTTTATTCTTACGTCTGTTACGCAACAGTATCTTACTTCTGTCTCTAATTTTTAAATGATTACGAATGGTTATAAAACAGCTACTTCATCCATATAGACATACGGAGGTCTCAAACTAATTTTTTATGCCGAAAATCTTGCAAAGAATTTTTTTCGAGACTTATGTTTCTTGTTGCGAGGAGAAGAAATCAACTGGCCACGTAGTGACCATATTGGCTTACAAGATATTTTGATCGTTAGTAGTCGTTAGTAGTCTTTAGTGGTCGTTAACCTTTAATCGACGTTAGTCGTTAGTCGTCGTTAGGAGAGGTTAGCAGTCGTCGTTAATTTTTAGTCATTAGTAATTGTTAGTTGTCGTTAATTGTTGTTAATAGGCATTAGTCGTCTTTAGTCATCAGTCGTTAGTCTTTAGTCATCGTTAGTAGTCATTAATAGTCGTGGTTGTTCTTTCCCTTCTTCTCCTCCTCCCCCTCCTCTTTTTTCACCACATCATAATCGTCATCACTATTTAAATCTTGAGTTTGATTTTGGCGAGGTTACTAAAGCGCGTTCAAATATATACATATATGATGGTAATGTTATAAATATGACAAAAATATAGACGACCCTGGGTCACACGTCAGTAGGGAAGCGTCTCAATTACCTAAGGCCTAGCAAACAGATGAAGCATTACTGTCTGTCGCAACATGGCACAGTTCTATAGTCGCAAACAACGTTTGAGTGTAGTTACACCGTATACGGAAAAACTCCTACAACTTATTGTTAGTGGACAAATTTAGTTAGTGTGTATGGAGTTTTAAGCTGTGTATTGTGATGGGGGTTTTTCGAACCCCATCCACAAAAGTAACGAAACATCCTACCTGGTAAGGGCGTCGAACACGGGAATCGAGGGACTCGAATCCCGGTTAACCGGTAAGGCACCGCCGTATCCCCTGGGTAACAAACCTAACCTCGTTCTGTCACTTACGTTGCTCGCTCTGTTTCCATGCTACGCCGAAGTATCGGCGCAGAACTCGGAAATCGGCGGAAATCGGCGCGTAAGACCGCAGAAGCAACGGGGAAATCGAAGCAACTAGATCGCAGAATACCCGCGGCCATCTTTATTGCGCGGGAGCCGGGAGGAAATACAAAGTTTCGGCCGTCGCTAGGAGGGAGATACTTTCCCCGCACCCGCAAGAACGGGGGAGAAACCACCGGCGCTACCCCGGCTGCAGAGCGAGGAGCCTCCAACCCCGGGACCAGGGCTTTCCGGAAGAGACAACGCCTGGGAAGACGTCATCCGGGAGACACCGGTTTCAAACCGTCCCGCGCCGGCTAGGGAACTGCCGTTAGTTCGGAGGGCAACACCGGACGGGCCGGCGGGAGATCCGGCGCTGCGATCCCCGATCAATTTCCCCGTCTCCGAGGAGAACCACCGAGCGAGTCATTCTCGTGTACGACGACGACCAGAGTGGACGCCAATTCGACAGCCCTCGGGAGCGGCCATCTTTTTTTTGAAATCGTGGGCGACGACGTAGTTTGGAGAAAAACGGGAGGAGAGCGAGCGACCTCCGTGCTCCAAATTAGGAAAGGGTTCGTGAGCGAGACTTCACGGGAGTCTCTCGTTTATTTTCCTATTGTTCCAGAATTTTCTTTTGATTCTTTTATTCCGTTGGCCCGGCACGTGGCCGGTAGAGTTCCGGGGGGAGAAAGGGAGCGTCCTTCCCCCTTACGTTCCGGTTCTTTTGATTATTTTTGAGACCCTGTTCCGGGCATCCGGACCGGGTACGTTGCCCGGGGGAGCTTTCCGGCCTCTCCGGGAGTTTCCCAGATAGGATTTTGGGTGTGCGTGTGAGAGAGAGAGAGAGAGAGAGAGAGACTGCGTGAGAACGAGAGAGGAGCGGGCGAGCCGGTTGCGTTCTGGCCGCCATTTTGAGACGCGCCGGGTGAATGCCGAGATTCCCCGGATCGATCTTGATGTTAATTAGAGAATATTAAGAGCATTAATATTATTATTATTAGCTCTATTTCTTCTTCATTTTTTATGTAAAAGAATATTTGCACCGGCTATCCGGTTGAGAAATAGTATTTCCGGTTGTTCTTTTTGTTTTATTTTTCATTGTACCGGTGATTTTTCTTTTGTTACCGGCAATAAAGGTCCGGATTTTATTAGATTCCGGGGGTTTTTTTTATTTGTTTTACCGGTCCCCAAATTTTCCTTTTCGACGTTTTTCAGCACCCAGCACGGCTAGGTGGATCCTGGCTGGCGCCCAACGGAAGATAAGACGTGCACGTAGTGGAGGTCACCCGACCCTCCCAAATACCACGTCACAGTATATACACAGAATACTTAGGCTGTTTTTTGTGTGCAGACCTAGTTCGGTCGAGAAAGGATACGCGTTACCGCTCTCGCCCAATCCATATACGAACTTGTCTCGAGACACTGCCGTGTCTCTTGATGCAGCGCTTGTCGCTTAATGTGTCATTATTTGTACGAAATCGGACCTCATTAGTATCTATACACTGTGACGTGGTATTTGGGAGGGTCGGGCAACCTCCACCACGTGCACTTCTGATCTTCCGTTGGGCGCCAGCCAGGGTCGACCTGACCGTGCTGGGTGCTGAAAAACTACGGAAAATACTAGTTGGAGACCGGAAAAATTAATAAGAACTCCCGGAATCTACTATAATATCACAAACCGGATCTTTATTCCCGGCCGAATACCCCAAAAAGAAATAACATCAAAAAAGAAATAGAAAATAGTAATAATACAATCGTTAAATCTTAATACTAATTCCGATCCGGGAGAAATTCCGGCAAGCGAATTTCACCCGACGCCACACAAAATGGCGGCCGGCACGCTACCGGCTCTTCGCCTCTCTCTTGTACTCACACACTCTCTCTCTCTCTCTCTCTCTCTCTCTCACTCACACTAAACTAGGAGGAACTCCCGGGGTTGCCAGGAAGTTCCCCTGGGCAACCGCTTTCCGGCCCGGACACCCGGAACCGGAACAAATAACAAAAGAAAAAGGAACGAAAAGGGGGCAGGAGACGCGCCCTGTCTCCCCCGGAACTCTACCGGCCACACGCCGGACAAAGAACAAAACAAAAGAATCTAATATAATACAAAAAGAAAGACAGCGAGAAGCCTGAAGCCTCGCTCACGAACCTTTCTAACCTTCCGGAATTCGCTCGTTCTCGTGCGGCTCGATTTATCTCCACTAAAATCCTCCAAAAATGGCGAAAACGTCCTGATGGTACGGCGGTGAACGCGAGAATGACTCGCTCTGCGGTGTTCCTTGGAGAGGGGGAAGATCGACCGTGGATCGCAACGCTGGAGCCTCGCCGGTCCGTCCGGTGCTGCCCTCCGAGCGAATCGTAGCTCCTTAGCCGGCGCGGGACGGTTTGAATCCGGTTGCTCCCGGCTGACGTATTCCCGGGCGTCGTCTCTTCCGGAAAGCCCGGGTCCGGTGCTACTCCTTCCCTCGGTGGGAGCAGGGATCGGGCCGGTGGTTTTTCCCCCGTCCTTAAGGGTGCGAGGAGGGTATTTTCCTCGGAGTGATAGCCGGAACTTCGAATGGCTCCCGGTTCCCGCGCCGCAATATGGCTGCTCGTCTTCCCGGCTTCAATTCCCCTGTTGCTCTGCGGTCGATTCCCGATCGATACGTCGGTGGACTCATGGAAAAAGAACGAGCGGCAGAAGTGATAGGCTAGAGGTTATGTGCGGTTGCCCAGGGGATACGGCGGTGCCTTACCGGTTACCCGGGATTCGGATTCCCCGATTCCCGCGTTCGACGCCTTTACCAGGTAGGACGCTAATACTACTGTAGTGGATGGGGTTCGTAAAATCCCCATCAAAACACATATGGTAGATGAAAATAATGACGCATGCATTAAATATATAGACACTTGTGGGAGCTAAAACATGACATATAGTAGACTTAAAAATGCTGGTAAATAATCATATTCTAGCAAATAATTGATCCATCGTGTTATTTCTGAGAAGTGCGTAAAACTTGTAACGTGGCGTTTTGCACGCCACGTTACAAAAGTATTTTTCGGAACATACCCGTCCAGAGGAGATGTCAAGTTGGTCGGATTGGTTTGTATGTTAGAAGAATACTTATGTAAAGGGCTAGATCCCGTAGGTTAAGCTTAGATTAAGACTAGACATAAGATAGTTATGATTGGCGCACGAGGGGAAGCGAAGAATGAGATTGGTCGAAAGCATTGATCGAAGATTTACCGAGCATTAGGGCACTCACCATTGGGAGAACCGCTATCGATCAACGCGGGACATCTGTTGGATCCTCGGGGAGTTGCGAGATCCATGGAACTACGGGGTACTAATTCCCTCCAAGTGGCAGCTCTTCCCGACCACCACCAACTGGGAACGGAAACGCGCATGCGTAGCCACGCTCCGGGGAAGAAGACCAGGGAGAGATCACTTCTCCCTTGGACGGCACCCTGCTAGGACGGCTTGGAGCGATATAGAGAGTGAGAGACAGCGCGCGGTAAATTAGGAGGAAAAGGACTCGGGAATTTTCCCCTTGAGTTTTACGGTTTTCATTACTGAGTGCCCGCGGACTTGGATATTTGGAGCGAGCTTCAATTTGTTTGAAGCTGCGTTTTATTTTGTCGGTCGAAATTAGGGCTATTGGTTGGGTGGAAGTTCCTGTCCTTCCACGCAGTCAACGCCACGGCTATTTTGATTTGACTACTTCGGTGGTAGAGAAGCTGCCGTGAACTTCGGGATTTTCTCGCCGTAAATTAGGCTTCCCCCTTTCTTTTTCTTATAGCGTTGGATCACGAAATCCCTTTTGTATTTTCTTTTGATCTTTTTTATCTCATTTGGATTGGTTCTTTTCGGTTTCGCTACCTCGTTTTTGGTCGGGTCCACTTAGGACCACGTGGCGAAACCGGACCAGTCACTATAAGGGTCATGTCCCGACAGTTATCCTCATTATCATTGTTATTATTTGTATTTGTTTTTTTCTCTTTATTCAGATTAAAGTCCTTTAAGTTCGAATTTCAAGATTTGGCTTTACTCATTTGGGGGGATTTTCGTGTGAGTTAGCCCCTTCCTTTTCAGGTTAGGTCGGCAGTTGGTGGAGTCGTGGCGAGACCTTCACGTCCCGGAGATAAGAGATAGTCGGTTTCGGGTCTTGGAGCTTTTGGTTGCTTGGGAAAGTCCTTTGGGACTTTCAGAAAGTCAAAAAGTCCCTGGCGCCCTTCTGGCTTTAGATATCTCGAGAAAAGGGTGTCAGTTTCTGCCGGGAAGCCGATCCCGAGGTTCCCCGGTTAGAAACCTTAGTCCATAAGATCGTACAAATATCAATTCATTACGTGGTACTTTTTTCCCAATACTTTAGATTGATATTACATTGTGCAACGATGTGTGTCCCAGTGATTTGAAACAGAAAGATAAAGCTTTCTATTCCAGTACTAACATATGTCATTAATAGTACGAAATTGGACCTGATAAATATCGATACATATATATGGTAGACTAAAATGACAGCGCATGCATTAAATGTGTAGGCACTTTTGGGAATCAAAACACTTAATATACTGCATTAAAAAGGGTAACAGATAATCAGATTTTATCAAACAATTGATCCGTTGTGTTATTTCTACAAGTCTCTATCTTAGTCCATAACAACGTACAAATATTAATTCATTACATGGTGCTCTCTTTTTCTATACTCTAGGCTGATATCATATTGTGTATCTAATAATCTACCTTATTATGGTACATTGACAAGTCAGATTGATTTAAGAATCCAAGGTAGTATCGACTTGTACTTCTAGTCACACTAAAATTTTATTTCTGTTCCTCGTAATTCGGATGAAAGTGAATAGTTAGTTAAATAAACACTTATTCCAAAATATATTATAAACTGAGATGGAAACTGAGAACTTAACCATGAAACTAATTCAAAATAATAAATAAGAAAAAGACGACACAACACAAAAAAAAAATATCAGGCGCGGGAGAGAAAAGAAGAAAAGAAATCACACTTAAAAAAAAAAGAAATCGTCTTTAATAATCCAAAGGACCAAATAAAATAAACGCAAGAAAAAAAAACACACTCTCTCTCTCTCACTCGCGACTCCAAACAAAATAAAGACCAAAAATAACCACTAAGGGAGGAAACCTCCACTCACCAACGCAAGTTTAACGGAAAAAAAAAGAAACGGAAAATCGCTGACAAGATATCCCAAAATGAAACTTTAGTGTTTCGCCACAGGATCGTGAGTGAGGATCCGCTCCTTCGCAACGTTCCTTGATCCCTCAAATCTCCAGGTGACGTCACATCAGCGACATGACCGATAACGCCATCGACCTAGTTTTAGATCACTCGATCTTTCGCTAGGTAAGTCGCCAGGATCGGTAATCGGTAGGATGGTCAAATCGAGCGATAATTGGAGAGCTCTACTTTGGCTCCATTATCCTTTACAGAAGGCGCCATTGCCCAACAATATGATCCTTCAATACGCGAAAATGCAGGCTGGATAGAGCGGTGATTAACGCGCTCTACTTTTCCCAAACGTCCCTTGTGATAGGCGCTATCTTCGAACGCTAAAATTCTTGCTTACGGGACTCTTGCCGAGCGGGAATCTCATCCACTCAAGAGTCACCGTTCCCTCGATGATTTCGTGATTTTCCTCGACAACGGTTTTCGTGAGTGGTAGGGTTTCCACAATCTTTAATCAATTTTTAGTCGCCACATTCACGCACTCACTCATACAATAAACGCAATCAATTCTTTAATTCGCTAACAGAACAATCCTAATAGTCAAGAACAATATCGCAGTTAAATGATAAATAAAATCAACTCTTAACGCTAATACAAAAAGAAATAATAATGATATTGGGAGTTACACAGTTCTCCCAAGACTTACCATCCTGTGTATTTCGCGACTCAAACTTTGACTCGAATTTGGCTCAAATTTTGTAACGGGTAAAAATTACCACGTTACAAAACATTTCACCGTAGAAGATGTTGAATTTTAGAAATTAATAAGACATTAATGAAGTAATAGTTTACCATGATCACCTTTTGTTACATTTAATTCGTTATTGAAAAAATTATTCGTGCAATCTTCTGCATTTTTACTAGATACTGCTCACGAATGATCTTTTCCATTTTTGATTCTATTTTAGCACGATCAATCATTTTATAATAACTTCAATTTCATTTAACACGTTGAGGACAGCGTGTACCACCGGTGGCTCACACGCCTATGGTTCGTGAATGGCTTAAAAAATGCGCAGTCCTCGAAGTATTAAAGTTCTTGATGAAGTTTCAATGATATTTGCACAGGAACCGTGTGACGACTTACTTTTATCATCATCGGTAATTTTTATAGCGTTTCCTTCAGCTACAATCTTGTTTTTTTAATCTTCCAAAATTTGTAATTCTTCATAAATGTCTATAATAATACGAATATCCGTTGGTTTCAATTTATAGAACTTTTTGAATAATTAAACTTTTTTAACTAACATAGCAATTTCTTACTTACCTCCTAAGCGATGGCTTGACAACCCTATTTTTTTCCATCACTATATTTGATACTACATCCATCTTTTCCTTTTTTCAAATCCTTCTTTTACAAATAATTAAAAACGAAATCTATTAAAATTCATTTTTTTAATACGCATAAAAAAACATTAACGTACACTGTATAGGACGTCGAAAACACAAAACACTGCATACTATTGAGTATAAAAGTAGCTTCTTCATGTTATGATTAAAAGGTGACATTGTTTCAATGATAAACTTGAAACAAGGACTTTTGATAAATATGCGATGATGATGAAGAGACATCTTATATTTCTGAATCTTTACAATAAAATTATTAGATAATAAAATTGTTGATTGAAAAATTAAAAGTATACGACATGAACTAGAAATTATACAAGTGCTTCATTTCAAATTTTAAAATTGAAATTTTCAAAACAGTCATATAATAGCCAACCAATACGAGTTCCTTATTTTTGAATTTTGAATGACAAATTCTTTCAATTTAAACAAGAAACAATTTCAAGAATTTCGGGTTTCCAAATTACTACATCTTAAACTTTAATATATTTGTTTCTATCATAGATGTTCATAAAGCAGATATTTCTTCACATAACATCCAGAAATATGATCCTTTAAAATAATGTTCTGGAAAAGTTGTTACTATTTTACAATACAAAGTTACAAGCCAAAATTCTAAACCTTCGAAAAGTTTTAAGTAGCACGATAAAAAAAAATCGAAAGTTAATAGCCAAAGATTAAAAAAGATAGTGAACTTCGCGGGTTCCGCACTTAAAAATTTAAAACAAGAACACGCGAAATTACAGAAAAAATAGTTCAAGAGTGAAGAGGTCGAATCAAGAAAAGATAGACAGATCACAATATGATATGCAAGAATCGCAGTCACAAACGGAAAAGTTGACAGCGGAAGCGGGATAACAAAAAGGAGATTTCGGGATTTTGGCCGGGAAATTGGAAGGTGGAGGATGCCAATTTCTCCAATCACCTGATCGTAGCGGTTCCTGGATTCCCGAAAACCACTCCCGACGAGGATACGATTTCTCCGTCGAAGTCCTCTTAAACGTCCCAAAAATCCTCGAGGTAGTCATAGGTAGTTTTTACAACAGTCTTTTCCGTACGGCGGCTCAGGAATCTCTGAGAAAAGCCAATTTCGGTCCCCTCAGACTGTTATCGGTAGCGCCATCCTAGCTGCCGCAGGATTCGGGAATTGCGATGCTCGGGTGATAATTATGGCATCGACCCATTTGTCGTTATCGACCCGTCTCCTGTAAATCGCTAGATGGCATCCTTCCTTGTCTAGAGTGTAGCCGATCCTGCATTTTGGGAGCATTCCTTCCTTCTCTCTCTCGCTCCAAAGAAGTGGAAAATGCAGTCCTGAACTTTGTCGGGCCCCGAATCCAAACGATAAGCATTAAATATCTTACAATTTAATTTATCTTTACCGCATTATGAATTAATAAAGATCAGATTAGATAATAATCATACATCATACTCAAACATCTGAATTGTTCGGGGCCCAACAAGTTCAATACCGGTTCTAATCAGGTAAACAGAAAAAATTATTTCCGTTTTATGATTAGTTCGTCTTAACATAATGGAAAAAACGAGCTTGTCTAATGATATTGGATTTCACAACTTTTGTAGAGAAATCCCTTTTCATACATGAACTTGTCTCGATTTTTTTGCACCAGAGGTGTTTTTTAGGGGGATTTGTCTCTTTTTTGCAAATTTTATTATTATTATCGGCTTTATATCTCGAGATAATATAAATTTACAGTAAAATTAAAGCTGTGTTCATGAAAACGCGCCTCAATTTGATTTTATAAAATTTAATTTTGGCGCGTTTAATAAAGTGTACTAAAATATAGACGGCCCTGAGCCTCACGTTTGTACGGGAGCGTCTGAATGCCTAAAGGCGTAGCAAACCGATGAGCCGTCACTGGGCGACAGAATTCGTTTGAGTGTGTGCGTAGGTTGAAACAGTGTATATACACAACGTGTTTCCGCTATTTTTCATGTGCCCACACCTAGTTCGGTCGAGAAAAGATACACGTTAGCGCTCGCTCCCAATTCATACATGAACTTGTCTCGAGACACTACCGCGTCTCCTGATATTTTTTTCTTGTACAAAGTAGAGTAATATACATTTTCTAGACATTACCTTCTGCAGAAGTTTCTGGAAGTTCTGAACTTTCTAAGAGCGTTAAGCAAAATTTTAGATGAATTTCAGTAAAACAGTTTTTATTTTTAAGATCAGTATTTGTAAACAATTTTCCTTCGATTATATCATGTAAGAGATCGTTTTTTCTGAAAGAAAATATACAATAATTTGGTTATATGTATATCCAAATTCCCATCGCTTCACATTGATCTGATGCATTAACTAAACAAAACTTCGTACTCATTATGATTTTCCTATTTTTAAATTGCAAAAAAATAAAGAAGGATGCACAAGAGCTTACTCTTTCTAAGCTATTTCTCTTTTTGAAAGAAGTGAAAGCGATGCAAACGTTTTTATTAACTTTTAATAGTTAATTTAATATTATCGCAACAAATATTATTAAAAAATGGCATTGAAATACTAAAAATTTGACGTACTAAAAAGTTAAATAAAACATTTATGAAGATTAGGAAATTCTACATTTCATTACATCGAACGTACAATGGTCTTAGATATTTTTATAAATTTAACTATGTGACGAGGATCTCAGTATCCCTTCGTTGCGGGGTGTCGGCACACCCCACACGTCACAACCGCCCTGAAATCCTAGAAAAAGAAGGGCTCGATCGCGGGCGCCAGGTGCTATGCACCTCGGTCTACCTCAAGAAAAGAAAATGGTAAAGGGGAGGGTGCGTATAAAACGATGGCACCATGGATAATAAGCAAAAAAAATAGAAATAAATATATTTGCCGATAAAACTATGATACAAATAAGAGAAAGGAAAAAACCTACAAAATGAATATTAAGAAAAATTAGAAAAAAAAGAAAAAGTAAAAGCAACAAACGGGGCGAGGTGTCGCTGACGACACGACGAGCTCGCTCAAGATGGCCACCTGTCAAATCAGGTGGCTTGACCTTCTGAGCTCGCTCGTTTCCTTTCGAAAAGAAAAGTCGGGCGTAGGGACTTACTTTTTCCTTCCGGGTGGCGTCTGTCGTCCTTGGCGTCGGGGTCGAGGATCAGGGATTGTTCTCCTGACAGATACCTGTCGTCCTTTTCCCATTATATCTCTCTCTCTCTCGTTCTCTCTCTTTGGGGCGAGTTACGGGTACGTCTGTTTGATAACACGTCCAGCGTAAAAGTGAAGAAGCCGGCTTCACTTTCGGCGTCTTCTTCTCGATCTCGGGGCTATGAGCCTCCGAGTGATTGGCTGCGAGTGACGACTCATACCCCTCGAGTCATCCAACGAGCCTTCTGGTGGATGGGACTCTGCGTTGGCCTCGACTTCGAGGTAGAGACGATTCCCATTGCTTCTGGAAAAACGTCTCTCGATTTGTCCCCGCTGGGACGGCGGCGAAAGCCCTTCCTGGAGTGTCCCGGAGTTAGTTTTCCTCCTTCCGCCAACGGCTGTTTCGACTGACGTATTCTTGATGACGTCAGTGCCGGTTCGTCTTCGTGATGAATTCCCGCATGGTCGAAAGTCTAGTCCCCGTCGTCCTCGACAGATGGCGGCTGGTGTTCGGTTATTGCGATTCACCTCGGCTCGTTTCGAATCTACTCTTATCGACGTTACGATCTCTAATGCGAATTTAATCTAAATTTCGGCCGTCTTATTTCTAACCATATATTTTGTCGCTCTTACACCGCGGAATAACTTAACCTACGTGTTTGTTGACTTCCACGGTGGACGTGTATGCGATCGATCCATGCCAATCGATCGTATTGATTGAATTTCGCGGCGCGAATAACGTGGGGAAAAGTGCGTGGGAGGTACGGGATCTTTGTACCAGGGAATCGATATTCCCTGTTACAACTAATTTACCTGTTTACAATCGCAAGAATACAAAAATATTTGTATCAAGTCTAATTGGTTACCTTGTAGCGCAACTCCCGGTCGCTTGCGACTTTTTGAACGAAAGGGGAGTCGCTCAACAAATTTCCACGCTCAGGGAAATTGCTACACAAAAAGTGAGGTCGGAAGAAAGGAAGTCGGGAAATTGGGCGCCAGTCCGAAAATTCGGACGCGGATTTTCCCTGAGGGAGCCCGGTCTAGCTCAGAAGGAGCTATGCTACCCTCCCAGAGGAGATCCGTTGCCTGAATTCGGCAATAAATTATAAGAATTCAGACGACTTTTTTTTATGTTACTAAAAATTCCAAAAGTAATTTATTCTTAGTTAAGCTGTAGTTGATCACCAACACAATGAACAATTTTACCGCGCAAGATTCGAAAGTTTTCTAGAAGAGAAAACCGAAAATATCGAGAGTCTTAGAATTAGAACGAGAACACGCGAATTTACAAAAGATAGTTGCAATTGAGTAGATCAAGAAAAGAAGAAAATAATTGAACAAAATATGATGCACAAAAATCGCACTAATAGCGGGAGGAATGGATAGCGGAAGCGGAATAACAGAAAGAAAGGAAAGATTTCGGGAGTTTGTTCCAAAGAAAGTAGGGATGGGAGAATTAGGATGCCAATTTTCCGAATCACCTGGACCGAAGCGGCTCCTGAACTTCCGGAAATGACTCTCGCGGATGCGGATACAGTTCCTTCGTCCCAGATCTCTCCAAAGTCCCAATAGTTTTTCCAAAAATCTCAAAAATCGGTCACCAAACGTCTCCAAAGTTTGTCACGAATCTCGTCAAGGTATTTCGAATTATGTTTCTCCGTAGCGGTCTCGATTAAGCGGCAGCTCAGGAAAGTCTGAGGAGAGCCGATTTCGGTTCCCTCAATCTCTTATCGGTAGCGTCATCCTAGCTGTCGTAGGATTCGGGAATTGCGATGCTCGGGTGATAATTAGGGCATCGACCCGTTATCGACCCGTCTCCCGTAGATCGCTAGATGGCATAATCAGTGATAGTTTGAAGACATCCTTCCTTATCCTGCGGTCGCCGAGAGTGTTTTCCATCCTTTAACTTGGAAGTCTTCCTTCCTTCTCTCGCGCCCGGAATACTGGATGATGAGGTCCTCGTCATCTTCCTTTCGGTCCTCCTAGCTTGATCTTGGTGATGCGGAATTGGCGTGAGGGATAGGAGAGGAAATAAGCGGAAGTATACAACAGAGATGCGGATAAAATAATAGAAACTTTAGCTATAATAACAAAATACAGAATAAGTAATAATATAATGAATTATGTCGAATAATATGCAACCAAAAAAATACCAAACAAAAATCGTTACCAATTTTCTTTCGGGCGTTCTCGGAGAGGTTCCTGAGCCTTTTTTCTCCGTTTTTAGTAACGGGCGCGAAAGATATTCAAAATAATTAATGTTAAAGAAGTTTATAGTAACGAGGGAAATTTTCCACGTTACAACCTATTGTAAAAAATGAATTGTTAATTATATAATTTATACATTCTGGTTCAATCACACCATCGAGGACTTCATAGTCTGCTCCTTCCAGCTCCAAAGGACATTGTGAATCAGAAACGTGCGATGCTGTACTTAAATTATTCCAACTATCATTTGCAATTAGAGTAATTGTTTCACTTAAATCACGAAAATCATTATTATTTACTCCAGCCCCCTTCAAATCGTGCAGAATCGAATCTTTAACTGATGTGTTATCTATATATCTATCTTCCTCTTATTTAGAATTTTGGATCCCAATCGAAAGTTTTTTTTCCAAATTTAGTTACTTATTTTTTTTTTGTGGCCAAGTCTATCAATCATCATTATCATTTGTAACGTGGAGATTTTCTCCCGTTACTAGAATCAACATCTTTTTGATAATTTACGTCAAATCTAACTTTTTTTTTAAGAATGCTTCGTTTTCAGCTAATATTACTTCATCGAGATGAAATCGGGCTGAGATTTAAAGTCGTGTAAACGCTCAGGAATCTCCCCGAAAACAGAAGGAAGTATCGAAATTATTATTATTATTATATTTTGAATTGTTTCTTTCTTGATTTATAAATCTAAATTGTCGTATTTCCAATCGACATTCCCGTATTTATTCCTTTTCCTCTACGTCCCCTTGCCAACACTAGTAACAAGCTGCTTCAAATCTTTTGCAAGATCACGAGTAGCGCAACCATGTTTTCTGCCAGCAGACAACTAGGGTGCGTTCGGAAAGACGCTATTAGCGCCATTTAGCGCTACAAGCTGTTCGCGAAACTAGATAGTAGCACAGCAAACACTACTATGACGTCACTCATGGTAGCGTTATACGTCATAACTGAGCGCTATCAATGCTATTCCTCCCGAGGTAGTGTGTTGGTAGTGTTAGCATTTGCAAAGTTCGTGAACGCTCAGAACGCCCATGTATTACACATGTTTGTCGAACCTAACCACATTTAAAATGGATAATCCGGAGTATCCTGACAATTCCGTGGAACTAAATCTTCAGGACATTACAACTGGAGAAGAATTTACGTTGTGCTCGACTCTAACCAGATCGATGACCGATAAGTGATGTGGGACTTCAAACACCAGGTTAATTAACCTGTCACCTAAACGCAAATGTAAACATCATAATGTCAACACTACGCTAGTGCCGTTCATGAAGCTTACTATCGCTATCGCGCTATTGGCTCCATGAACAGTTTTGGCAGTGTTTGCGTTCATAGCCTTAATAGCGTCTTCCCGAACGCACCCCTAGTAGTCTGCTTCCTCATAAGATGGCAGTTCTTGCAACAGATGGTTGCAACACCATATGCGGCAAATCTCGCAAAAAAATTGCAAAACGCCTTAAGATTCATATCTGGTTTTCATGAATCGATCTTTCACAAATCTTTCACAAACTTTTCAACAGCGCGATCGCTTGTATATTATTATTATTATTACATTATTATTATTATTATTGTTATTATTATTATTATATCTACTACTACTACTACTTATGCTTTTATGCGCGAGAAGAAAAAGAAACGTATTCAATATATTTCAACTCCAAATATGTTATAAATGCAAAATAATATGTTTGTAACATTATTTTTGGAACCAAAATGTATTTAAGACAAATACCCACAAAAAAGTAATGTTAAAATAAAATATAATAAATTCATACATATTAGAACTATGGGAATGTAGAAAAATAAAAGACAAGAAATTTGTAAAAATATATATTTTATATTTATGAATATTTATCATACGTATTTTCTGAACTGACATTAATTCCGCTAAAAAAAGTTACAGAAGTAAAACAATTTCTAATTTTATACTTTTATCCCTGGAAAAAAATTGTGATAGAAAACGATTCATTCGCTCAAAAGCCTGATTGGAACCGATAGAATTCCATAGTTTTCAATCAGGATTTTGAACGTTTTAATCGTTTTCGATCAAAATTTTTTATCAGAGATTCTTTTTCTGTAACTTTTTTAGCCGTGAAACAATATTTAAAAAAATGATCTATTACGGAAAATACAATTTACTTACCGCTTTGAGGCATCAGTATATGAATATTTAGTATATTCAAATCATCCATAAGTTCAAAGTAATCTGTAAATCCGCTGAAAACAAATAAAAAATCTCGCACTTATAACTCCAATATCTCACTTAATAAATACAATACCAACTTTTATGAAAAGTGCACATTCGAGTATTTTCGAGTATGCTCTTTCAGAATCTGGCATTCAAAACTCCAAGAAGTTCGATTTTCAACCTGCTTTTTAAAAAACCCCGATTTTTCTGCTTACTTTTTCCAAAATTCATGACTTTCAAAATGTGGGGACCGAAGTATTTTGATTTAAGTCAGTTTTTGAGATGAAATAGTTTGTGTTTTATCTATAGTTACATAGAATTATATTATAAATAACTGTTTACAACTAATAAAAATAATACGAAACAAAATAGCGCCAAAATACTGAAAAAAATCATTAAAAATGTTACTTTGGGTACGTTCTTTTGCTGTTTTCCATTAAAAAATGTGGAATAATTTTGATTAATTCTCTACACATATGTTTTATAAGTATACTTCTAGTGGCTGTCTATAATTTTATCATTTCGTTTAGCTAAAAATATTGTCTACAAATTTACCATATTCAGTGTATAAAATATAATATTGTCAAATTTAATATATGCTGCATTTCTGCAATAATTCTTTTTCTTGCATAAACAACTCAGCTAAAGAAAATAACAGAATAACAGAATTGTTAAAAACTTTTGGCAGCCATCGTATACATACTTATAAAACATATTTGCAGAGAATTAATCATAATTTTCCCGCGTTTTTGTAATGAAAAACAGCAAAAAAACGTATCCAAAGTAACATTTTTTATGACTTTTTTCAGTATTCTGGCGCCATTCTATTTCGTGTCATTTTTATTAGTTGTAAACATTTATGTATGATATAGGATTCTATACTTACATATAAGATTTACTGCTAAGCATGGTTAATAATCTGTCTTTTCTTCCTTCCTTCGTTTGGTATTTTTGTAGATATTATACCGGTGCAAAATTTTGTAACCATAAGTACAGTGTTACGTCCGACAACTGCATTCAGTGCAATTATATACCAATACCTGGACAAGTTCACTTTTAGTAAAATATATTATAATATAAGCCTCTCATCCCGACTTACATAGAAAAGGGAGGCACCTTATCATAAACCAAAAACAAACTCGGGTACCCCCGAATATCCTTTACTCTTCATATGACAGTGCATAGGCGGCTGTCCTCTAAGGTATCCTCTAAGAAGATCCTCTAGTACCTCTCTATATAGTAGTATAGAAGTATCCTCTAAAGATATACAATTCAAACAAACGGAATTTTCTCGAAGATCGGCGAAGGGCAGATAACTTTTGTGTGTTTTAGAAACTGTATAACTTCACTAACCATATACATTGTAGAAACATATGTCTTTTAGAAAAGGATGCCAAATGCGGAAACCGACAAACGCAGCAGTTACATATTACATAGCATGTAAGAACGATATCTTGTGTAAACCGCCCTTACGAACTCGTGGAAAATGTAGGAGTACGGAACATTTTTGTAAACATTGTTCCACTATATAAGGGCTCCGAAATATTGTATTTTGGCTTACTCTTGTTCCGACGAGCAGAGAGTTCGAAACGTAGATATAGTCTCGGGTCGAAGAAACCAAGTAATTTTAAATTAAAGTAAGCCCTTGGTGCACCGTTCGGTCCTATTTCTACCCAGTTGCTAGCGCTTCATGCGCATCACTGGATTATCTCTACCCTTTACCCAGTTGCTAGCGCTTCATGTGCATCGCTGGAAAAAGGGGTCCTTTCCTCTTCTACCAATAGTTAGCATTTGTGATGCATCTTGGTAGAGGAATTTCTCTAACTTTTATACGGATTGCTAGCACTTCATGTGCATCTCTGCATTAAAGATCTCTCTTGCTCCTCTTCCACAGATTGTTAGCGCTTCATGCGCATCTCTGTGGAGAATTTTCTCTCCTAGATTTTCGAAGTTCGTTTAATAATTTTCTTTTTAACAAATCATCTATAATGGTCAAGGTCCCTCAATCATCATTTCTTTGATTTGCCTCCGATATCTTGATGCAGCTTTCTTCCCTGGGAAGATTCTAGCTACCGTTTCATTCTTCCCTAAAACGAAAGCGTTTAGCTGTGGTCTTAGGACGTAACAACAGTTTGTAAGAAAAGTTCAAAAACTTAAAGAAATTGAAATGTTAGCCCATTTCATCTTTTAATTCACCTAAAACAAAAAAAATATTTTAAATATTAGGTTGGGGAAAAAGTAATTTCGGCTTTTCTCATGTTTTTCAATGGGATAAACCAAAATTACTTTTTCCCCAACCTAATATACTTTTTTTATATACAATAAATAAAGCAGTTTCACTTAAACATTTGGAATTTGCCATTATTAGCGAATTTGAATCCTTATATAGGTACATTTCTTTTTTTGTTTTTTAATGCTACATCTCATATTTGAGCCGTTTATTTTCAAAGTGGCCTAAGTCCATTTTTGTGTAAATTTCGCACAATATTTTTTACAACAGCTAATATCAAGTGACACATGTTACTACAGTTAACAACAAACAACTTACAAATGAACTTAGGCCATTTTCAAAATAAACGGCTTATTTATTCTTGTCCCTTTTAAAATGTAGCTAATGAAGTCCAAAAGCAAGAAATTTCATTGATATTTAACAGCATTTTTAGAATGAGAAGCATAGTTATAATTACTTAAAAATTACAGCTCATTTAACAACTTTCGTGCAACAAAATTAAAAGTTTCAACGTTATTTAGCCATAAAAGTGCGTTTTTAGAAGTTTGTAGAAAAGACTCGTGAAATACTAAAACAAAATTTTTTTTTGTAATGCCTCATGGAATTTTCTTCCGAATTTTTCTCTGAAATATATTGTACTAATCATCGGCATATGCAATGACAATATTTAACAAAAATGAAAAATGTTGACAGTTAGAAATTTCAACTTTGTTAATCGTTCATCAATAGTATTTACAAAAGGCATATGGAAAAAATATTAATGCATAACAAATAAAAGAATAAAGAAAACTGATAATCGAATATAGTGCACAAACAACGAAAGGAACAATGAAAATTAACAGATACAAACACTTAGAATGTGCTCGTGGATACTGGTAAAATTATTTATCACAAGTAAGTCGAAAAAGAATTAATGAAAGCATTGAGAACATGAACATACATATGTCGAACCTACTAATTGTAAGTAACAAAAACTATTTCTGTTGCTAATGTTCTAACATTTGTTCTATGGAACAACTAAAATCGCATGCTGAAATTTAAAAGATATAAGGAAAAAAGAAATGTTAATAGTGTGAAGCTACTGATCGCATTTGTTATTAGTATTTCAAACAATACCAAAATAATAAAATAATTTACTATATATTCAAAGAATATATAATAAAAGAGACTATATTAAATGTTTATAGTACTTTCAACAAGTGATCACAAATGATTACAAGAGGAGCGGACGTTACAAAATATTCAATCTGTAGCTTCACAAAATTAATCTAATGAAAAAGGTCAGGTAAAAAATTATGATTTTCCAAATCTTCTGCAGTTGGACACTCTTTTTGAACATTTTCCTCCATATTTTCATCTAAAAATTTTTGCATATTTTCATCGACTTCTTCTTCAATATTTTCTTCTTCTTCAACAATTTCTTCTTCCTCAATATTTCGTTCTTCCAAATCTTCGAAAAGGTCTCCATCGATTTGATGACCTACTTCTTCGTCGTTTCCTTCTTCAACATTTTCATCCACATCACTGTACAATTCATTTATTTGTTGAGCATATCTTGCTCTGTGCCCAGGCACTCTTTGTCCACGACGTCTCGCATCTCGTCCCCGTTGCTTAGCAACTCTTAATGCATCTTGCATTAATCTGCCGTATTCTGTTTGAATGGTTGGAGTCCCTTTCGAGATTGATAAAGCTCTGAAAAATCCTTTTGCAAGTTGAGTATTGTATAAAGGCCGTTTGTCTGGAAATCCTGGAACAGGTTTATCCGTCCAAGTGAAAAATTTGCACAGTTCGTCGGCCATGACTTCTCGGAAGAACTGAATGAGGGTGTCCTTAGATGAGTGACTTGCTACTGATGGAAGATACTTCTGAATAAGTTTTTGTTGATTTTGATTATTTTCAAAATGGTAAAATTCCTGTAAAGTACTCAAAGGAAATCCATTAGGTCTTGCAGGCATGTCGAAATTGTCATTAATTTGTTTTAAATGTTCTGTAACAACATTACTAAGATTTTTAACACTTCCACTTACATTATTTTTTCCAGCAGACATTTCTGATAATATTTCTTGCTTCACAGCTGTTAGTTTGTTGGAAAATTCTTCAATTATCTCAGCTTTTATTTTTTGAAACGGACTCGAAATCATCTTTGTCTGCTGATTAAAATAATGCTGTAAAGGTTTATGTACATTTTGATCATAATTTTCTAAGCCTTTTCCAGGAAAAGTAGGTGTATCGGAATAACCTGCGTTTGAATCAATTGTAGAACTAGGGAGTGAAGCTGAAGTTTGTAAAGAAGGAATATAATCAAAATTTCTCTGAGAAGACGAAGAATGGGACGGTACACTTGGAGATGAGTGATTAAATAAAACTGTGGAATTTTTTAGCACATTGGGTACAACAGATTCTACAACCATATTTTCTACTTGGGATGCAGTGCAAGGTGAAGTTGTATGAATATCTGAAAAAGTAGTAGAAGTATTTTTTTGAAGTAGAGGTTTAGATGACGAGTAATTCTTGGTCGCACGTGGTATAACCGAATGAGAAGTAATGGTATGAGCAGTACTGTGTGGTGATTGATTTGCTACAGATTGTTGTGACTGTTGCGAAAGACGAGAAGTAGGAAGTGGCTTTTGCAAAATTTCAGAATAAGTAGGCGGCCTTTTTTTAGTTTGTATAGGTCTTCCAGAATTGGAAGAAGAAAGTATGGGAATTTTATGGGAGCTGTTTTGATAATCTGGTGTTTCAGACGGGTAGACAGACTGGGATTCATTACGGGTGTTCTGTTGAGTTAAAAACATAGGTGGGGGTTTATGACTATTCCTTGTTACTTGCTCCTGTGTGCAAGAAAAAGAAGGAAACGATTCTATATTACGAATAGCAGGTCGCTCCGTGATAACATTATTATCAGAATCTGTAGGAATGAATACACTTTGAGACGATTGTACACTACCATGCTGCTTAACTTTCTTCATCATATTGGTAATATCCTTAGAAATATTACTTATCTTACGCTTAGCCGCCATTCCTTGATTTTCATCTTCTGAAATTGTAACGAACCTTTTTGGTTTAATAAGCTGTCGCCCCATACGGTCCAATGTAATTTTCTTCATATTACTGTGAATTAATTGTAGAACGGTTATAAACGTTACTATTATAAAAAACTTGTATTCAAATTGCATGTCCAAAAATAAATGTCGAATATCTTTCATAAATAGTCTATATATTTTCATCAGTATCATGTTACTTTTAATATGTAAAGTAGAATCTTTTTTATTTGTGAAAGACATCGTGAGTATTATATTAATATATCCATTAATGTACAAAAGCATATAATCTTCAATCAAAAGTAGATGAACTGTTGTAATTCTTCTTCTAACTTGTGCAGATCTTAACTGTAATATTCCTGTCAACATTGTAAGCTCGAATTAAGTCTTTTTTATTAAACATAAGGTACTAATTTGTACAATTTTAAAATAAATTACAGATTTTACATTCTTTACCATTTATAGATTTGCACGTGACCTATAAAAGGAAAACAAAATTATATATGGTGTAGTAAAGTAATCAATAGGTATACATCTTTAATGTATGAATTATCTGTATCCACGTAGTTTGGAAGAGGCATCTTATAACATTTCGATGTGACATGGTTCAACTGAATCGTATCAAGACTATTAGAGATACTTCCACACTTGTAAATTCCAACTGCGGTAGAGTTTAGCCCACATGTATACAAATTTTCAACACATTCATATCGGCGAACCACAATATGAAAAGAATTATCAAAATAAAGTATATTTATAATTTCACACAATGAATTATCATCCAATATATCTACACGAATTGTCTCTTTCATTCAAAATAACCGTGAACTTCTCTGTTTGCAATTTAGAGTACTGTGTACATGCAAGTTTCACATGTGGAGGAAGCCAATCGCTATTGTGTTGCCGTGTACCTTGAGTTCCATTCATACGCTTTTTCTTGCAACTTCTACTAATAAGGCTACGTTCGGTGATCCGCAAAGCTAACTGTTGAAGTGGGCGATGTTGGTTTCTGATGAATTTGCGAATCATCGCTACACTATTTTCGTAAAGAAATGCTGAAAACGAATCTAAAGGGCCAAATGTTTTTACATCTGCGACCAGGTGTAGACGCCCATGAACATTGTAGGACAAAAAAGAGGGTCCATATATTTGTTCTGCCTGGGAAACAAATAACTTAAGAGCATGCTCTGCGAAGATAAGATTATCTGCTGAAGGAAAAATTTGAACTAAAATGCGAATAGAAGTATTAAGCAGTAAAAAGTGAAGATATACATCCTTTGAAAGAATATCACGTAAAATTGCAGGCCCAGCATATAACAGAAAATGTCTAAATTCTGTTGCCTTAAAATTTTTGTAATCCACAATAGAACTTGGTCGCCTAGCAAAGTCCCCGGGACACTAAACATTTAAATGCATAGACCGATCTGCTAACAATTCTATTTGTGCACTACTGAGTTTTCCATTAAAAGAATATTTACCCCCTAACCATGCTTCAAATAATTTTTTTGTTACGCCAAGACACACTAAGTGCATATACTCAAAAGGAACTTCGGAAGCCACACGAATATTTAGATCAAGTAATGGACTACTAACGTCCTTTTGATAATCTTCATAGAGATGAGAAGCGTAATCACAATCATTCCGCACAGGGTGTTCAACTCCTGGATAAACCATTACACGATTTTGGAAACGATAACCTTCAACTGTACATTTGGAACAAGGATTAGAAGATACATGCGACCAATGTTTAAATATAAAAGCTCTGGCAGGGGCGTCAGCGATAAAACTTCTAAAAACTATTGGGATCCTTTGTCCTTTGACTGAAATTCCTCCTCTCACAAGGAAGGTACCTGAGGTGTACCTCACCGATTTTGATGATATTGTAGTATGTTATAGTTCGTGAAAAAATAATCAACACGTATTTTTTCGTTTCTGCGGTAAAAGACTTTTAAGGGGTGAAAACCACCCTCAAAGTTGACCCCGAAGAACGTTTTTTTGATATATTTCGGCCCCTAATGAATATTTTGCGGTGGGACAAAATGGAAAATGTTCCTTGCGAAAAACGCTAATTGGTGGATGTTTTTTTGACCATAGGGGTTGCGACCCCTATTTTTTATTTTGGAAAAACGATTTTTTCCATTCATATATTCACTGTAAAAAATCAATTTTAGCCTTAAAAATTATAAAAAAATGTTTTTGTAAATAAAATGAAATAATTAAGTTGACATATTTCGGGATTTTGCGAAAAATCACCCCTACATTCCTTAACTACCCTGTAAGACGAATATCCACTTATAATAATGTGTGACAGAGAATTATTCTCTGTCGCAAAGATTCCCGTCACTTTACACGGCACAAACGAAAATTCGGACCGTTAGGTTATGTCCGCGAACATATGATTTGCAATCGATCCAACCTGGAAGTCCATTTAGCATGTAAGATAGAATTAAGCATTAATATGTTATCACGCCTCGACACAGTCGGTAAAATTGTATTATCATAATTATGAGAGAGATCTCGATTGATTTTTGTATTGCGAAATCGCACCAGTGGCGACAGCACTCGGTGCCGATCCGAAGCGTTCGACACGGCGCGCTGACCCGCAGAGCTACAGCCAATCGAATTGACCGAAACTGTCGACATTTCCGGGAACGTTCCGAAGAAGAAACGCCGCAGCCCAACTTCAGGTCTCTGAATCCCGAAATCCTGTGGGAAGGAGTCGAGATGAAAATCGTCGACGAGGAAAGGAGGCCGAATAATCGGCGGAATTCCACCACGTAGCTTTCCGGTTTCGGGAAGAGAGCGACGATATTCTGCTTCCCAGGCGAGACCCTCAACGACTAGAGCGGTACTCGCCTCGACGGAGAAGAAACCGGAAGAGAAGCGACTTCCACGTTGGACATTCTACCGGCAGGAACGAATTTATAGAGAGAGAGAAACGATTCCCGGAAAATCGCGTAATTCTTGGAAAGGCCGACCTAATCGGAATCAAACGAAACCCGAAGGACGGGGAATATTCGAAGAGAGAGAGAATCCGAATTCTCGATTTGTCGACATCGGCGGTAAGCGGTTTTCTTTTTCCTGCGACCGAGCGGGCTGAAGTGTTACCCGTACGAGTAACGGGTAGCCAGATAGATTTTCCATTTCGAGCGGGCTCAGCGCGCCCGGGTCCCGTGTTTTTTTTCGACTCGTCGTTGTTTATTTCGAATGATTATTTGTCATTTCTTTCTTTTGATTATTGTCGAATATATTTTTATTGTTATTAATTTTCATACGTCTGCTTTTCTTTTCTTTTGCATTATAACGAATCCCCCCCTCTACCATATACTGATCTAGTTGGACCGATTCCTTTTTCTTTAGTCGAAAACGTGGTGTTTTGCACCTGGCGCCCAGTCCCCCCTGAAATCCCAAATTTTCCGTGCATGTTTGGACATTTCAGGGCCGAAATCGACGAGGATCGGGGTTGAGAAACCCTCCTGAATTGACGTAGCGAAATCCACGTCACAAATGAAAAGCATATTTCTCCCATGAAATATACTCTCTATGCGAGCTGAATATTATTTTTTATCAATTACGAGAGTGCAATGACATTTTTGAGCAAAAAAGAATTATGGGGTGACAAATTTCAACCCCCAAATAATTTTATCCAGATATATCTCGGTTCCTCATGAATATTTGGCAATGGGACAAAATGGAAAATTGTCCTTGCGAAAAACGCTAGTTGATGGATGTTTTTTTTGCCATAGGGGCTGCAACCCCTATTTTTTATTTGGGAAAAACGTTGTTATTGATATATTCACTGTAAAAAATTAATTTTAGCCTTAAAAAGTTAGAAAAAAATGTTTTTGTAAATTAAATGAAATAATTAAGTCGACATATTTCGGGATTTTGCACAAAACCGTCCCTACAAATCGTCCACTACCTTTTAAAGCGAATATTCATTTGTGACAATAACAGCGCATTTCTCCCATTAAACGTACTCTCCCTGTGAGCAAAATATTATTTTCTATCAAGTACGATAGTGCAACGATATTTTTAAACAAAACAGAATTATGGGGTGACAAATTTCCATCCCCAAGTAACTTTTTTTTATATATCTCCGCTCCTAACGAATATTTTGAGATGGTACCAAAAGAAAAAAATTTATTGTGGAATGCACGTAACCTCGGTCTTTATTTCTATAAACTTAAACACACAGAAACTTATGGGGTTTGTAGAGTATGGTGTAGTGGTAAGATAATCCCTTATATGTTTGTATAATTAAGTGATGTCAAACTGTAAATATGAAATAACAGAACAAATTTTGTTGTATATTATATGTTCTACATTTTCCGTTTGAAATATATTAGTCTACAAGGTTTTGACAAAATAGTAATCTTCACAGAAATGTTTGACACACAATAACTTTTTGCACCAAGCACAACGAATTATAGCAGCATTTCTGCAGCCTTCGATTTCGCAATGCGTTTTCAGCTATCTCCAAGACCAAAATCTACATGATTATCAATTTCTTCATATAATTTACAACAATATTAGTTGTTATTTAATATTTACAGTTTGATAATAAAATTAATTGAAAATTATGCACTTAATTAGTCAACTACCTTACAAATAAATCCAACAGTGTAAATTATACAAACACATAAGGGATAATCCTACCACTACACCGTACTCTACAAACCCCATAAATTTCTGTGTGCTTCAGTTTATAGAAATAAAAACCGAGGTTACGTGCATTCCACAATAAATTTTTTCCATTAAGTACCATCTCAAAATATTCATTAGGAGCGGAGATATATAAAAAAAGTTACTAGGGGTGGAAATTTGTCACTTCATAATTCTGTTTTGTTCAAAAATATCGTTGCACTATCGTACTTGATAGAAAATAATATTTAGCTCACAGGGATAGTATGTTTAATGGGAGAAATGCGCTGTTATTGTCACAAATGAATATTCGCTTTAAAAGGTAGTGGACGATTTGTAGGGACGGTTTTGTGCAAAATCCGGAAATATGTCAACTTAATTAATTCATTGAATTTACAAAAACATTTTTTGCTAATTTTTTAAGGCTAAAATCGGTTTTTTACAGTGAATATATCAATGAAAAAAATCGTTTTTCCAAAATACAAAACAAGGGTTGCAACCGCTCTGGTAAAAAAAAACATCAATCAACTAGCGTTTTCGCAAGGAACATTTTCCATTTTGTCCCACCGCAAAATATTCATTCGCGACCGAAATATATCAAAAAACGTTTTTTAGGGTCAACTTTGAGGGTGGTTTTCACCCCTTAAAAGTCTTTTACCGCGGGAACGAAAAAATACGTGTCGATTATTTTTTCACGAACTATAACCTTCCTTGTAAGCAAAATTTTGTGGCCAGAAGCTGTAAGATCAGCTGTTTATATAATCAACAGAAGTCCTACAACAGCTCTAAAGGACAAAGTGCCAGCAGAACTATGGTATGGAAAAAGGCCAAATTTGGGAAAAATCCGCGTGTTTGGTTGTCTGGCCTACCTTCACACTCCAAAGGAGTTACTAGGTGGAAAACTAAACCCAAGATCTAAGAAATACTATCTAGTTGGATATTGCATCAATGGCTATAGACTTTGGTCTCCTGAAGAGAATCAAATAGTTCTAGGAAGAGACGTAATATTTGATGAAGGAAAATTCTATCGGAAACAAGAAACGGAAGAATGGGAATGTGAAAACATCGAGGAAGAATATTATGAAGAGGAAAACTGTGACAAGCAAGGAAATGAAGATTTAATAAATGAAAAGCATGAAGATCAAAGACAAGAAACTGCAACTGAAGAAGTAAGAAGATCTGGAAGAGAAAGAAATAAGCCAAAATATTTAAAAGACTATGTGGCTTTAGCAATGAATACCTACATTAAAGATATACCTGGAAGTATAGAAGAAATCAAAGGAAGATCTGACGAGAAACACTGGCAAGAAGCAGTGCAAGATGAAATTAATGCACTAGAAGAAAACAAGACTTGGTTTTTAACTACCCTGCCTCAAGGAGAGAATGTACTTGACAACAAGTGGGTGTTTAAAATCAAAAGAGACAATGAAGGAAAAATAGAAAAATACAAAGCTAGACTAGTAGTAAAAGGAAATTACCAACGGAAAGGTTTCGACTACGAAGAAACTTATGTCCCTGTTGCGAAGTTAGTAACTGTGAGAGTTCTTTTGTCTATAATCAATCACAATTCTTTGTTCGCAGAACAGCTTGATGTCAAAAATGAATTTCTGCATGGAGATTTGAAGGAGGAAATTTATATGAAACAGCCCACAGGTTTCGTCAAAGATTCAAATCTGGTCTGCAAACTGGTCAAGTCACTATACGGTCTTAAACAAGCACCTTATGAATGGAACGAAAAATTTGACTGTTTTGTGAAAAGACTAGGTTTCGTTCAATCAAAATATGTCAAGAGCCTTGGTGTGTTTACTAATAATCAGTATGTTATTTATTTGCTCATTTATGTAGACGACATGATTTTAGCGAGTAATTGTGAAGAAAGACTGAATTATTTTAAGGCTGCCATATTGTCAGAATTTAAAACAAAGGAACTGGGACCATTGAAGAATTTCCTGGGTATTAATATTCAACGAAACAAAGATGACATGTTCCTGTCTCAACCTGACTATGTTCGAAGACTACTGAAGAAGTTTGGAATGGAAGACTGTTATCCTATAAATACTCCATTGGAAGTTTATCCACCGCGTCAAACGGAAGGTCCTTGCATACTGGAAGAGAAGCCTTACAGAGAGCTCGTCGGCTGTCTCATGCACTTAATGTTGACCACTCGTCCTGACATAAGTGCAGCTGTAAATTTCTACAATCGATACCAATCCAATGCCACACACGAACAATGGCTAGGACTAAAACGAGTACTTCGGTACTTAAAAGGAACTCCAGATATTGGTTTGTATTACTCGAAAGGTTCATCGGAAACTCCACCTCTCCAGGCTTTCGTCGATGCTGATTGGGCAGGAGATTTAGATCGGAAATCCACTTCAGGTTTTCTGTTTGAAGTCTTTGGCTCAAATGTGCAATGGGTCACCAGGAAACAAACCATCGTCGCCAACTCCTCTACTGAAGCCGAATATGTATCACTCGGCACTGCAAGTTTGGAGCTGATTTGGCTTAGGAATTTAGTCACTACTGACTACCAAGTTGTGCTCAAAAACCCAATTCCGGTATTTGAGGACAATCAATCGTGTATACATGCACTTGAAAGATGGGATCAAAAAAGCTTAAAACATATAGATGTTAAATACAATTTGGTCAAAGATTTACACACAACAAAGATGATTCATGTTGAGTATATCCCTTCAGTTCATCAAAAGGCTGATATCTTGACCAAGGGTCTTCCGCCAGTATCTTTTGAGAAGCTACGTTTTGCCTTAGGTTTAAAAATGCGTTCCTAATTTGTTTTTTGTTCATTTTTGTTACAAAAATACTTAAGTTCCTATAGCTGTTGCAATTGGTGTAAGCAAACACTGATACTTAAATATTAAGTGTTTATTTTTTATTGTACTTGTTTTATAACGGAATTTGCCTGTCATATCTTGTAATTACTGTTAAATTGAGGGGGAGTGTTGAAATTGAAAGAAACCAATTTAACCGCGTGTTCGAACTTAGCCAGTTGGCAACACTGTATTTACATATTGAAGTCGTCTTCTCGGTAACAGACGGAGCGGAGCGTCTTACGTGCTGTGACAATATGGACTCTAAAAGTCCCCGAAACGATTTCGCTAAGAGCAAAAACCCTCCCGGAGCAAGCGAGCCGGTGGTAAGAAAATCCACCCATTGTTTCAAGACACGTGGAACAAGGATAATCCCCGGAGATCGACAGATCGCCTGATTAAATTCGTAATCCGCCCAGCTTGTCTATTGAAAAACTGACTAGAATAAAAGCGATCGACACTTCTAGACCAAATTCAATAGATAATCCCTTGTGGCACATAGTGCGACCGCCGTTTTCCCCGTTTCCCCTTCCTAGGTGGACACGGAGATACCGGCGTCTACAAATCCTGCCCCTTCGTCCCTTCCCGTGAGGGTAAGGGTCGTTTCAGGGATGGCACCCTTGCTCGCAACAGCTCCAAGGGGTTATTGGGCGCCAGTCAGGATCCTTTTTTGGGGATCCTGACGCGGTACGCAAGAAAACGAAACAAAAAAAAAAGAAACTCCTGAAAACAACAAAAAGAACAGACAAAGGACCAATGATCACGAGAGGGAGTAAAGGGGGGGCTCGGCGAACTCAGGGAGGGCAGGAGTCCCAGAGGGGATCCTGCCTCCTTCTCAGAAAAAAAAAGGAGACTCACGCGGGAAATAATAAAAAAAAAGGCGCAACGGCGCAATTTATTGATAACAAAAGAAATGAAAAATATACAAGAAAAAAGAGCTCTAAAATAATAGCGCGAACTGAATGAACAACAAAAAAATGAATTCGCGGTAACCGAAAGAGAACAAAAAAAATGCAGCGAAAATCAAAAAGAAGAATAGCGCAATTCTATAAAAAAAAACTTAAGAAGATTCGGTACTGAGAGAAACGAGGAGGACGCGACCGAAGATTTTCGAATTATAACGCACCAAAAAAAAAGAAAATTCGTTACAAGAGAAAGAAAAAAGAAAGGAAAAAAAAAGAACGCGAAACCGTGTTACAACACGATCGCACGGGGGCACAGCAAACGGTAAGAGGGGATACTCAAACAGGGGAACAGAAAAGACGCGATAGGGGTGGCTCAACCAAATCAAAAAAGGGACGGAAACCAAAAACTTTACAAGGGTAACAAAAAGGGGAAGAGAAACGAGAAAGGGTACGGTACCCTTCTCGCTACCTTGGTCGCCGGATGGCTCTCTGACGGTCATGGTGGCACTCCGCCTCCGCTCCAGAGGGGTCGGCTCCAGGCACTTCTCCGGCACAACACTCCAACACAAAAAAAAAACCACACGGACGAAAAGAAAAGTTCTTTTTCTCTTTTTCTTTTTTTTTTAAGGCGGCACAGAAGGAACTTCACAAATTTAAGTGGCACGGCTCGGCGGTCCAAGTATCTCTGGAGGTCACCGCTAATTTGCGGGACCTCCATGCTCCAATTTCCCCTTCCTGGGGGGTCCGCTGTGGAATTAGGCCAAGAGGTGCTGACCTCTTTCCGTGGATCTTCGGGTCGATAGCCTTTATCGGTTTCCTTCCTTATCAAAGTATTCGTCGCCGGCGAATCTTCCTTATCGGCGTAGACCTTGCGTTGTCGTTATCCGGCGATAAGGGATCCGCGAACGAGGGTACCGCAACGGGAATAACTCTTTAGGGCCCAAAAAAGGAAAAGGGGGAATTCGCGTGGGAGGAAAGAGGGTTTCAGCGTAGGGGAAAAGGGATGCTGTGCCCTCACCTATTCTTACATAGCTAATAATAACGCGCACGGTTTCGCACAAATACGCAATAAATTCCGGAAAAAAAAACAATCTTACATCCTAGAAATAGCGCGGAACAAAAAAAGAATATAATACAATCAATTTCGACATGGTACGCATAAGAAAAAAATAACATGATAATAGAATGAAAAAAAAACGTAAAGAAAAGAAATACGATACAGGCGCTTAACTAATGTTTAAGGGTCCCCCTCCTCTCAGGGAGATCCCTGGACTTCGCCATAGCCGCCAATAAAATCAATGATAATCGTTAGTAAAAAAAAAAATAATCGATGACAAAAGCAAAAAAAAAGACGGAGAAAAGAAATAATAGAGAAAAAAAAAGAGAAATAAAAGTGCTCCCACCTGGAGGGGTGGCAAAATGCCACGTCACAATAGATGATAGCTTACTGGGAAATTAACATTCCTTACGACCGAGAAGGACAACGGGAAGCGAACCCATATATAGGGGATTAGCTCGAAGAAGAGTTAGTTGAAAATTGGATACGGGTGACTCGAGGAGATCGTGGAGAGAAACGCACGTCGACTGTTACGATCCAGTATTATTCGGGATTGAAGACTGTGCGCAAAGAATGAGAGAGAAGTGCCACGTACAGTGAACCCCTTGTGTGAAGATTCACGAACTTCTTCCTGGTCTGACCAGCTCGGGCCCTGGAGACTTTCCAGGCCTTCTGAGGCCTCGCGCTTCCGGTGGTGGATATCCCGAAGCGGAGTCCAGGTTGTGTGCAGTGAGTAGGGGAAGTGCGCCGAATACGGGGCATCACTCGCTCTGGCGATTCCCCGACGGAACTTTCCCGAACCGGCCAGGACTATAAGCCGAATCCCAATCACGCCTCGAGCCCAGATCTGGGATGGGATTCTCCGAGAAAAGTTAACTGGAGATAAGGGAGCACGCGGTCGCCCCTTTCCCTCCCTTGGTAAGACGAGGACGGACCTACCACCAGAGGATGAGGATGCACCAACCGGAACTTCGCATGGAGAGAACGCCAGTGAGAGGACGAGGATGCACCAGCCGGAGCCTCGCACGGAGAGAACGCCAGTGAGAGGATAAGAGTGAGGGTCCTCTCCTCTTGGGAGCCCCAATCGTTCACCGGAGTTGCGGCCACGGACGAAAACAACACCCTCGTCGGCGAACTATGAGTATCCGTTTGTATATTTAGTGGTATTTTGGCGAGTCGAACACAAGCCATTTGCCCGGCCGTCGCGGCCGACAATCATCCCCTAGTATCATTGAACTGTCACCTGTCGTACGGGGTTTGGGGGTCGATCCGCTCATCGCAGGGTCGGGTCGTATAAGGAATTGTAAAATTCATAGTAGTATGTGTAAGGTATGATTGACGAGTAGCGGACGAATGTGTGAGGAAAGAGGTACGAATGCTTAAGACCATGAGTAAGGGATCGCGGAAATTGTAAGAGCCCGAAACGAAAGAAATAAAATCGCCTGTTGATCATTCTTTTATTCAGTGTCTCCGACTAATTCTAGTCCGATAGGACCCGCGAAACCTCCCCTCTAGGCTGGGGTAGCCGAGGCTTCCTTTATTGGGGTAAGTCGGAGAAAACTGCAATTACGGACGCCTAAAATGCATCTTCTCCCCTCGTGATACCTCTCGCCTGTGCGCCCGAGTCCCAACCTACGCCGGGCTAGGCGTGAAGACCGTCACAGTGCAACACTCTACGAATAAACTTTCTCAAAAAAGCGTGCTTTACTCGTATCATTAAAAGCAACCTCATGTTTAAAAAATTAGACGAAGATCCAAGCAAAGATCCAAACCTTGCTATGTTAGAATACAGAATCACATCCATAGGAGAGGGGCAAAAATCTCCTAATGAGATTATGTTTGGCAGGAAAATTCGCGGAATTTTGCCTAACTCCATAAATTTTGAAAAAGAGAGAGAATAGTGAGATAAAAGAAAAATTAATAGATAGACAGTTGCGTCAAAAAGAATATTATGACAGGAATGCGCATAATGTCAAACCTATGAATGTGGGCGATAAAGTATATGTAAAGAAAGAACTTAATAAACCCTCGGTTCCAGCTAGAGTAACTAAGAGGTGCGACAGACCCAGATCACACGAGGTTGAATTACCTAATGAAAATAAAATAGAAAGAAATCGTACACATTTATACGGTCCGGTAAATGAACACTGTTATAAAAGTGAACATGCAAACTATGATAAATATGATGATGTAAATAGTCATTCTGAGGAGAGCCATAAAGCTAGTCCCAACAGCAGCTCTGATGTGCCTGAGATAAGCAGTTCCCAAGCTGTAGCCATTCGCACACGCTTTGGTAGAGAAATTAAAAAGCCAGGCTACCTGAATAACTATATATAAAGAGCATTGTAAATAAGCGTGTTGATATAAAAAAAAACAACTATCCTCAAAGGAGGGGGATGTCATGATTGTAATGACTAGAGGTTGGCAGCACTAGCCACATGCACGATAGCGGCTGCCCGCCCCAGTCAGTTGGTACCGCAGAGTTCCAGTGTGCTCAAAATGCCACACGTCTTCATTGTATGGATATCTCAATAAAGACATAACAAAAACTGATTAGAGAAAAAGTTAATATAAACGTTTTACTTACCACTTAATGAGAGTACACGAGCAATGTACCTTTTGTTATTCGAATACCTTACAGAAAGAGATTTTCGTTTATAAAGTTGTATATCACTCGTCTCACATATCAAGTAAATATTATCCGTAAATAATTCCAACAAGGACATTTTAAAACACTACTTTTCTTTATTTATAAAAGATATACAGGGTGTCCGGGATAAGGTGTCGAAGCCGAAAGATGATGGTAGATGGTGAAAAATGGGTTTAAACTTTGTCTCCCCGGTCCAAAAATTGTTTGTTAACGTTGATTAAATCTTATAGTTTTTGACCTGAAAGGTTCGAAAATGTAAGTTAAAAGTTTAGGAATACAATAGTTTAAAAGATATGAGTATTTAAAAATTTGTATTCTTGGTGTACTTTGTTCTGTACGACGCCATATTGCCTTTATCTATCCTCTGATTGGTTCACACGCATGACCTTCAATTCGCGCTTCCGCCATTTATTTGAAATTTACATTTCTTTCATTATTTGAAATCTTCATTTCTTTCGGGTTGCACGATTTGGTAAGGTTTTGCTAGATTTTAAATCCTCTCTTAAAAATTCTCTCTTAAAAATTACATTCCTCACGCCTGGAAACAGAATAATAATGTAGTAATTTCCACTTACCTTATTTAAAGACATAATCCTCCTTAATTGCTACAATTAACGACTCCATTAGATCGACTTTATTAACATGACAGAATCTCCTCCACAAAAATTCAGATAAGCGATCAGCGAAATCTTCATCGTGGAAGCGACCCCTTCCACACATCCAATCTTTCGCCGGCCGCCAATTGGCGTCAATTTTTTGCTTGTGAGTTCCATCTTTAGCTACAAAATAAAAAAAAACAAGTTTTAATACAATCTAATCAAACAGGGTACTTTTCCGTTAGCCGGGCGCAAATGTCGCCAGGGTTTACAAGTTCACCAGGCGTTGCTTTAAAATTACTGACAAAACTATAAAAGAATTGGCCGTTGCATGGGTTTTGTTATTAATATCAAAGCAGTGGTGTTAATATTAAAGCAATTAAGGCAATGCTACGCCCGGCTAACGGAAAAGTACCTCAAACAGAAATACTTACCAACAAATTCAACGCTATGATTTACCACTTTATGCGTAAATACTTCAGCAGCGAGACCCATATAACTCTTAAACGAATCGATATGGATCTCACTGCCTGCAGCAACATTTTCTTTAATTTAACGGATGTTGTCGCTTCACGGTCTTCGACGACAAACATCCTACAATCGTTGGTCACTGTGTCCACCATCCCAAGAACCCAGTGACCATCAAAAATTCGACCGCGGTTATATTTGCGCTTGCCGAATTTGGCTTCATTCATCTGAAATAATATTTAAAGTAAAATAGTTAAAAAACTAAATAATATCAAAATTACTCTAAAACAATATCTGAATTACCTGTACAACGATTGCAGATCCGTCTTCATTAATCCCGCCTGATTTAGGTTTGTCCACTTGCATCTTACAAACGTGGTCCACAATCATCTCACGACAATAATGGAACCACCGTGCGATTATTTCTGAGGACAAGGTTTCGACATCTACTCCTACGTCAAATACTTCATTAATAGTATCCTCGTAGGAGAAATCTCGCGCAAAGCAATACATTAATAAAAAAAACAAACATATGTTAATGACACAATGAAAAATTAAATTGAATTAAAATTATTCATTGAAATGAATAATTTACTCATTTAAAAACATACTTTATTGCTTTTTGCAATGACACATGACTTTCTCGAGTACCTTCCGTAACCAAACGAGATGGTCTTCAAAGGTCGGCGTGGCGATGATGATATCATCAAGATACGCGAACGCGTACGGTTCCATTTCGGGACCGATTAGTCGATCCAGCAGGCGCTGGAAGGTCGCTGGGGCTCCCGATAGACCGTAAGGCATCCTGGTAAACTGGAAGAGCCCCTTTCCTGGTACCGTAAACGCGGTTACTTCCCTACTCGATTTTTCTAACGGGATCTGATGGAATGCCTGACTCAGATCGAGGTTCGAAATATAACGCGCGGAATGCAATTTGTCGAGTATTCCCTCCATATACGGAAGAGGATATGCGTCCTTTTTCGAAACCGCGTTGACTTTATGAAAGTCGAGGCAAAACCGATAAGTTCCGTTCGGCTTCTTTATCATTACGATGGGAGTCGAGCACGCGCTGTTGGAAGGTTCGATTACTCCTTCTTTCAACATTCGGTCAACTTCCTCGTACATCGCCTGTCGAACAGGGGGCGACACCAGGTAGTAGCGCTGTTTAATCGGTGCACTACCCTGGGTGTCGATCTTATGTTCGATAAGATCCGTTTTACCGGTCTTTCCGGAGACCAACGGAATTTCCCCTGCTAGAAACTCGTCGAGTCGGTCCTTTTCGGTCTTCGTCAAGTCCGTAATTCCGTGACAAACGATGGAGTCTTTTTCTGGGGCGATTTCGTCGGGTCCGCGCTCCGCGAAAACGTGCGGTACATTCGTTAATCGCGAAACCCAACCGCCGTTGGCGCTATCGATAACGATTTGGAACGCATTAACGAAATAGATCCCCAGAATCATGTCGACAGTCAAGTTCGGAACTATTCATACGTCGAAGTCTCGTTCCAGTCCGTCCACTGGGACTATTACCGTGGTCTCTTCCTGGATCGTCTCCACCTGTCCATTGGCCGTTACTATTTGTTTAATTAGAGGAGGTCGAAATACTCTCCCCTCTCTGAATGCCGGTTTCAACCCGTAGCCTCCGAGGAAGGTGCGAGACGATCCGGTGTCGAGCAATGCTTTTACCATCCGCTTACCTACTTGTACGTAGATAAACGGACGATTCCCACTGTCGGTGGAGTCTATCATAAGTACCGTCGAAGTACTTGTTGACGGTGCGTCGGTATCGATTGCGGTCCTCATTTCGCTGGGGGAAGTATTTGGGACCTTCGAAATAACTTCCCTGTTTCTTTTCCCGAACAACGTTTATAGTTCGGGTCGGGATTGCTGGAGTGGTGGCAGCTATAACAATAACCCTTCTTCTTCGGCTTCGGGCACTCCCTTAACATGTGATCGGTGCTGCCACAATTCCAGCATTTCCACTGGTTCGTTTTCGAATTTTCCTCCTTCCGGGAGGAAGTCGAAGGTGGTTCCGTTTTCGAGATCGGACGGTTTCGTTCCGACCTAACCGGGCTTCGCGATTGGGCTGCTCGCGAGCACGTCGACTCCGCGTCCGATTTCTCCGATTTCTGACTCGAGCGCGTTTCTACCGCGGAACTATACTCGAATTTCCGCTCGATTGATCTTTTAGATTTCGGTTTATACGCGAATTTTAAAAGCGGGGAATCTTCTACCGGGGGAGGTGGCTTAAATTGTTTAATTCCAGCCCAAATAATCTCCCTCTCGGTCCCGAGATCGACCAGATCTTCTAACGTGTCGATATCGTGCAGATTTATTTCGCGTCTATACGCTGGCCGAATATTTTCCGAAACAATGTCGAGCAATTCGTCCGAAGGAATTGGTCGAGTCATCTGGGACATGCATCCCTCGATATAGGTAACGTATTCGGCTATCGTCTCGTCATCGCCCTGCGTTCGTTTCCGAATGAACTTGTCGAGTCTCTTTTGGAGATCTCGTGTTCCGAATCGGGCTAGGAATTGCCGACGAAACTGTCGCCAAGTTTCCCACTCGTCTCAATGGGTCCTGAACCATTGTAGTGGTAGACCCTTCAATATCATTGGGAGGGCACACATTAGGCTGTCTAAGCCTAGACCTCCCAGAGTCGCCCATTCCTCGACTTTTCCAAGGAAATCCTCGGCGCTCCCGTCCTCCTTTCCGCGCTACGACAACCGCCACCGACTGACGGCTGAAATTAGTGCCGCCGCATCCCGCGAGAAATTCGGCATCCTCGGTGTGTCGTCGGTTGGTCGTGCCGTCCGTTCGTGGGTGAAATCCATCCTCGGTCTCGTCGTCGATATCCGTTCGGTCCTAAAGTCCGAATGGGGGTACCCCTGCGGTGAGGATTGTGAGAGAGACACATTTCGTGTCTCTCGAACTTCCGCATTGTCGCGTCTCGTCACCGATTCCCAAGGGAATCGGTCGTATGCGTCGTCCGTCGGTTGGGGTACCACCGAGTACGTCGGAAAGTCGAGTAGGTCTTCGTGCGTCCGTCGATGTGTCCGTCACGAGTCTTGTCGAGCTACGAGGAAGGTTCCTGTCCAGGAACGCTTCCCGAGTTTCCGCGAGTAATGCGGTTGCACGCTCTGTCGTCCGGTATGTCGTGGTAAGTCCGGTGCACGTCGTCGTCCCAGTACTCATCGTCACGGTCGTTTCGGTTGCTAGGGTCACTGGTGGTAACCAGTGTTGGTCCCTAAAAGTCACCGTCGGTGGTCGTCCCAATCCTCGACGTTCTGAGGATGTCGAGACTGCGGTGGTCGTAGTGCTGGTTACTGTCGTTAATGTCGATACCGCTAACGATACCAGCACGTCGGTGGCGGTCGAGGTAGTCGGCGTCTGCGTCGCGGACGCGGCGCGATATTCGATACGGTTGGACAGTCGCCTTCTCCGAGAGAGGATACTGTCCAAAATTCGGCGGATCTACCTCGAGTTACGCTTACTAGCCTCTGCTCGTATTCCTCCAACAACGTCAACAGGTCGCGTTGACGTTGTCGGCTCATGTCCAGTTCCGACAATTCGTCGGACATCATGAGAGGTGCGAGCGCTAGATCGGTCGCGACCGCCTCGGTTACGGTGCGTTTATGCCGCAAAAATCGGGTCCTTAGCTCCGCTAAGTTGCCTTCGGTATTTAATCCTAAACGCTGTAACACGGTGCGGAGGGCTTCCTCGTCGTATCCCAATAACAAATCGTCTTGGGATGCGGTTGATTCCTCATAGTCGAACGCTTGGGACATTTTCCGGCTGTAAGTGTCTCCCGATTACCGACCGACAAAAGGAAGAAGGAAAAAAAAATATTTTTCTCCGAAATAAACAATGTAGCGCGGTTGCTCACAACGAGAGCGGCCATAAAGAAAAACCAAAAAAAAAATAATTATTAAGAGAGGCTACACAACCGCGGCACAAATTGCCACACTCAGAACTATTCGTTAAAAATACGTACTAAACAAAAAGAAAAATAGATAGGTTGGGCCCCAGTCCTTGCGGACACGGATTTGCTCTGAGGGGGCCCGGTCTAGCACAGTGAGAGCTGTAAGACCCACTCAGAGGGAATCCGTTGCCTGGATTAGGTAGGATAAAAATCAAAATGAAACAATCCAGACGACTTTTTCGGAATAAATAACAACAAAACATAGATTTTATTTTGTAATTCGCGAAGACAAACCGAAACAACAAAAAGAAGAGATAGTCGAGAATCCTCCGACTAACAATTAAATTCCGTGTTAATTTGAAATTCGCGAAGGAAGATAATTATGAAGGTAGTTAAGAGGAAAATAGCGATAGGAGTTAGGAAACGGGATGCCAAGAAAATCACAAATGAGACCCGTTGAAGGCACTCACCCCGACGATAGATCTCCAACAAAAACTTCTAAATCGGTAGGGCGGCAGAGCTCCAAAAAGAAAGTCGGTCTCTCCAAAAGGCACGAATTCCCCGGCACAAGAAAACGGATCCTTACTCCGGAAGGGCTCAGAAATCTCTGAGGAGCGTCGATTTCGGTCTCCCCGAGCTGCTATCGATAGCGCCATCCTTTTCGTAGCAGGAATCGGGAATTACGATAATTGCTCGGGCGATAATTAGGACATCGACCCATTTTTCTCTTATCGACCCGTTCCTGCTAAATCGCTAGATGGCTGTAGGCGATAGATCTGCGACATCCTTCTCTTTGTCTTTCCTGGGAGTCGGTAGTTCGTCCTTCCTTCTCTGATAACACTGTCATGAGCGGCTATGGGAGTCTTCCTTCTTCTTCTTTTCCGTTGTTGATCGAGCCTCTAGTCCTCTCTGTCTTCTCCAATCTCTTCTTTGTGCCGATCTTCGTAATCTTTTTGGCAAGGAAATTGGAGGGGAAAGAAGTGAGGTGACAGCGTTAGGTAGGAACATTCGGTAACGTAAAAATTATTCAAAATAATTCAATAAAAGAATCGAAAAATAAAAATACAATATTGAAAATAATAAAGTATAATAGTTCTTCAGGTTCCCAGGAGATTTCTGAGCACTGTTCTAGTTTTCAATTTCCCGATACCCTGAATTTCCGAAAGAATCGTGGGAAGACAAAGAGAAAGACCTAATTAGCAAGAAATAACGAAATTTTTATCAAATAAAGTAACGGGAGAAATTTTCCACGTTACAAATCCCCCCCTACTTAAACTGGACGTATTCGTCGCGAGACGGCCAGTACCAACACAAGTCCCATCTCTGTGAACTTTTTTGACAGAGAGAGAAAGGTGATAGGCGGTAGGTTATAACGAGGAGGTAGAGATAGGATAAGGTAGAGGAAGTCAGTGAACAAATATTAATCGTCTTAATAGTTAAAGAAAGAAAACTGCCCTTTTTGGGGTTTATTACTGATTATCATTCAGGTTTAGCAAAAAGAGAAAAGAAACATAAAGTAAGAGTTAGGTCATATGTGACAGAAATACAAAACCAAAAATATCATCAATTATTCCAAAACTGTAGTGAAGGTAGGTAATAATGCGCGTTACAAAATTTTTCAAAAGGAATGTTTTACACTTTTCCTAATTTCGAATTTCGTCGTGTCTCTCTCAATGGTCAATACGGAAGTTATGCGATAGTAGTCCGGCCGATAGATTAAGGATTAATCGATAGGGGTCCAATACACCGTGAGAATACCTCCAGGTACTGAGATGCTACGGATCAGTACTGTATTCGGTGATCCTACGCTGGAGGAAGTTCCTGGTGTTTCCGTTCCTTCCGACATAGGTAGTTGTGGAAAGGTAGCCGTAGTATAAGGCACACTAGGCCTAATACTTGGTTTAGTCGTGGTGACTTGAGGCGTGGAGGTAGGCGAGAGTGTAACAGTAGGAATCGTAGGCTCAACTACTGTGGTGGATGATGGGACTGACGAAACGGCAGGTTCCGGTGACGGTTCTGAAGGATGACCTCCATCCGCCCTCGGAAGGTGCCGATTCAATTTCCAATTTTCCCCACACTTAGGACACTCTTTAATAGTTACGTCCCGAGCACCACATCTCCGACAGAACTTTTTTCGAGGCTCCGCACATTGGGAATATCGATGGCGGCCTCCACAGTTCCAGCATTCCGGGGAACCCCCGGACTTCACTACTTCCGAAGATTCCCTAGGTGGAATCGCTGGTTTCGGTGCAACGCTCGGGACGGTAGTAGGAATGACGACAGTAGAAGGAACGATAGCGGAAAGAACGGTAGCGGGAGGTTCGGTGGCCGAAGAAAAGGTAGCGGTAGTGGTTGAGGAGTGATTGGAGAGACTAGGAAAAATATTTAGGTTCGGAGCAGAGATGATACGTCTTCCTCGTAGACTTCCTCTTCCTATTCCTAGTATTCCCCGACCTCGGCCATACGATAGAATGGTTTTGTTCCATTCGATAGTATCCTCTTCCTTTGGAGGATCAGCTACCTGGACAGCCATCTCAAGGGGATGTAAGGTAGGTGCTGGAGGATCACGGGTCCCCTTGATGAATCCTTGGTTGGCAGCAGCTTCCTCGGGACGGATACTGTTGTCTCTTCCGTTGCGGGTTTTCTCCTCTGGATCAGTGGAACCTCTTGCAACGGGAAGGACGTCCTCCATATCGGCCCAATCCTCAACCGGTTCTACAGGAGAAGTTTTCTTGGGTGCCTCTGCTTCCCGTGGGTAGGGGGTAGTGCTCGCTCGCCTCTCCACCCTAGCCACACAACGGCGCCGATTTCTCCTGGTAATTCGCATCCTAAAAGGTCGAATAGTCAAGAACACATTCCACGAATGGTTGTTCTTAAGAAAAGGTAGGACAGTAGGTTTTCAATGATGACAAGTTTAATTAAATCTTTATTTCAGAGGGATCATCAAAGTAAGGTATCGGCCACCGATAGCCATAATAACAAGAAGTTAGTAGAAAAGGGAAATCTGATCCATTTCTACTAAATTTGTTCAAAAGGCAAGATAGTAATTACCGAGTTTAGGGTAACGAAAGCACTGAAGTAATAGAAAAGACACAAAAAAAAATAAAATTTTTCTTTCTCTATTTTTTTCTTTGAACGGCAGGAAACAAGAACAAAAGAAGTTAATCGCGATTAATTTTAGAAATCACTTTCAGTGTACTTGGTGATAGAAATTGTTCACAGACCAAAATACAACTAATAGAACTTCGACAAACAAAAAAGATTTTTTTTTTCACCAGAAAACAAAAGAAAAACGAATATTAATTGTTCTCCAATTATGAAAATTGATTACCAGAATAATAGGTAAAAATAATTTATTATTACTGAAAGAGAAAAAAGATAAAAATCAGAAGATTATAGAAGTTCTAAGAATTTCAGAATTATTTCTATACCGTACACGTTTACTTTTGATAGCACTTCGTTCCCGAAATAAAAACTCGTACCCTTCTCGGCAGAAATAGTAATTACAAGAGAGGATAATAATTATAAGAAACGATAGTAAGCGGTAGGAAAATATAATAAGTCTTGAATAACGTCGAAAGTACTTAAATAATATTCATCACCTGAGATTCGTTAGAAATAATACACTACTCGATATAATGTGAAATCATTCTCACATAGAAGCTTCCACGAACTTGACATTGAAATAAATACAAGAGTATAAGTAGCGTTAGGCGACAGAGCGCACAAAAAAAAATCAAAACAAACGTACTAAACACCGTTCGCTTTACCAAAGACTCGATATTCGTAGAAATTCCCATGCTACTAAGAATAGAATTTCACTTTTATAATATCAACGAATGTAGTGTAAATTTCTGAAATAATAAAATTATTAATGCTCTAAGACTTATTATAATACGAGAGTAAGTGTAGAGAGAGACGACGAAATTATTTTTGGTATCTAAAATAGAATCATTTTTCAGATACTACAAATATGATTCGGTAGGCAGAATTTATCAAAGACATTTCTAATAGAAATTTGGTTTTGTGCGTGCCACATTGAGCGCTGATAATTTGTAACATCGTTACAAATCACGCACAACGTGGTTCAGTAATAACGAAAGTTAATAAAGAAAGTTTAACGCGTTAGTTTGGCTTTATGGACCTCATGTTGAACGCCAAAAGTTTGTAGCGTCGCTACAAATCGCGTACAATATGGCAAAACAAAAGAAATATGAAAGATAGTTAATTGATTTTACTAAAAAGGTATCTTTGGCTATTTTGAGCCTCACGTTGGGCGCCAAAAATTTGTAGCGTTGCTACAATTTTCGCACAACGTGGCAAAGTAACAAAAAAAAGATAGAAAATTTGGCTTTGTGGGCCCCACGTTGGGCGCCAAAAATTTGTAGCGTTGCTACAATTTTCGCACAACGTGGCAAAGAAATAAAGATAGTTACTTTATTTATTTATTTATTTATTTATTTATTTTTTTAAACGAAAATCTTAAATTGTTTGGCTTTGTGGGCCCCACGTTGGGCGCCAAAAATTTGTAGCGTTGCACAAATTACGCGCAACGTGGCAAAAAGAAAGAAATGTACAAAAGAGTTACGTTATTTTAAAAGAAAATTTTTAAATTGACTACGTGTGGCCCCACGTTGGGCGCCAAAAATTTGTAGCGTTGCACAAATTACGCACAACGTGGTAAAATTACAAAAAGAAAAATCAAATTTGCTACGTGTGGCCCCACGTTGGGCGCCAAAAATTTGTAGCACGGTTGCTCACAACGAGAGCGGCCATAAAGAAAAACCAAAAAAAAATAATTATTAAGAGAGGCTACACAACCGCGGCACAAATTGCCACACTCAGAACTTTTCGTTAAAAATACGTACTAAACAAAAAGAAAAATAGATAGGTTGGGCGCCAGTCCTTGCGGACACGGATTTGCTCTGAGGGGGCCCGGTCTAGCACAGTGAGAGCTGTAAGACCCACTCAGAGGGAATCCGTTGCCTGGATTAGGTAGGATAAAAATCAAAATGAAACAATCCAGACGACTTTTTCGGAATAAATAACAACAAAACATAGATTTTATTTTGTAATTCGCGAAGACAAACCGAAACAACAAAAAGAAGAGATAGTCGGGAACCCTCCGACTATCAATTAAATTCCGTGTTAATTTGAAATTCGCGAAGGGAGATAGTTATGAAGGTAGTTAAGAGGAAGATAGCGATAGGAGTTAGGAAACGGGATGCCAAGAAAATCACAAATGAGACCCGTTGAAGGCACTCACCCCGACGATAGATCTCCAACAAAAACTTCTAAATCGGTAGGGCGGCAGAGCTCCAAAAAGAAAGTCAGTCTCTCCAAAAGGCACGAATTCCCCGGCACAAGAAAACGGATCCTTACTCCGGAAGGGCTCAGAAATCTCTGAGGAGCGTCGATTTCGGTCTTCCCGAGCTGCTATCGATAGCGCCATCCTTTTCGTAGCAGGAATCGGGAATTACAATAATTGCTCGGGCGATAATTAGGACATCGACCCTTTTTTCTCTTATCGACCCGTACCTGCTAAATCGCTAGATGGCTGTAGGCGATAGATCTGCGACATCCTTCTCTTTGTCTTTCCTGGGAGTCGGTAGTTCGTCCTTCCTTCTCTGATAACACTGTCATGAGCGGCTATGAGAGTCTTCCTTCTTCTTCTTTCCCGTTGTTGATCGAGCCTCTAGTCCTCTCTGTCTTCTCCAATCTCTTCTTTGTGCCGATCTTCGTAATCTTTTTGGCAAGGAAATTGGAGGGGAAAGAAGTGAGGTGACAGCGTTAGGTAGGAACATTCGGTAACGTAAAAATTATTCAAAATAATTCAATAAAAGAATCGAAAAATAAAAATACAATATTGAAAATAATAAAGTATAATAGTTCTTCAGGTTCCCGGGAGATTTCTGAGCACTGTTCTAGTTTTCAATTTCCCGATACCCTGAATTTCCGAAAGAATCGTGGGAAGACAAAGAGAAAGACCTAATTAGCAAGAAATAACGAAATTTTTATCAAATAAAGTAACGGGAGAAATTTTCCACGTTACAACAAAAATCGTATTCCAACCGGATAATTCGGATAAATGGCGGCGAAGAGAGAAAAAAAATATGAAAATTCTGCGAGTTTCGACTCACGATTCGATTCGGTTAACAAAAAGATCGACTCAACTCAAATCGAAACGTTTGGGCCCCACGTTGGGCGCCAAAGGGTCTAGCCGAATAAGATAGTCAAATCGGCCTTTGAGTCAATCGGGAAACGAATTGCACCATAATGTTCGGGGGAAAGAATGAGTAAGAACCCTAGATTTTCAGTCCCCAAAACGCACTAGGGTCCCTATAAACTCCGGTCTAGTGATTTTAGGTTTTTCGACGATATCTCGGTCAGCTTTCGAGCTAGAAAAAAAGTTTTTTTTTCATTTTGTAGGGTTTTTTAAGCCCTACAAAATGTTGCTATAAAAAAAATTTTTGGCGCGAAATTCAAATTTTTAGAGCCGTCCGAAAATTTTAAAATTCAATATATCGAAAACAAAGACCGACTCATTGCTGGAAAAAATATATGTTATGTATTTTCACCTCAAAAATGTCTCTGACTTTTTCTCTGACTGATTTTTATCGTTGGGCGTAACGGCACAACGCTGGCAGCGAAAAACCTTTTTTTTTCAGTGATTCTTGTCTTTTAGCGGATTTCTGTCCAGTCTATGCCCAGTAGGACTTCTCTGATAAACTCTTCGATGCTTCGAAAGGTATTTTTTACTTCATTCTAGAACACCAGAATGCTCGAACTAGTTTTCCTGAATATTTTGTGCCCTAGCGAGATATAAATTTGATAAAACTTACTTTTTCAAACGATTGTTGATGAGTCCTGACGACGGTATTGATCACTACTGGCTATCAATAATTGTTAAAGAGTTTTTTTGTACTTATGGTACGTCAAGAGCAATTTTAATAAATTGGAACCATAAAAATGTGCATTTTATTAATTTCAATTGAATAATGTTCTTCAAGAATTTGTATAATAGCCGAACAATGAAAATCCCTAGACGGCCGACGGCTTCCCTATATAGGGACATATTCCTTGTATATTCAAGGTCAACCGAACATTATTTTGAGACGTGTGATGCATGTTCTCGATGTATTTTTTTCCGTAGAATTCGATGGTACCATTGGTTTTATCGTAGAATATAACCTCGAAGCTCCAGGAGTAAGAATCTGAATTTTTCAGTGACTTTTCGTTTCTAGCGCTTTGAGGTTATGTCCAATGGTAAAAATAATAGCAGAATCGGATTCTACGAAAAAAAATACGTCGGAATCATGTATCACATGTTTGAAGATATTGCGATAACTAGGCTACGCCTGGACCAATTAGCCGAACAATGAAAATCCCTAGACGGCCGATGGCGTCCCTATATATTCCATGTATATTCAAGGTCAACCGAACATTATTTTGACACGTGTGATGCATGTTTTCGGTGTATTTTTTTTCCGCAGAATTTAATGGCTCCATCGTTTTTATCAAAAAACATAACCTCAAAGCGCTAGGAGCAAAAAACTGGAGTTCTTAGTAGTTTTTATTTTTTTTCAGTAAGTTCCACCACTTTAAAAAATCTGAAAAAATTCAGAGACATTTTTGAGGTGAAAATACATAACATATATTTTTTCCAGCGATGAGTCGGTCTTTGTTTTCGATATATTGAATTTTAAAATTTTCGAACGGCTCTAAAAATTTGAATTTCACGCCAAAAATTTTTTTGATAGCAAAATTTTGTAGGGCTTAAAAAACCCTACAAAATGAAAAAAAAAACTTTTTTTCTAGCTCGAAAGCTGACCGAGATTTCGTCGAAAAACCTAAAATCACTAGACCGGAGTTTATTGGGACCCTAGTGCGTTTTGGGGACTGAAAATCTAGGGTTCTTACTCACTTTTCCCCCCGAACATTATGGTGTAATTCGTTTCCCGATTGACTCAAAGGCCGATTTGACTGTCTTATCCGGCTAGACCCTTTTATCAAATACTCTTTCATCAACAACCGCTGAGTTGTGACGTGGATCTCGCTATCGTAAGACAGGGGACCGTAACCCCTGTCACGTCACTTCTTATCACCTGAAAATCTTCTAAAAAGGAAAGGAATCCAGGTCGCGGGCGCCAGGTGCAATGCACCGCGTCGACCAGCTCAGGTCGCGAGAATGGTAGAGGGGAGGGTTCGTTAGAAAACGACACGAAGAAAAATAAATGAAAATAAATATATTCAATAATAATAAGAAAAAAAAAGACATCCAAAGAAATAATGATAATAATTTAAAAAAATACTATAAAATGCGAAAAGAAACAACAACAAAAAAAGGAACGAGAAGGGGGCGAAGTCTTTTCGGCCCCTTCGAGACAGCTGGGGGCGAGCACGTAGTGGGAGCTCGCTCGGAGAGGGCCACCCACAAGACTTGGGTGGCTCCATCTCTCAGCTCGCTTGAATTCGTTTAATAAAAAAGAATAGCTGTGGGGGGACTCACGATGACTCCCAGGTCGCCGGAACTCCTGCATTTTCCCACCTCGAGTTCTCGGTCTCGGACACGGCTCTCTCGTTCTCTCTCTCTCTCGGTGCCGTTCTCGGCTCTCGTTTTCGCTCGTTTCGATTTACGAGGCGTCTCGATTGGCGTCCGGCACAGAAGTGAAGGCTCCGGTGTCGTCTCCGACGTCTTCCGTCGAGTGGGGAGGCTTCGTGCCTCCTGATTGGCTGCGAGGGGTCACGTGCACCCCTCGAATCGATCGACGATCTCTGGATCGAAGGAAACTCCATGTTCCTCTCGAATTCGTATCGAGGACGATTCCCGTAACCTGCGGAAAATCGTCCCCCGATTTGTGGTTCTCGGCCGAGGCCTGATTCAGCATCGTAGATGACCATCGTGATCCTTTTAAGCGCATCTGCGCTCTCAGGTTTAGCCTGCGTATTCGCACCGTTGACGCGAACCCTAGGAATTTGTTATTGACTTTTTGCTTTGAGAGTAAAATAAATGTTATTTCGTTGTTATCAATCGGTGTCATTATTGCTAACTGTGTAACCTGTTCATTGTCCGTCCGAGCGGTCGAAAGTTAATCACAATCTGCCAACTAGATTCCGACTCGTTTTCGTTTATTTGGAATTGGAGAAACGCTCCAATATACTGTCACGCACAAATTTGGTCCTTCGAGCCGGATCTCGCAATCTCGAGAACCCGGCATTACTTAAGACAATCACGAGCTATTTGGCAGACTGCTTAATAAATTCGGACTTCGATCGCTCGTCTCGGTTCAGGTACTTCCACGGTGGTAGTCATGACCGATTCCAACTTAACAAAAGAACTTGCGGTAAGCGTCGCGGTGTATCGAGAAGACCTGGTTAGACTTTTAATTAACATTAAGAAACGCGGTGCCAACCGTTACACCTCCAGCTACCTGGAGGAACGGTTGAAACTCGCTACCGACCTCCACGACAATATAAGGGAGTGTCATATTAAATTAACCGCCGCGTATGAACCTCAAGAGCTGGCAGCTACTTCGTACACCGTCAACCAGGTGTACGAATCAGCTCTGGACGCGTTCGAGGCAGTGGAAACCCATTTATTAGATCATTTAAGTCGTCTGAAAGAGAGCCTACCACCCGCGAATACAGGTGCCAGTTCACATAATGAGAGTAAGGCTTCTTCCTCAGTTAGACTCCCAAAGATCGAGTTACCGAAGTTCAGTGGCGATTATACGGAATGGTTAACCTTCCACGATACTTTTAAAGCCATGATACACGACAATCCCGGTTTGCCGGGTATCCAAAAATTTCATTATTTGAAATCCTGCCTGGTCGGAGAAGCGCGCACGGTCCTACAAGCCCTTACGGTTAGTTCGGACAATTATGTGACGGCTTGGGCCACCCTGGCCTCTCGGTACCATAACCGTCGCATTATTACTGCCACGCTGCTCAATCGCTTCACACGATTGGGTTCAATTGGAAGCAATGATTTGACCGGCGTGAAAACATTACGCGACAGGGTAGCAGTCACATTAGACGCGCTTCGTAATTTAGATTATGCAGTTGAATTTTGGGATCCATTGATCGTGCACCTGGTCGTGAAGAGTTTCGATTCCGCCCTCAGGCTAGAATGGGAAAAATTCATTGATGATTTAACGGAGTACCCTGCATACGCGAAGCTGACCGAATTTTTAGCCAACACAGTCACCATGCTGGAATCTTTGGGAATAACTAAGGCTAGTGTAGTCAAAGGACAGGATCGATCAATCAGGTCGCATAACGCGAATACTCAAAAGTTTAGGTGCGTTAATTGCGGGCAGAATCACTCACTCTCCCAATGCGAGAAATTTTTGAGTCTGCGACCGCCTGATAGATTGAAATTGGCACAACGGAAAAAGTTGTGTGTGAACTGTTTAAGGAGCGGCCATAAAACCACCTCTTGTTCCAGTTCATTTCGCTGTAGAAGTTGCGCCAAGCCGCATAATACGCTGTTGCATTTAGGCGAATCGACCCTCTCAGTCGTTAGGACGCGAGAAGCCTCCCCACAACCCGAAACTTCGAGGTCCGAACCTACCGCCGCGGAAATCAACGCTCATTTAAGCGTCAATGACTCCCGCACCGTATTGCTTGCTACCGTTTTGGTGCAGGTCTCGTCGGACAATGGACGTCATATAATAGCAAGGGGATTGGTAGATCCGGGATCGGAATCATCGTTTGTTACGGAGAATCTAGTGCAGTTGCTTAGAATTAAGCGGGTACCGGTTCATGCTTCTATTTCTGGGGTTACCGGAGAGGTTTCCGTGAAGGTCAAAGGAGAAACAACGTTAGTTCTACAGTCCCTCAAGGACAGCCGGACGTCCCTGACCGTTACCGCGTTGATTCTTCCTAAAATAACTGGGTACCTACCTACTTCTTTCTCGCCGTCGAACTTCCCGGGATTGAACCCTGCGGATTTGGCAGATCGAGTCGAAATTTCGCGTGCACCAATCGACTTTCTTATAGGGGCGGATCATTACCCTCAGCTTCTTACGAACAAGTCATTGACCTCCGTCGACGGCACACTTTTGGCGCAATCCACTATTTTCGGTTGGGTGGTTACCGGTGTGCTACCCCTCCGGCCTCGTACTTCCACTGCAACCGTGCATTGTTGCAGTCTGGAAAAAAACTTGCGACGATTTTGGGAGCTGGAAGAGATCCCGGAATCGGTACTGATATCGGACGAAGACCAACGAGCGGAGGAGCACTTTAAGAAACATGTAACCCAAAATTCAGAAGGACGCTTCGTAGTTGCGCTTCCTTTTCGATCAGATTTCGATGAGTCAAAGTTAGGCGCGTCTCGGCACATAGCGGAGACTGCATTATGTAGGATAAACAAGAGTTTCGACAAAAACCCTGATAGGAAGGAACCATACGTTCAATTTATGGGAGAGTATGAATCCCTCGGGTATATGACGTCAATTCCCAGAGCGTGTGGAGGCAAGCGGTTCTATCTTCCTCACCACGCCGTAGTAAAATCAGATTCGGGAAAGAATAAAGTCAGGGTGGTTTTCAATGCCTCCAGCAAGACCAGTACAGGGTTCTCCCTTAATGACGTCCTGCTGGTTGGGCCGAAATTACAGAAGGACATCACCACCATCCTCTTAAATTGGAGAGGTCATAAAATCGCCGGGGCAGCTGATATAGTCAAAATGTTCCGCCAAGTTCTGGTGCGGCCACAGGACCGACCTTATCAGTCCATTCTTTGGCAATCGTCGAACGGTATTCAGCCCTTCGAGCTGAACACAGTCACTTACGGGACCGGCCCTGCTCCCTTCCTCGCAATGCGAGTTTTAAATGAACTAGCGGATAAACACGGTAACAAATTCCCGCACGCGCAATCGGTATTACGCAATTCGGTCTATGTGGACGATATACTGTTTGGTGCAGACGACCCGGCCACAGTAGAGCTCATTCAGGAGCAATTAATCGAGTTGCTTTCCAAGGGAGGATTTTCTCTAAGTAAATGGGCATTCAGCAGTCCCCGGGTCCCTTCTGTATCTGCTCTCAATGAACCTATAATTTTTTCGGACCCAGAAGCAGGTGAACATAAAATTTTAGGAATTGCATGGGATACAGTAGCAGACACGTTTATGTTCCAAGCTAATACCGACGTGTTCAACTCCGTCACGAAGCGAACTCTTCTTTCGGAGAACTCCAAAATCTTCGATCCGATGGGATGGATCTCCCCGGTAACAATCGTCCTAAAACAGCTGATGCAATCCACCTGGTTACTCAAGCTGTCTTGGGACGAGGAAATTCCGGAGCCCATCCGCTCCAAGTGGCTACAAGCATACGACCAACTGAAGGATTTGAAAGGGCTCACTTTTCCCCGTTGGGATGGCTTCCGAACCGGCGATCAACTGGAGTTAGTGGGTTTTTGCGACGCGTCCTCCCTCGCTTACGGCGCGGTTGTATACTCAAAGGTCACATCCCCGGACAGAAGGGTGACCGTCAATTTGCTCATGGCCAAATCTAAGGTAGCTCCAATCAAGACGGTCTCTATACCCAGATTAGAGCTGGTTGCAGCTGCCTTATTAACGAAACTCTTAGTACATATTAAGAACTCGCTTGCCCGTCCGGTGCATGCCATTTCGTGCTTCACGGACTCACAGATAGCGCTGGCATGGCTCACCCAACATCCCTCCAAGTGGAAAACCTTTGTAGCCAACAGAGTGTCATACGTCCAGACGGAGCTCCCTGAAGCACGATGGGCCTATGTAAAGGGTACCAAGAACCCAGCTGACTTAAATTCCCGTGGTATCTCTCCATCCGAATTAATGGCAGGAGAGATATGGTGGCATGGGCCCGATTTTATACGTTCAGCGCTCGAATCTGTTTCGTGCACTCTCGAAACGGAAGAAGAAAGGCGGAAAACGGTTCATCACCTTCAAAGATCAAGTGAAAATGACCTCGACTTTTTCTCCCGTTTTTCCTCATGGTCAAAAGCGATTCGCATAATCGCATATACACGTCGATTCATCGCGAAATGTAGAGATCCAACAACCGTGCACGAGCCTTTTTTTGCCTTCCAGGAATTGCACGACGCGAAACGATCGATTTTTCGCATGATACAAGCCGCCGAGTTCCAAAAGGAATTGTCTCTTTTGTCACGTAAAGAGAAGTTACCTTCTCGTTCACACCTGCTGTCTCTCGACCCTTTTTTGGACAATGACGGTCTAATTCGAGTTGGAGGAAGACTTCGAAACTCTTCCTTATCAGAGAATGAGAAGCATCCGGTGCTTCTGCCTCAGTGTTTCGCAGCGGACATGCTAATCCGCAGCATACACATTCGTGCCCTCCATGGCGGGCTGCAGTTGACCTTGGCTTTGTTAAGAAAGGAGGTCTGGATCATTAATGCACGGTCAGCTGCCAAACGTATTATACACCGTTGCGTGGTGTGTGTACGCGAAAGGGCCGCGTTAGGAACTCAGTTTATGGGTTCCCTGCCCTCCGCCAGAGTCAACCGAAATCCTCCGTTCTCCCATACCGGAGTAGACTATGCTGGACCGTTTGTCATTAACATTAGTGCGGGACGAGGGTCAAGGACACGTAAGGCCTACATCGCCTTCTTTGTGTGTCTGGCCACTCGGGCAATACACTTGGAGCTGGTATCCAATTACGACACGGAATCGTTTTTAGCAGCTTTTGCTCGATTTTCGGCGCGCCGCGGCAAGCCCTCCGTCATGTATAGTGACAACGGGTTAAATTTTCAAGGTGCAAACGCAGAACTCAAGCGTGCCTTTAAAACCGCTCTGAAGCACGCAGCTAACACCGATCTCGAGCCTGTGGCAGAAATCGAGTGGAAATTCATCCCGGTAGCAAGTCCCCATTGCGGAGGAATATGGGAAAGTGGAGTTAGAACGGTGAAATTCCATTTAAAACGGATTATGGGAAAGTTTATCCCCACGTTCGAGGAATTTTCCACCATTTTATGTCGGGTGGAGGCTTGCCTCAATTCCCGTCCGATTTCCCCGATGCACGATGGCATAGAAAGCTTGGAAATGCTTTCTCCGGGTCACTTTTTAATTGGGAGAGCGCTACTCGCTCCTCCTGAAAAGTCAGTTTTGGACCTCAAGGAAACCACCTTGGGTAGGTGGCAAAGAACGATGCGCATTACCGAAGCCTTTTGGAGAAAGTGGTCCACGGAGTATTTGTGCACCCTCCAGTCGCGGTCCAAATGGCGCACTAAAACAAATGCATTTCAACCTGGGGATGTTGTCATTATAAAAAACCCGGCTAGCCCTCCTTGCAAGTGGAGTCTAGGTCGCATCCTGAAGCTTATTCCGGGAGTAGATTCGGTGTCACGAGTCGCTCTAGTCAGAACAGCCAACAAGGAGGTGCAGAGGAGCTTTTCTCAGCTCTGCAAACTTCCGGTAACGGATGCGACTACTTAAATCAAAGAAGAAAAATGCATACATGGGTATTACGGCGGTCGGGTATACGAATATCGCTACCGCCACAATGGCTCACCAGTGTGAGTTCCCATTCCCTCGCACTATACATGAGTTCAAATGAGGTGAAATCTTAATTTAATTTAATATAATATACTTTAATTTAATTTCAATCACTCTATTACATGAAGAAGTTATAAGGCACAGCTAATGTTTATCAACAGAAAATACGTCTTTCCCACCAACGTATCTCCGGTAATTAGAGTTGGGGAAGGCAACTGAGTAAGGAACTGCGAAAATTTTCCCACGAAAAGTTAGTATCGATCTAGCTATGGACTCGACCTTGCAAATTAATCTCGATCGCGAACTTGAGGCCTACGTGGACTCTTTCATCCGCGAGTACGGTCCGCAGGGAACGGAGTTGGCAGACCTCTCCGACACCCCTGGTGCACTCGATCAGGAGCTGGCGGACGTACCCGAATATGTTCCTGCTCCACTAGTGGACACCGCTGGAGAAGTACCTCCATACATTCCAACCCCCATGGCGGTCCAAGGGGACGAAATGGGGACTACTCCTGAAGAGTCAGCCGAGCCATCACCTTCTCGCACATCCACGCTACGACCGATTTCCATGGACCTTCAGGTCCTCCATGCAGCCGACTGGGACGGAGGCGTTCTCCACGACCCAACTGCAAAGGAAGTCGAAAGAACAAGGGGGACCATTTCCATTCGGGCCTTCGGTCTAGTCGTCCACGCACCAGCCAACCAGGTGGTAAAATACCGGCGGTGGAGAACCTGGGCTCCACAAGGGAAGATTTTGCTCCGCTGGGGGCCTGATTTGGTTTTAAAGTCTGCCAAATTAGTTATTAAAAAAAAGTAAATAAAATAGGGTCCGTCACTTTTGTTGCACTTCTACCTCAGTACTCGCTCATTTATTTTATTGGTGTTATTAATTTGTTTGTAGGCAGTGAACCCTACAGTGATGCAGTTTTTGGTGCATTGACGCTCCTACGCGTCAATGGGGGGGTGTTTGTTCGAGATCGGCTCAAACCAGGGGGGAAACCAGGAGTCAGAGCCGGGCCTCGCCGGACAGTCTCCCCCTCTTGCTACGAACTCGTCCCCACTCGCGCCGGCGTACCGAGACTATCAAAATCGGCGAGATCGCCGTCGTTTTCAGCAGTCGCTCGCGGAGCCCGAGCCTCTCACACGGGAAATTTCATGCCGTTTTCAGCTCGGTTTGAACATAGTAATTCCCACTATCCAATCCATCCCACGAGGAGTTCTCGTGAGCTAGTTAGGTTGCGGTGTTCGCAACTCTTCCTCATCTCAAAAGCGGTGTTCGCTTTCCTTTAAGTGCGGTGTTCGCACTTCCTAGTAGTTTTCTTGGGACAACTCGAGGTGTTCTCGGGTTGGCTCTCCTCTCAGGGATTAGCCCTATTTTTCGTTCCGCCAATCTTTCGGCATCTAAGCGCTCATACGCTTAGTCTTTCGCGGCTCATCTAGCGTTCGGATAATTTAAGAGTCCTGCGCTCCGTAATTACGCGCTTTCGCGCTTCTAGTACTTTAAGCGCATCTGCGCTCTCAGGTTTAGCCTGCGTATTCGCACCGTTGACGCGAACCCTAGGACTTTGTTATTGACTTTTTGCTTTGAGAGTAAAATAAATGTTATTTCGTTGTTATCAATCGGTGTCATTATTGCTAACTGTGTAACCTGTTCATTGTCCGTCCGAGCGGTCGAAAGTTAATCACAATCTGCCAACTAGATTCCGACTCGTTTTCGTTTATTTGGAATTGGAGAAACGCTCCAATATACAGTCACGCACAATAGACATGATTCGATTTCGCTCTTACACCGCGGGTCAACTTAACCTAAGAGTTTGTTGACTTCCGTGTTGGACGATAATTCGATCGATCCATGCTGATCGATCGATACGTAAATGTATTTATTAATCACGCGTCGCGAACGAAGAAAGAAAACGGTTTTACAGAGTCCGGGACTTTTGTGACAGAGAATCCGTGTTCTCTATCACAGAGTATTAAAAAAACTGGTGGAGCGTCTCCAGTGCATTTAAAGCTTCTTGCTTCTTTGGAATGATCTTTACTTCTGTATAAAAAATCTGTGATCGGTCAGCTTCATCTTCACTATCATTTTCGTCAGTACACGTGCTCACACAGTTCTTAACGATATCGACGTCGGTGAATTCTCCGGCGGTAGCCCCGTCGTCGTCAATCTGTACAAAGTCTTGGAAGGTTGGCGTTAATATAGTGGTTTCATGTAATACAAGCTTGGTCCATTCCTCATTGCTAGGTCCAACTTCAACCTCATTTTCCTCTGGCAGAAAGTTTTGTTCATCTGTACTGATCCAAAACCCAGCTTTCTTGAAGCAGTTTTTGACAGTAACGTCACTTACTGTGTACCATGCTTTTCTTGCAAATTTCATAGCTAGAAGTATGTTAATCTGAGGGCTATTGTTTTCTTCCAGACACTTAAGAGTATGTTTAACGACTTCTCTGCGATAAAAGCGTTTGAATGTGTGTATGATACCTTGATCTAAGAGTTGAAGTTTACTGGTGGTATTGGCAGGCAAGAACATGACTCTTACGTTTGCAAGTGTTGACAAGTCCGTATGGGCAGCACAATTGTCAATGAAAAGCACAATTTTTTTTCGTTCTATCTTCACTTCCGTCAACTTTTTTCAACCAATCTGTAAATAATATCTTTGCCATCCAAGCCTTTGTATTATTAGCATAATTAACAGGTAGAGTCTTGACACCTTTAAAACATCTAGGTCGCTTTGATTTCCCGATGATAAAAAGGGGAAGTTTGTCTGTACCCGTCATGTTCACACATTGAAGAACCGTAAGTCGTTCCTTGCTTTGTTTTCCTCCATGGCATTTTTCGCCTTTAAATGTAAATGTATTATCCGGAAGGCACTTGAAAAACAAAGCAGTTTCATCCGCGTTATAAATATCGTTTGGATCGTACCCTTTTAAAAGAATTGGCAGATCTTCAGTCCATTGGTTACAGACGCCTTAATCCACAGATTTACTTTCCCGGCTGCTTTTTTGAAAGAAATGTCGTGACGCTTTTTAAAACCCTCTTACCAGCCATTACTAGCTGAAAAGTTCTCAATTTCCAGTTTTGCAGCAAAATCTTTAGACTTTTCTTTCAATAAGGGTCCATCAGGGGGAATGTTCTTATCGAGAGTTTGTTTGATCCATTCTAGAAGGCACTTTTCAATGTTGGGAAATTCGGAAAGTCAACTTCTCTTAATACTTCCGTGTCCCTCAGAGCACTGAGACTTTATAGAATCTTTTGATTTTATGATTTTATAAAAGGTGGATTCTGGTAAACCAAACTCACTCTGTATTTCATTACGTGATTTCCCGCTCTCGAACTCATTCACTATTTTAAGTTTATCACTTAACGAAAACACATTGATTTTTCGTTTTGACATTTTGAATACGTGCCGAACCTTTCCTCGCAATTGACACTCCTCAACTGTAGGAAGATGAATAAATAGGTCGGTACACGTGCACATTTTGTCTTTTGAATAGAATACGATGCAGAAACAATGTAAGTTAGTTGTACGAAATTTAAGAACGCAAATACAATGTAATTTTCACGAAATTAAAAAACGGGTCAATAATAGTAAATACGCTCGACTGTCGCTTATAGAGGTACAGACAAGTAGCAGTCTCAGTTATAGAGGTACACGAGGAAAAAACGACTTTCTTTCATAGAGGTTCCTGTTTCTCACTTATGGAGGTTTTAAGAGGATAAAATGACGGGACCTGGCTATTATTCTCACTTGTAGAGTTTTCTCGCTTGTCCAGGTCTCACTTACCCAGGTTCGACTGCAATTCGATATTTATTAATATTTTTTAATGAAACTGATTACAAATTATTTTTTAATAGAAGATTTATCCCTTTTCTTTTTATGAACAAGTTATAGTATCTTATTCTTCAAAGTGTTGACAATAATGATTATCTTCAAAAAAGTGCTTAAAATATACAGACTTCTTACGCCAATCACATCGTATAATAGCAATATTGTTACATCCTTCTATTTCGCACCGTGCATTGCAAGAATCTCCAAAAGAGAACTCAACAGGATTTTCAAATTTCTCTAGTTTCTCATTAATGTAACCACTTTTGTACCAGGAATATTGCAGCTTCAACCACTTGATGTATACGTATTTCGCATCTGGAAAAACTTTGTACGACATTTTTCAGATCAAGTAATTTTGATGGATTATGACTAAAATTTACATTTAAGAAATAACATCATAAAATTGCAATCTTTAGTTCATAATCAGCTTTCTTCGCCGAGATATAAGAATATGTTTTAAATATTCCTGGTACAGAAGTGATTACATTAATAAAAAACCAGATGAATTTAAAAATCTTGTTGAGTTTTCTTTTGGAAATTCTTGCAATGTACGGTGCGAAATAGAAGGATGTAACAATATTGCTATTATACGATATGGTTGGTATAAGAAGTCTTTATATTTTCGTCAACACTTTGAAGAATAAGATACTGTAACTTAATTATAAAAGAAAAGGGAAAAATGGACGCAAATAAGCAATAACATGTCAACCCATACGGAAATACTAATAGGTTGACATGTTATTGCTTATTTGCGTCCAAATCTTTTAAAAAACAATGTGTAATCAGTTTCATTAAAAAATATTAGTAAATATCGAGTTACATTGAATTATTTACTTCTCGGAGTGACTTCTATCATCCCTTTTATACTACTATTTTGCAAAATATTTATAACATGATTGTTTTTCATATAAGTTACATTCTGTTTCCACGTGTAATAAATCTCAAGAAAAAAAATGTTTTTCAACATTTACATGCGGTGTATTACTTTAAGGGGTAGTTTACAGTATTTGGGGTGGTTGCTTAAACAATCCTGAAACACAAGAATTGAAATATTCGATAGAGTAAACGGAAATCCTTTTTTTTATTTTTTTGAGTTCGTAGCCTGGTTTTTGTGAAGAAAAAAAGTATAAAAAATCTAGTTTTCTTCAAATATAAAATGAGGGTCGCAACCCTTTGGGTCATAAAGACACCTAATATCTTCGACTTCTTATGACAAATATTTTCCACTTTGTTTCACTAACCCATTTGCATCCAAGAGCGCAATATTCCGCGATTCACTACTGTCTGCCATCACCGAGCGCGGATTATTAAGCAAGCCCACAATTGTTTTCTTACCGAGCGCGGATTATTCCGCGGACTCGCGACTGTTTTTCATTTTAGTCGCAAGATGCTGGGGTTCAGAAATATTGATTGGAAGCCGAGATATAATAAAAAATGATTTTCGGATAAAACTTTAGGGGTGGTTTTCACCCCTTTAAAGTCGGCTCGTAAAAAAACATGTGTCTCTTATTTTTTCGAGTACTACAACATATCAAAATTTATTGAAATCGGTGAGGTCGAGTTGGGAACCCTTCCTTGTTAGTAAAAACGTCATAGTCGTCCAGTTATTCTCGCATATGCACGCGTTTGGCGCTCGGCACTAAAAGGGTTAATAATAACAACAACAATAATAATATTAATAATAATGATAATAATGATGGCAGTGTTGATCGTGGTAATAATAGAATTAATAACACTATTAAGAATTTGAAAGTTTGATTTTCGTCATTTCATTTCTTATGTTAATACTACTACTATTACATCCTGTATAAATTTAGTTTCCGACGATATCATATCATAATCGTAGTAGTGTGTTAGTAGTAACATGGAAGCAAGATCTTCAATGTGTTGGTGTCACCGTTTTACTTCTTTTGTTATTATTACTACTATTACCTTGTTTACCGACGACAAAGTAGATTCGAGTCTATACTCTAGCAAGTCCGCCAAAATCTAATGCCACATTCTGATTGGTCAGAAGTTTTAATTAATAACTCGGTAATTATTCCGAATTTCGAAAAATAGTATTTGAGTTTTCGTCTCCAATTTTCACCCTCTATTACCACCTTTCGGCTTCGAACTCGAATGTCGCGCAACCTGTATATAATTGTTGTCAATATACTTTGTACAAATGTATAAGTATTATTGCAATATTTAGAGCATTGTTGCATAAAGAATTTTATGTAACTTATTGTTAAACTACGAATATCGTTGATTTCTAATATAAAAAAATGACATCTACACTATTATTTATGAAATAAGTTCATTGAATATGTGACAGTAAATGCTCATAATCCCCCTTACATCTTAAAGTAGTACTATCGGAAAGTGATTGACGGTTCAGAAAATGCTGAAATTCGGTGTGTTGGTAGATATTACTTAGAATAAGATTCAGTTAAAGTTTGGTGAAGCTTTGGAGCGTGAGAAAAAAGATATAAACATTTCAATTTGTATAAATCCGTACATTTTTGTTTAACGCTTAATTATATAAGACTGACGGTTCAGAATTCTCTGAAATTTTACAGGATATTAGCTGAATCATTAATTAATATATTGAGTGCTTATAAACAAGTATTTGGAGCCTATAAACGTAGAAATAAAGAAATGAAAATAAAATTTTATGACAATTTCATTGGTAGTGAACTGTTTACTCAAACGATGTGGCAACGTCGCAAAGGAGGTTAAGTAGCGCGTACTATTTGAAATTTCACGTGCTTCTTATAATATAAGAAGAGTCAGCGGTAATGTTTTGGGAAATAGAATAAACAAATAAAAATTGACAAATTATTTATTTATTAAAAAAGAGACTAAATAGAAAACTAAAAATTAAATTTTCTTTTAATTAATCTTACAAATAACGATCGTTAAAATACAAAGTTCGACTTAATAATACATTTGCGCAAAAAATACTGACAATTCTGTTTTTTTACTGTATAAGATAATTTATATTTTTTTTAAATTTTTTTTCTGAAACACTTTTTCCGTCACTCTTTTATTCTTCCAAAAAAATTTTTGATTAATTTTTTACTTCTTTTGGCTTCGATATTAACATTTTCAGGTTAATTTATCTACAAACATTAACCTCAAATGTACAAAACAAACGAAATTGACGTTATTATGTATATATATGTGTGCCTATATCCCAATTACTAGCAAGGCGACATTGCCACATCGAAATACTGCTCATGTCAAATGCGGCTTAACACTCGCTTGACTAGCTACCTACCGATAGTACTCCCTTAAATGAAATTGGATTTGAAATAATATAATCCTCAATATTATATGAACCTTCTTAACCGTGAAAAATATACCAATTTCTTTGAAGCCGCGAAACTTTATAATTATTTCATTTATATAATCAATGCTCACACTTTTTTTTTAGAAATACATGCTAATTATAATATTTAGCATCTAACTGGCATCTTAAACAAAAATGGATTATTAACCCCTTAAGTGCAAAGCCGCATGAATACGGCCTCACAAAGTTATCAATATATATGTACGAAAGGCGTATATATTGAGACATTTCGAGCGCCTCCCCTCTATGTCGAATAAAGGTGGACACGCCGAAATGCGTCTATACGAAAAGGATTCGTGTACTGGACGGGCGTATTCAAATCTTTCCCTTTGGTTCCCTACGTGACGCTTCGGGAATCAGGATGGGATATCTCCTTGTATCTCTCGAGATCTGCAGGAATATTTTTAATATTCCTCAGATCTCAATTTAATCCTCACAGAGGGGCCTGGGCGCGATGCCAGGGGCCTCTGTGGAGATCCTGATCCAGGAGAGGGTCAGGATAGAGGAGTAGTTCGAGAGGGGCCTGGACGCGATGCCAGGGGCCTCTGCGGATGTCCTGGTCCAGGAGAGGATCAGGATGGATGAGCTGTTCGAGAGGGGCCTGGGCGCAATGCCAGGGGCCTCCAGGCAGCCTCTACCGGATGGTATGGCTCTGGATGAAGGGGAATATTCCGGGTTGGGATATTCGATTATCCCGGAATATTATAGGCCTTCGAAAGGGGCCTGGTCGCAATGCCAGGGGCCTTCCGGTAGCCTTTTAACGGAAGTTTGGAGTCCTGGATTCCCAAAGGGAGCTATGTCGCCATGCCCTTTGGTACTGCTAGGAAAAGGTGATATTTCAAGTTTTGAAATATCGAAAAGCTTCCAGGAGGGGCCTGGGAGCAATGCCAGGGGCCTCTAGGTCGCCTTGAGCGGATAGAGAGGATTTTCGGGAAGGAATTCTTCCCGAAAGCCAACAAGGGCTTGGCGCAATGCCAAGAGCTTGTCTGTGGCTTTTAGAGTCTTTGAAGGGGGCCAGACGCTATGCTGGGGCCCTTCGAGTCTCTTCGGGAGAGTCGATTCTTTCGAGATCTGCTTTCGATCACAGAAAGGATCGATCTGAATTTTAGAGCTTTCCGGGGTCCTTTTATATCCGACCGGAGCGCGTGGACTCCAAGCTGGTGCCTACCTCCACGATGGCTCTTCATCGGGGGGGCTATTCCTGGAAGACGTTGACAGAAACTTGAATCTTTCTATGAGATTTCAAGCTGCGCGTCTCCCAGTTATGGAAATCCACACCGCTATTGGTTGCCCCGGTCGGACGATGAGTTCCCATTGGCTCTTGAAATTCAAATTTTCAAACTTCTTACCTCATCTACGAGAAAATTCCTTAACGGAAATTTTCACTAGGTGTTTAACGGAATTTGCGCTTAAGATAGTTCGCTTTTCTGTTAAGCGACAGCGCTGGCGTCTTATCTTCGCCTCAGTTTAAACTCCTGGCGCGAAGATAAGGTAATTGACCTACTTTATCGATTATCCTTTAACGATAAGGATCACGCGTTATGATTTCGTAATTGCTCTCAGACAATTCGGCGCTGTTGTGCTAAGGACAGCCAATCAAGCCTATTATCCATCACCGAGCTAGAATTTCTAATTTTAAGTTCTATGATATGATTAGTAAACAGTAATGGATTCCACCTGTTGGAAACGATAGTATTTCCAACTTGGGAAATCCAATTGTAATTATTTAAACAGATATTTAAATAGTGCAAAGTGTGAACAAAGGTGATAATATGTTATGAATATCCCTTGAAAGGGCTTGGCGCAATGCCAAGGGCCTTCAAGGGCGGAATCCGAATAAGAGGGATGTTTTGGAAGGATAGGATTCTCCCGGAACGTCACAATATGTATACCTTTAATGACTGTCACGTGAATATCGGCGCATATATTGATAGTTTCGTGCAAGAGTAAGCAGCATTCAAAGGGTTAAAAATATAACCTTGGAAACAAACCTTGCTGGAAAACCTCACTTAAAAATTATGGAAATCGAACGATTCCAATCAGGATTTTGAACTGGATTCTGAAACTTTTCTCATTATGAACTGATACATGGTGAAAAATGGTATGTATGTACAACCTCCATAAAGTTAACCGAGCAAGATTAGATTTTTTGATTTCGTTTGCACAGATCATTTGATGGTCGTTTGATAGTGTTTGATATACAACAGAAAAAGTTTGACAGTTTATGCATTTTTTGGAAATTCAAAATGAAAATTGATGCCAAAGTTGGTCGGCGCACTCTCATATTTTATGACAATTAGTTCGTTTTCGACATAATCGATGGGAAATCATTTGATAGTTGCGAAATCAACAATTATATGTTAGTCATTAGTCATATGTTACCTCTTACGAATAATTTGATACTAGGGAATAATGTAATTATATTGTTGGATAGCTAGTCCTTTATAGTGACAATAGGCAAATTACTGATTATGATTTGTAATTTTGACTGTTGGGTTGGGAGTTTGGCAGAGGATGTCTTAAATAAATAACTACCAGACCCGTTTAGGTTAAACAATTTATAAAACTCGTAGAAACAATGAAAGTAAAAAACTATGTTATAAATAACTGGTGAAAGTATATAATACCGAAAAATCGTGAACTAATACACGCCTCGCGTTCTTAACGTCTCTCAGCGTCCCCTTTTCTTACGGATATGTGTTTCTTGTGCATCCCAACTATATTGCTTACGCACTTCCGTTTGACCACTCTAGCCAAATGAGTTTTCATTTAAATGACTTTTCAACATTCCCCTCTTAAATGAAAACTCTTTATATTTTGCACATAAAATAATCTTTAAACTTAGAAAACTTATTACAGTCAAGAGCTTTTGTAAATATGTCCGCTATCTGCTCTTGAGTGTTGCAGTAGTCAATTTTAATTGTTCCTTCGGTAACCTTTTCATTTATAAAATGATATCTAACGTCTATGTGTTTGCTTCTTTTGTTTACAACTCCGTTTTTAACCAATTCGATCGCACTTTTGTTATCTACTTTTAATATCGCATTCATTTTTTTTTCTAACAATTCTTCGAATAAGCCTTTTAAATACACTAATTCTTTGCAACATTCGGCTGCAGCTATATATTCGGCTTCTGTAGTCGAAAGAGCCACAATCGATTGTTTTCTAGCACACCAGCTGATTGGACCTCCATTAAACATAATTATATATCCTGTTGTACTTTTTCTGGTTTGCACGTCTCCAGCATAGTCTGCATCACTATATGCAATCAGTTCATCTGTTTCTGTTTTTAAATCATATTTTATGCCAAAATCTTTATTACCTTTTAAACACTTCAATATATGTTTTACGTTTTGTACATCACAATTTTGAGGGTTTTCCATATATCTACTCACGAAGTTTACCGCAAAATTTATATCTGAACGTGTTTTGACTGTTAAATACAACAAACTACCTATTACTTCCCGATAAGGAAAAGTTTTATTCGGAACAAGCTCAATTCTTTTCACATCACTGCTACTTAATGGTGACTTTAAAGTTTTACTATTATCCATTCTATATTTTTCCAACACTTTTTGAATCATTTCACATTGATGTAAATAGATCTCTTTATTCGTTTTAATAATGGAAATTCCCAAAAACGAATCAGGTTCTTTAACTATTTTTACTTTAAATTTTTTACTCAATTTTTGTAAGAAAGCTTCACTTTCTGTTTCCTTATTTGCAATAATTAGCCCATCGTCTACATAAATAGCCAATATCAATGAACTGTTCTTTGTTTTAAAAATACATTGCTGTGCTTTTATTGATTCTAGTCCGGTGTTTTTTAAGAAATCCTTAAATCTATTATTCCACTTTAGTGGTGCTTGTATTAATCCGTATAAGGATTTATTTAGTTTACATACTTTATTTTCATGCTCAAAACCTTCGGGAACATTCATATATATTTCTTCATTAAGCTCACCATACAAAAAGGCAGTTTTTATGTCGAGTTTCACAATAGAGTTATTTCTTTTTGCTGCTATTGCTAACATTGTTCTGGTTGCATTACTACTTATCACTGGACTAAAAGTCTCTTCAAAATCTACACCTTGTTTTTGTTCACAGCCCCTCACAACCAATCTTGCTTTATAGGTTCCATCTTCTTTTATTTTAAAAACCCACCTGTTACTCCAAATTATCTTTTTACTTACTTGACTTTTGTCTAATAGCGCCCATGTATTATTTTCTTGTAATGAAGTTTTTTCTTCATTTATTGCTTCTAACCACTTTTTTTTTTATCAGGACTATTTATCGCTTCATCAAAGGTTAAAAGAACATAGTCTTCAAGTTTCTTCGGTATGTTCTTTTGTCTCTTCCCTCTTCCTGTATCTTCATACTCTTCCTTTCTTCTTTCTTCAATTGTTTCTTGATTGGCTTCTAAATTTTCGTTTCTTTCATCTCCTTCCTTTTCTTCAGATGGTTCATTTTGTTCTTCAGTCCCATTTTTAATTTCTTCCCCATCTTCTTCATCTGTATCCGATTCATCGTAGTTTATGCTGCTTTTTGTTGTTTCATTTCCAAATATTACATCTCTTGTTTGCTTCGCTTTAACACACACTTCACATTTAAAATATTTAATTTCCTTAATTTCACTTTTGTTTAAATTCATACCTTGACTCATTGTTTTTAATTTTATTATATTATCCGTTCCAAGATGTCCAAGTTATTTGTGCCATTGTAGTGCGTTTTCATTTTTCACTAACAGAGCTTTTTCTTCAGTTTTTGATATATTCACTACATACAGACCATTATCTTTTACTTCACCTTCCAAGACTTTCATTTTATTTTTCAAAATTTCAACTTTCTCCTTTTTAAACACTACCTCACCTCCATTTTTCGTGATTTTACTGACCGACAATAAATTCTTAGCAAGTTCCGGTACATATACAACGTCATTTAACACACAGTTATCTGTTTCCACTGTTCCAGTACCACATGCTTCCAAAATTTCATTTTTCTTTGCAGTACCTATTTCGCAAACTCTTTTTGACATGTTTTTAAGTAATTTTTCATCATTAACCATATGCGATGTTGCTCCAGAGTCCAAAATCCACTGAGTTAATTTTTTTTTCGTTGCAAGAATTATTTTTCGTTTCAGTTAAAAAAGTTACGTTTTTATTGGATTTATTATTGTTAGATTTATTATTATTTGTTTTATTACGAAAATAACAATCACTTTCTTTATGATTTGCCTTTTTGCATATTTTGCACTTTATTTCTTCTTTTTTATTGCAATTTTTCGCAAAATGTCCAAATAATCCACATTTGAAACAATTTTTATTTGTATTTTCTTTACCACCGTTTCTTTTATAGTTTTTTTCTGAAGATTCGAATGCCACTTGATCACTGGTAGTTTCTGTTTTTAATCTTTTTTCTTCGGCGAGCAGTCTTGAGGTTAGGTTTGTTAAGTTTTTATCATCTTTGGGAGTAGAATCCCAGGCACTCGCGAAATGTTTGTAATAATCTGGAAGACCAGATAGGATTTTTGTTATTAGCATCGTTTCGTCAATATTTTGTTTTAAAGCTTTTAGTTTACAGACGATATTTTCTAGACTGCAAATGTAGGTGGACATATACGTTCCTTTTTTACACTGATAATTGTAGAATTCTTGTAAGAGTTCACATTTTTGTTGATCGTTATCCCTTTCATATATTTTACACAACTTTTCAAACATTTCTTTAGAAGTTGTACAACTTAGTAGATGCGTTAACGGTTGTTTTTCCACTGTTATTACTATAATTGTCTGTCCTATTGCGTCACTTTTATCCCATGCTTTCTTCTTTGTCGCATCGTCTCCTGGACGTTCTGTTTCTCCGGTTATTACGTCGTAGATTTCTTTAGCTTTCAAGAATACGGTTACTTGAAATTTCCAGAATTCAAAATTCGTCGCGTCTTTCAATCTTTCAATATTAGTCCGGTTGCCAGAGCACCAAAATGTACACTTCAACCAACCCGCAATTTTTTTTCATAAATCGTTAGTTAATAGTGCCCTGAAAGTAACCTGCAAGTCTTATCTAAAAAAAAGTTCGGCTTCTGTCTTTTTTATTGACAAATAAGTTGAAAAAAGCGTTTCTTTTTAGTTTTTCCAAAATATCTTTGTTGTTATTGATCTTACGCAAAAAAGTATAGAGAGGAAAGTTGTTCAGAATTAAATTTCCTACAAGATAGGATCGGTAGTATATGTTGAATTTGGTTTTTTATACTGCAAAATTGTTATAGAAATAAAAAAATGTGAAAAAGTTTGTAACTAGGAAACAGTTGCAAAAAATAGTTAAATGTCACCGTAATTACTCTGAAAGATGTATTTCAGTTAGTAGAACATGTAGCCCGAACCCCAATTCCGTCCTTCAAAATGGCGGCTTGTTGCAAAAATATGAAGTTTGAACTTCGAGTAGCTATAAAAATTGGGCAACTATAGTTATACGGATGAAATCAATTGCAATCGGTAGCTTATACCGTACTTAATAAATGCTTCGAAGGGATTTTTAAAAATCTGAATCTAACAACATTTTTAAGAATAAAAACACGTTGCTAGGGTTGGATTTTAGCGAATTATTAAGTTTTAAGGAAGGAGACAAAATGCATTTTAATGTAGGTAGAAAAACATGAATTTAAAAAAAAATCATTATGATCGGCCCTGTAGTAGCTGAGATCCGCAACTTTTGGTTTACGAACGATTGCGTCGAAAGTATTTAATATTTTTACTTGAAATTTGGCACAGTTATTGCTGAAATAATACTTTAATATGTCCATTTTTCCCGATAGTTGTAGATAGCTTAGTTCGTCTGCAATGAGCAATAAACGAACGTATGAAATACGCGTACCGCGCCGCGGCTCCCCGCACCGCTCGACGCGCTGGTGGGGGAACCGATCGGCGACGGAGAACCTGGCGGAGCAACATTTCCGAATCTTAGTTAAAAATTGATTTACTCGGCTATGGAATGTGCTACGGTAATAATTTTTTTTTTCATTTAACTTGTTTTTTTCCCATCTTTTCAAACGTTTCAATAAAAATTGCAAGAGTACACTACAAACGTTAGAAATAATCATTTTTATAGCATTTTTCGTATAAATAAACTTTTTTTTTATAAATGAAGTATATTACCCTGCAAGGAAGTAAAATGTTCTATTCTTTTAGTTTCTTGCTGATTGTAAGTAAGGGACAAGGTGATTGATATGATTTACTTATGATAATGATTTACTTTAAATTGTTCGTATTTTTTTTTAAACTTTTCCAATTTTCGGATAAAAATTGTATTTTTAAATACACGTATTAATACACGATGAATTTTGAAAATAAGTAATAATTTGAAGAAATGCTAGCAAATGAAAGCAAGCGTAAAAGAAATATTCGATAAATATTTTAGACGTACATCTTTTACTCAGCAAGAAACTAAAAGAATAGAACATTTTACTTCCTTGCAGAGTAATATACTTCATTTATTAAAAAAAAGTTTATTTAGACGAAAAATGCTATAAAAATGATTATTTCTAACGTTTGTAGTGTACTCTTGCAATTTTTATTAAAACGTTTGAAAAGATGGGAAAAAACAAATTAAATAAGAAAAAAAATTATTACCGTAGCACATTCCATAGCCGAGAAAATCAATTTTTCACT